>VUYV01000442.1:165422-197218 GCA_008711295.1 Anarhynchus alexandrinus
CCCCACACCCCCTATCACCCTCATCCTTCCCCATGGGCTCACCCCATCGCCCCCCATCACCCCCATCCCTCCCCGTGGGCTCACCCCACGCCGCGGGCAGCAGCACCAGCAGCACCAGCAGCGGCGACAGGAGCGAGCGGCGGCGTCCGGAGCCCATCGCTGCCGCGGGGCACCGGCACCGGGAGCGCACCGGGAGCGGAGCAGCGCTCGGGGTGCGCGGCCGGGGGGTCCCCGCCTCCGCCACCGCCCCCGGGGAGGGGGAATTGGGGGGGGGAAACGGGGCCACTCCCGCAGCCGCAGGGAGGGGAGGTCCTGCTCAAGAGCACGCGTGGGAGCTGCTGCCGCGGGCAGCACCGCCGGCTCCGGGACACGCAGCCAAAAGCACCGCCGCTCCCCCCCCGTCCCCCTCCCGGCCCTGCTGGGAAGTGCGCTGGTGGAGGTGTGATCTGCGGCTGGGAGCAGGAGCGGGGTGGGAATGGGAGTGGGTTGGGAGTGGGTTGGAAGCGGGAGTGGGGTGGGAGCGGCACGCTTGGCCCGCAGCAGGATGCGGTGAGGCTCTCCAAACACCCGCTGCCACAGCCTCGCCCTTCAGACGGCTTCTCTGCACCTTCCAGTAAAGCCACTCCTCTCTCCAAAGCTATCAAGCCCTAATGGAAAAGAAAAAAGAAAACAAACCAAACAAAACCAAAAAGGGCAGCACATAGGTCTTGCCAGCGCTGGCTGGGAACGCTTGCAGCACGTCCCGAAGTGGGGAGGGGTGGAGAAGGTGCCATTCATCCCCCAGCACCAGCTCTGCTCCGTGCAGGGATGAGCGCTGCATCTTCGTCCGTGCCTCCTGCCCTCTCCAACGGCGTCTGGCCCCGGGAGCCCAGCGCAGCACAGCTCGGCGGCACCAGCTCCCCCGAACCATCTTCAAACGTCCCCTGCCTGTCCCTAGGAAGAGACCTCCATGAAGGGAGGTTATTCTGCAAGGAGAGAAGAGAGGGCTTTCCTCCAGCCCGAGGGGTGCACGGGCTGTAAATCAGCCCCACTTTGAAGCCGCTAATTGGGCTGCTTCTGTTAACACCTACGCACAAAACAAAGCAGCGGGGATACCAGCATTTCCACTGTAACTCTCCCAGTTAGACACAAAACTCTTTAAACGAGACGCTGCGCTGCCCGCGGAGGCTCAGGGATGTCCTCGGCGCCTGCCGGGCACAGGAGCCCTTTGCCTTGGCTCCCTGCCTGCGTGGGAAAGCAGAGCTGCTCTGGAATCCCTTCCTGCAGGGCTTGCGGGAAGAGCCGAGGGAAAGGCCATGGCTATATTTGCTGCCCCCTCCCACTCTGCTGAGCAGCGCTGCCAGTAAGGGCCATGTGTCACCTCACCCCGAGGAAGGGGCAGCCAGCAGCAGCCTGCCCTCACCTTCCTGCCTCCCTCCGTCTGCCTTTGTTATCCAGGAAACAGTGGTGTTTCCACCAAAAAGCTCAAAGTTATCCTTTTTACTTTCCCACACACACACTTTATTTCCCTTTCCAACACAGTTTAAGCTCCAAGCGCGTATAACAAAAGCATTTGCGATGAGGCCAAGAGGTGTTTTGTTAAGGGAGGAGTCAAGCAGCCCGGATAACGTATTCCTTTAAAATACTTACTTGTGAACATGGTGACAAATTACACGGAGATGTCTTGGCCACGTATTTTTACAGGTCACTGGTCACCTGAGGACTGAACTGGGATGGTGGCTGCATGATGCAAAGCAAGTTGCTAACAGGAAAACCAAAATGCTTTAAATGCCGGGGAATTCTCTTGCAATGGCTTAGAGCAGTGACCTCCACATGGGGTGGCGAGATGTTGAGAAGTATTTGGCAGAGACTTCTTGTAATGTCGAGTGTCCTCAGGGAGCGGCTCGGTTCCCGCATACATCAGAAGAACCAACTGCTGTGGTTTCAGCTCAGTGAAGTCCCCGTGCTAGCAGAGTTCAGATTAACCCCTCGAACCGGGCTGCTTTCCAACCTGAGGCCACGCAGGAGCCATCTGGACCTGCCGAGCCCGTCAGGCTCAGACCAGCCCGTCCCTCTGCCTCTCTGCCACCCACGTTCGCTGTCCCATTTTGCCCCAGTAACCGACTGAGCACCGAAACCTCCCGGGCAGGAGCTGCCCCGGCAGCTGAGCCCTGCGATAGCGGCTCTGCTCCTGCTCAGCCGGAGCCGCCGAGGGCGACGGGCTTTATCTCGCTCCGCCATCCCTTCCCCGTGCCGCAGAAATCGGGCCAAGCAGATGGCAGCGGCAGAAGCGCAGGCACGTACGGCGGGGAGCCCGCCCCGCGCCGCTCTGGGCACCGACGCTGCCCGGCTCCGACTGGACACACGTGAGGTCTCCAGCAAAACCAGGGCTTGAGCTGCCGGCGGTGCTCTCGGCTTTCCACAGACCACCCCCACGGGCAGGGCAGCAGCCTGGGACAGTGCCTGCAGCCCCCAGTTTTGTTTTTTTTTTAAAAAAAAAACAAGTTAAACTTGCATAGGAGGCAATTTAGAAAATAAGTAAGAGTGCTGATAAAGAACTGATTGAACAGCAAACCTGAACATAGTCAAGATATATCAAGATAGGGCCACGAAGCTGATCTGAGGGCTGGAGCCCCTCTGCTGGGAGGACAGGCTGGGAGAGTTGGGGGGGTTCAGCCTGGAGAAGAGAAGGCTCTGGGGAGACCTCAGAGCCCCTTCCAGTGCCTAAAGGGGCTCCAGGAGAGCTGGGGAGGGACTCGGGATCAGGGAGGGGAGCCATGGGATAAGGGGGAATGGCTTTACATTCAAAGAAGGGAGATTTAGACAAGATATCAGGAAGAAATTAATGAGTGTGAGGGTGGTGAGCCCCTGGCGCAGGTTGCCCAGAGAAGCTGTGGCTGCCCCATCCCTGGAGGTGTTCAAGGCCAGGTTGGACGGGGCTTGGAGCAACCTGGGCTGGTGGGAGGTGTCCCTGCCCAGGGCAGGGGGTGCCACTGGATGATCTTCAAGGTCCCTTCCAACCCAAACCATTCTATGATATCTAAAAGCTGATACCTTCCTGAAAAGAGAATAAAATATGAAAAGGGAACAGCAGGCAGCTGAATTCACGGGCTCTCCTTTATAAACAATTACCACGTATTACTAAATGTAAATAAAATCCCAGAAAGGCTTTGGAAGCTTTAGTGTTCCGTATAGGACAAAGATGATAAGCAACCAACAACATAAGCCCGACATTTCCAGTTTCTCCGTTGCAGTACGACAGCACTGCAGAGTCTATTTAGCAGTCGGTTCCCCGTGTCGACGCGCTCACAGCCCGCAGCGTTACGGCGCTGCCGTCTTCCGTCTGGAAAGCAGAAGTGGCTCTTTTACAGTTCGAGATCGGCAGATAGCCCGACCACTTGTGGCTGTTGGCTTTCACGTAGTCTGAACAGAAATGTAAACTGCAAAGAACTTACGTCTGACACAAAAAAAGTTTTTGCTAAAGAAAGTGCTTGAAGTACTGAAGATATAAAGATCGACATTCAATTTAGCGTGTAAAGTACTATGATTTCCTAAAAGGAAATGAACTTATAACTTCTCAAGAGAGGGAAGCCAATATTTTGCTTTCAGCGCAGCCCTGCTGGCGGCTCGCATGGGTGTATCTGCACCCGGACCCCCACAGCCAGAGATTCACGGGAAGGTGAGGGAGCAGCTCAGCCCGCAGAGGTTTGGCGCTCTCGCAGCCGGTGGGGTGAGTTTGTATTGGCGGGGGCTGTTATGGCAGCACGTCGGCAGCGCCGGGGAGCGTGGAAACACGCCGCTGTGGAAACACTGAGTCAAATGGGTATGACATAACCGAGCTCAGTCAGAAATTCTGCAGAAGGCCGGAGGGGTTTCTGAGGAAGTGCAGCTCCCCGCCCCCAGCCCGAAAAAGGCTGGTCAGGTCGTGGCTGCATTCGGGATGTCAGGAGGAAATTACTGAAAGAGAGAAAAACTCAGATGGGAGAAGCAATTATGAGACTTAGGCAGCTCTTGCATTTTCAATCAATTTCCTGGAACATTAAAACATATCACAATTAAAAAAAAAAAAAAAAGCACTTTATATGTGCACATGGGACAGACCTGATCTACCTTATTCTTTGCTTTAAAGCAAAGTGCAAGAGTCCTCAGAAGCACGACCACCGCGTGGGGCACGGCGAAGGGTTTGCATGCATTATGTTTACAGTGCTATTTTTGTTTGAAAGGAAAAGAGTATATTTAGGTAGGCGGGATCCCGTTCAGCTGCGCGCCTCATCTACACCTGCAGAGAGCTGGTGGGAAGAGCAGCACGCGACAGTTCTCTTCGAATCACGCAAGTGCAAACGCCTCCTCCCGGGGTTTCTTCCACGGGGGTCCCTTCGTCACTGGAGGAGAAGAGACCCATCACAAACAAACTGCTTCAGAGCTCCAGATAAATCTTTCCAGGCACTTTCCATGGGCTGTATACGCCGCCTGGGGGGAGGAAACATTCACATGGAGATTAGCCCGGCTGTAGTTTCAAGGCGAGTTAAACTTTCTGCCCAGATTTTTAAAAAAACAACCAGTTTGGGGGTGAATTTTAGCACTTCACTTTAGAATTGCCCAAACCAATTCCTCCGTCAAGCACTAGAGGCTGTTTTCAGGCGTCGTTCCACTTTCCCCCAGCTCATCCCTTGCTCCAACCTCCGGGCGCCCCGCGGCTGATTTTACCGGAGTCGTGGTTTTGGGGCAGCGGAGCCAAGTTCCTGACAATCAATGCAACACGATGTTTCTCACATGTTCGATCATGTGTTAAGCTGCTGCTTTGACATGATCTCCTGAAGAAGTGCCAAAAATGACAAAATAGTAAAAAAAGAAAAACCAACAGGAAGGGATTTTTAAATCAATCGGCATTCCTAAGTTACGTAATACAGCAAAGCAGGAACTTTTAGGCAAAAAAAAAAAAACACACCACAAACCAAGGACAAAGTTTTCTCCTTCCATGTTGTGTGATCTAGGATGCTTCCAGCCTTCATTTGTTCCTACCAAGGCCCCAACATCACCAAACTTCATCCCCTGTAAGGCCTGCAAAGTCCTGCTTGGAGCCCTTTTCCTACACCGATACCACTGCAACGTCTTCCCTACTCACACTTCTACCAGTGCCCACGCACGCAGCCCCGTTATCTGCCTTTAACCCCGCAGGTGGCATTCTTCGATCCCTCGTTTAACAGAGCAGACAAACCCCTTGGGGTTGCGGTCGCAGCCGCCGGCCGTGCGATGCCAGCAGGTTGGAACAACCCCCCCCATGAGAAATGATGCAGCAATGGGGACACCTCCCCCCGGCCACGCTGCACCTGCACGGGGGCGTTTCTGGACCCAGGCTTAAGCACCAGCCCCGTCACGTTTGTGTAACAGCCCCGGGCTGTGCGGCGTCACGCACAAAATCCACCGTGACGGGGGGGACAGATTTACCAGTTTTGACCCCAGAGAGATGGCTCAGGGATGGGGAAGCTCAGCTTGACCCTGCCACCAGAGGAACCCTTTTCTTCCAGTCTCCAGTTGAGTAGTGAGACCCTCCAGTGGGTGTTCTGTCTTTATTAATTACAATTACACAGATAACGTTCCCACCCAGACACCATTTCCAACGCAACTGACACTCACCCTTCTTAGGGGTAAAATAATCCTTTGCAGCGGATGGGGAATCTGTTGTAGCAGCACTTCTGCCACGTCCGACTTCTCCTGGCTGCCCACGACCTCGCTGGGGTGGAACAAGGTTAGCGTTAGTGCATTGCCTCTCGCTGCCGGAACAGGGACAGAAGCCCTCTAAAGGCCATGTGGTATAAAGTTCTCTCTTGCTTTTCAACATGGCAAAAAATAAGTTAAACAGAATCTGTAATAGTACACGAGCAAGGAAACGATATAGGAAGATATGTGTCATACAAAGCAAAGTGGTTTTAAGAGGAGGAAGTGAGTTCAGTCAAACTTGAGCTTTGAACCAGATGCCCAACCAGCGAAAAATATAAATTATACAGAGAAAACTTATAGAAGAAAAGAACATGACAAAAAAAAGCGCTCACTTCCACAAAATGATGCAACTTTAGACCGTTTTAAGTTTTCAAAGCAGCTGGCTTGGGGGAGGATGCCAGAGATCCCCATGTACTTGGGAGGACACACGGATCCTTGGCTGGTCCCGGGAGAATAGTAGGTTTGGGTTTTGTACAAAGGTACAACAAATCTGGACACTGAGGAAGCACAGCTCCGTGACACTGAAGAGAAACACGTGAAAAAATGAAAGGTCCAGGTACAGGGACTCCCCAGGGAGTCCCATTGATGAGTTCTCCTGAACTCCAAACGAGCCTCCAGGGCTGACCTGTTGTCCTGAAGAAAGAAGAAGAATGGGAGGAGGAGATGGTATTTTGGAGTGACTTTTTATAGAGGTTGAGCTTCATTTCCCACGTGAAAGCCTTCTTAGACAGTTGGATGGCATTTCTGCGGGAATCTGAAAAGAAAGAAAATCACGGTGTGAAATTCATCGAATGGCTTTTTCACAGAAATGTGATAAAGGAGCAAATTAAGTTGGAAAAAGTGGGACTTAACGGGGAATCATTTCAACTCACTCTGGGGAGGAGGACTCCTTTCCGTTTCTTTTGCTCCAAGTTTGACAGCTGTGCTTTTCTCTAGGGTATAAAGAGTACGCGTTGCTGGGAGCGCTCCGCCTTTCCTGCGCAGACCGTTCACTCCTCACTCACTTTAGCACCACTGCATTTTTTTCTCTTTAAAATTGCAGTGAGACACACCCCTGACACATCCTGTACTAAGCAATCACAACATGTTAAGCTGCTGCCTACCAAATACTGAACCCGTACTAAACACCAAACGCCGATGAAAGCACCTCTGCATTCCGGCGCAGCTCCGCTCCACGCTCCGCTCGTTTTGTCCGTGCTCGTACAGCGGATGCTCGCCTTTCCCGCGAGCTGGAAGCCAGAGTCGCAGCTGTAAGTCACTGTTGAGTTATACACAAATTTTTCTACGCCTTCGCCATCGTGCTTTCCGTTGGTGATTTGAGGGGGTGAGGAGCAGGTAATTACTGCAGGAAAGAAGGTCAACATGGGCATCGCTAAAAGCTTCAGTAATAATGCAAATGCAAAATGTTTCTTGAGTCGACCTAAGATTCTTGAAGAGAACAGACATTTTGGCCAACTGGAGATGGGCAACCAGCACTGCCTTCTGTCTCAGTCCCCTCCCTTTTGTTTCTGAAGTGTTTCTGTTGCCCTGTCTTTCTGCCTCTCACTCCAAGGGTCACAGAAATGAACGGGCAACGTGCCACGTCCTGGCTTGCGATTCCTGGAAATCTCATCCCGTCACCTTCGCTGCTACCTTAGGTCACGAGAAAACGTGTTGATCTTGTGGGAGCAAAACTGCTGAAATACAGCGTCAGCAGCAAAATGGGTATTTCTCAGCTGGGGTGTTGGTGGCGGATCTGCCGCGTAATAGCAACAAAACCAATGTATGATGAGAGGTTTAGACTAGACACCAGGCTGCGGGATCTACGGGACTGAAGGCAAAAGTAGGGTTGGATTAATCTTACTTTCACAAGTTGGAAGTTTACTCCATCCAACACCGTCTCCTTTAAGCTGACACTGGATGAAACGACTCCCATTTAATTTGTACCTAAGTGAAAATACACAAGAAAAGCAAAATTTGTGTAACTATCCAGAAACTGAGAACAATTCTTTTCCCCAGTAACAGTATGATCAGGAATGGAGAAAAGGCAGTTTTAAAGCAGGCAGACGTGCAGATACGCGCTGGTTACCAGGAGAGCTCCTTCCCCTTGCTCTCTGCCAGGATCCTCGTTAATCTATTTTTAGGCGATTCTCTCCTTTGACTCATCGCAAGGATGGGAGAAGTCGTAGCCGGCGGCTAGCAGGGCACGCGGGGAACGCCAGACAGCGCGGAGGTGAGATGTGCATTCCCACGTGGATGCATTGGGATTTTGCCGCATCAGGGACTGATTGTCCCTGCCCGCTTCCTGGCGGAGAGCAGTGCTGGGACCGGGGCCGCTGGCATCCCGCCGCTGCCTTTCCCCCGCCGCTGCCTTTCCCCCGCCGCTGTCACCCACCAGGACGCGGTGAGGAGGTGCGGAGCTCCCTCCGAGCGCACACAGCACCCCTAAAGGCCGCGGCTCAGCCCCCGGGTGCTGCCGGTCAGCCGGACCTGCCGAAACGCGCAGGGCTGGTGGCAGAGGGCAGCGCGCCCCGGCCGCCTTCCGTGCCACCTCCTCCCCAGCGCGCTGCTTTTGGGTTGGATGGGTGGAGCCGTTCTGCTAAAGTTTTGCCCCAGAGAGCAAATGACGGCAGCCTGCTGGTGTACCTGCTCAGCGGGTCTCTGCAAATATTCGAACGCACCCAGGACACGCGGCAGGGACAACGAGGAGCAGATGGGATCGGCACTCCATTAAAGTGCCTTTTGGGTTGGCCCGCTGGAACCTAATACATCTGGTTCTGACAGCACCGACACCTTCCCCAACCTCTGAATTAAATCCTCCTGTTCAAAAAAATTCATCATTTGGACGTGATTGATAGTATCTGATCTTGACTAGATGGATAACATTGTCCCTCCACCCTGATGTGTGCTTCCAAAGATTAGCTGAGCCCCAGCAGGGTGGGACATGCTGTCATTTCCCCAAAGTCCATCCTAAGGGAATATCTGGAGAAAACCCCTCTGTTATATTTGAAGCAGCTGCAAAGAGTGGCAGACCAAGCCAGATGATGCCAGCCAGCTCCTGCCGGGGAGGGGAGGGGAGGGATCCTCACTGGAGCTTTAAGAGCTTAATTTTGCAAGTTAGTCTGCTGCATGTGTGCCCTGATTGAAAGCAGGCAGACGGCGTGACTCAGCTCACTGACCGATGGAAAGAGTGCTTCACTCCAGTTCTCCAGCTGAGCATCATAGATTTTTAAAATTCAAGCATAACCCCCTTTTATTCAATATATCTCAAATATGTTAAATTGAAGTATTTTAAGTAACCTGTTTTGAAGTCTATAGTTATAACCTGGTGGCACAGCCAGCCCTGTTGGGATAGGTTCCCTGGGGCAGTTAAATTTCCTCTGGATGACACTTGAAGGCGAAGACAGCCATAAACTCAGGCCCCGGGCCCTTCCCTCCAGCTGTGTTATTCCTTCCCAGCCCACAGCTGTAATTCAAGTGGGAAAAGCAGCCACAGGCTCTGCCCTCGGAGCCGCGCCGTAGGAGTGGTGTATGGTGAAAGAGCAGCCCAGCCCGTGTCCACCAGTTGGACTGCAGCCCATTGCACCGGACCGGAGTTTGTATTGCAGCACCGGCGTGCCGGAGCTCGGGGCATTGCCCCGCGACTCACCCGTCTTCGCAGAACACGCTCACTCTTGCACCGAACTGCAGGTCGGTGAGAACGACCGTCCTGCCCCCGGGCAGCGCTCCCGGCTCCCCGCAGGATCTCCCTGCCGGAGAAGCAGCCAGCGTTAGCGGTAACGGGCAGTGATGGAGAAATAAAAAAGCCTAAATAAGGGACAGACTTAGAGGGTTATACCCAAAGGTACCAAAGCGTTTTACTGCCCACGTGTCCCAGCCGGGCTGGCAGGAGCCAGAATCAGCCAAAACCTACAGAATCAGCTGTAGGGGAAGGTGTGGATCCCGTAAGGGCTCCCCGCTCGCAGCGCTGAGCATCTCGCCGGAGGGCAGGGGAGAATGCTGGCAGATATATTGCCATCTCAATAGATTGGCAGTGAGTTACTCGACTGTGACAAATGTATTGCTGCCACATCATCAGTCGTAATATTACATGGATTTCAGCAAAAAACGTGCTTTGTCTTCATTTTGAAGTTCAACACCAGAATTGCAAATTGGCATTTGTCCTGTGCGTATGCCGTGTCCCGATGTGGACATATTTACCAACACGAAAATCAAAACAGATCTGTTCATGTCAGCAGAAAACAAAAAAAAAAACCAAAAAACCCCAAACACTAATGATGCTCCTGCAGTTCAGTCCTAAATATTAATGTCAAGGAATACCCACCTAATTTTGAATTAAGCATGTAGCTGTTGGGATGATAACGACCCGGCTGCATTTCAGCAGCATTCAGGGTTGGGAGCAGCTACCTGACCTGCTCCAAACTCCCCAGCTGCTCCCCAGCTCCCCAAAAACGGCAAGCGGAGTGGAGCAGAGATACTCACTCCTGCAGAGCTCAGCAGCTTCCGACCATGCCAGGTTTTCAAGGCAAGTGCTGGTGGGGGAACTTTCTGAGGTGTTCTCGTAGCCGGGGCGGCAGACGTAGCTCACGTTGGTCCCAACAGGAAAGAAATTAATCGTCTCGTCCTCCTTGGACAGGGCAGCAAACCGCAGCCTTGTCGGGACATCGCAGCTCCCTGGCAGTCAAGGAAAGCGGCCCTGAAAGAGCTGCCCGCTGGCAGGCACGCGAAATAAACCTCGGGGTTACACAAACGCTCTCGCTAAGGCGCTTTTGGAAAGCTCCCCGCGTTCATCGCAGCCGACTTCTGGTTTCGTGCCGGGCTGCTGCCCTGCTGACTGCATCTTTTGCAAAACGCAGCTGAAGATGCGTTAACTGCACAGGCAAAGGTGTGAGCGGGAAAGAAGCAGCCTCGTGCACGTGCAGCCGGGGCTGGGGAGATGCGTGAGCATCCTGGGCTCCGGCCCCCCTCCGACGGACCCCCGCGACGGCAGGCGGGGATCCCGCACCCATCGGCAGCTCGGGGAGGCGGGTTTGTACCGGGCCGGGAGAGGTGGTGCCACCGCAGAGCAGCCGCCGGAAAGGGCAGAAATTTTAAGCCAAGCGAGAGGCAGAGGAGGGAGCGGAGTTTCAGAGAAAGGAGGTATTTACGGCCGCAGGGCTCGGGCAGCTGTGACCAGCGCGCGCCGGGCAGGCACACCACCGTGTCCGACCTCCCAGGGATTTTGATGGTGCCTTCGATGCACCTGTACGTCACCCTGGATCCAACGGGGAAGCTGCTGGCCTGCTCGTCGCTGGACGGTCTGGAGTGGGTCATGCGAGGTGGGGGCCCACAGTCACCTGCAGCAGGGGAGGACCTCCTCAGGTGAGGACCCCATTCCCTGTCCCCTTCCCCAATGAGCATCCCAGGAGTGTGGCTGGGCTTGCCCAGGCTCTCCCTCTGGGCAAAGGCACCAGGCAGGGCTGCATCCCTGAGAGCATCCCTGAGAGCATCCAGCAATGGGTTGGGGGTGGTGGCATCCCCCTCCCCAGCCCCTAAACAACAAAGGTGGGACCTGGGCAGGTCCCGCTGGTCCTCCCCATCATCCCCATACTCACTGCGAGCCGCAGGCACGCCGAGGAGCCCCAGCAAGGCCAGGAGCAGCACGGGGTGGGCAGACCTCTGGGCACCCGCTGCGGCACCACAGCTCAGGGTGCCGGGGGGCTTCCCCCGTCCTGGTTCTGCAGACTTCATTGCAGCAATTTCGGTGCTCCTCTGTCGAGCACCGTCGGCTCCAAGGGGCTGTTTCTGAAGCTGGGAGGAGATGCAGCAGAGCAGGCTCGGCCAAGCTTCTGGAGCAGTGGAAACATTTCCAGAACACCCATGGAGCTAAACCCTCCGTCAGGGACACGGAGAGCAGCCAGGGGTGGGGACAACTGTCATCCACAGCCCTGGGTAAAGCCTCCTGGTCCTCCTGCCCCACCATAAAGGATGGGGGAATAACTCAACCCACTGACCCGAGACTGGCAGTGAGCACCGACTGGCACAATTTTAGCAAACCCAAATGCTACCAGAGCAGACAAGACCCCCCCCACAGCCCCAGGCTATATCCAGGGTAGGAAAATGCCTGCTTAGTCATTTGCTGGCAGGTAACGCAGCACTGATCTTCCATAAGCAGAGATAGTGAAACAAAACATAAAAGCATTATCCTTTTCATTTGTTAGTTTTTTTTCTTGATTGCCTGACTCATCTGTAATTAGGAATGGGTGTGAGTGAATACATCTGTGCACTGACTAAAGCTCTGAAATATCCCGTCTGACATCAGTCGAGACTACTCAGACACACTCTTAGATACATGCAGAACACCCAGTTCTTATTCATGCTTATGGGTTTCGAGCCTTGCACGGGGAGATAAGACACCTTGTGTTTGCAGCCCCAGGGGAGCCCAGCGCGGAGGAGAGCGAGGTCTCACACCAGGAGGACGCAGTCCTGCTCTCCTTGCGGCACGGGGAGAGCCGGAGTGGGGCTGTGAGTTCCTCTCATCGCAGATGATCTCACCGGGCCGTGGTGAAGCACAGGATCCGTTATCAAAGCATCTTTCTGTGTAAAGGTGGGAGGCACCATGTATTCCCTGGGTTTTGTGCTTTGGGCTGTAGTAACATCTAAAGCAACTCTAATAACTCATAAAAGCACGCATCTGGCCACGATATACCGCTGCAAATTGCTTGTGCAGCAGCTGACTGCTCCCCCTTCTCCCACCGAGCCCCGGCAGCAGCACGCTGCTGTGCTGCACGGAGCCCTCAGCCCCACGGCTGCCGTGCCGTGCCATGCCATGCCATGCAGTGCCGTGCCGTACCATGCCGTGCCATGTCGTGCCATGCCGTGCCCTCTGTGGGTCCCCAGCGCCCCGAGGACCGTCCCGGACTGACAGGGCTTGGCCCTCTATTGGAGCAACCATTGGACCACACTGGAAATTTGCCTAATTTACAGCCAGCGTGAGAGATTACAAGACACCCATGGTTACACCTGCATCTTTATTGTGATCCTGAAGGGAAGGAGTAATTGCCGCATCACAGAACTACGTAAATTGATCATTGTTTATTGAGTAATAAGAACAAACTTTGCTGCCTGATTCTCTGCACTTAAACTTACAACATCTATTCTTAGCATTTGCTCGCCAGAAATAGGGACAGGGAAGGTGACACCACCGCAGAGATCTGTCGAGTGCAGTGCTGGGCCAGAAACCTGTTGCCGGCATTAAATCCAGGGATGAGCGAATAGAAGCCTTTACAAAGGCACTTCTCGTATGTCACTGCCCTTAACCAGACGAATAGAAATCACGAGCTAGATTAACAGGAAATCAGGTAGTTAAACACTCACTTCACTGCTATTTCTGCCCAGAAGCAGCAGGTAACGCTGTGACAGGCTGCGTTGGGTACGGGCAGGGGTGCGGCGTTGCGCAAACCACCGGCTGGAAAATCACAGCAAAAGCACCTTCAGAGAGCCGCACACTCATCTCCGCTAGGAGTTTACTTCCCTCGACTCCAGTGCCCCTTCTATCAGCTTAACACGGTTTAGTCAGTGACTCGAAACTCAATTTAGTTTCTTACTATGCTTCCTAAAATAAAATGTGAATCAACACGTTTGTTAAATAGCGAATCGAGCTTGTCAGATTTAAGGAAAAGAGCAAAAATCTCTCTATGCTCTGGCATCTAGCATGGAAAAAGCAGTCACCCATACACTGGTTATTATTTCTCTGGCTATATGCATGCAAGCATGAACCATAAAGTCACCGACAGCCTTCTCATAGGTACTGTGACGACACAAACTGTGTTCACCAAAGGAAAGGTGATCATTACAGTGCATTACAGGACTCACTTGCTCAAGTTGTCAAGTTCCACCTTTAGTTTTTTAATCTCCAGAAACAGTTTCTGTATTTCCAGTAGAGTTTTCACTTCTGCTATAGGCACACCGCATTCAAAGACCGTTCTAATGTAATGAACCTCTTCGCATACATCAGCGTCACCTTCCTTCTTCTGTTAAAAAGCAAAACAAACCAAACACAACCCAGAAAAAAGCAGGTAAGTTTGCAGTGCAGCAGACGGAGAGCCACCCACTCCTCAGCTCTGAGCCTCAACTCCTGTCCCGTTTGCCAGGCACTGCCCCAACGCAGCCGGCATCCCCCATTGGTACCATCAAACAAGAGCTCTTAAGAAGTTCAAACAGTTATTTTTTGTAGTAGAAGTCAGGCAGTGTCTGTCCAGGAACCCAGTCAGACTGTGGTACTTACACACGTGGGCAGCGGTGTCCAGCTGCCATCAGGCAAGCACGTGGCTGTCCAAGAATCTTCTGAAGCCATGACATCCTCCAAGAAGTGGTACCCATGAAGGCATTCAAAAGTAACAGTCGCGTTTGTTGGGTACCACATTTTACCACCCAAAGGGCTTTTCAGCCTTCCGTTGGCCACTTGTGGTTGTGGACACAGAACTGAAAGGAAAACCCACAGCAGAAGGCAGCTCAGCAAGAGGGTTGTCATTACGTAGGTGGAAAAAAAACTAAGAAATTTGTGAAGACTGAGACAGTGCAGGTGAACTTAAGTCTGTGGAGCTGTGAAACCAAACATCAAAGCACAGTTACTTCCCCAGGCCCTTCAGGAGGGGAGGGTGAAGGTCAGAACAGCGCCGAGTGGTGTTACACATTGGCTGTTTTCTGACAGCCTCTCGGCCCAGGCGTCCCCACGCAAGAGTCTGCAGAGCCACCTTTGTCGGTAAGAATGCGCGCTGAAGAGAAAGTCAATAGTGATGGTGTCTCCTGACCTGTCTTAGAGCCTCCTTTATATGGGGCTGTCAAGAAAAATTCAGCTATTCATAGAATCATAGAATGGTTTAGGTTGGAAAGGACCTTGAAGATCATCGAGTTCCAACCCCCCTGCCATAGGCAGGGACACCTCCCACCAGCCCAGGTTGCCCAAGGCCACGTCCAGCCTGGCCTTGAACACCTCCAGGGATGGGGCCTCAACAACCTCTCTGGGCAACCTGGGCCAGTGCCTCACCACCCTCAAAGTGAAAACCTTCTTCCTAATGTTCAATCTAAACCTGCCCTCTTCCAGTTTGAAGCCATTCCCCCTCGTCCTATCACTCCATGCCCCAGTAAAAAGTCCTTCCCCAGCTCTCCTGTAGCCCCTTTAGGGACTGGAAGGCCGCAATAAGATCTCCCCGGAGCCTTCTCTTCTCCAGGCTGAACAGCCCCAACTCTTTCAGCCTCTCCTCATAGGAGAGGTGCTCCAGCCCTCGGATCATCCTCGTGGCCCTCCTCTGGACACGCTCCAGCAGGTCCATGTCCTTCTTATGATGGGGACTCCAGAGCTGGAGGCAGTACTCCAGGTGGGGTCTCACCAGAGTGGAGTAGAGGGGCAGAATCCCCCCCTTGCCCTGCTGGCCACACTTCTGCTGATGCAGCCTAGGATGCGGTTGGCCTTCTGGGCTGCGATGGCACATTGCCGGCTCTATTGCCTGGTAAACATCAGCTGCTGCTTCTGCAAAGAGGGGGAGGCACTGGGGAGCCCCGAGGGCGGACGCAGCTACGCACCGCTGCACCCCGACATCCGCAGCGGCGCGGGGGGCCATTGGCTCGGCCGCCGGCGGGTACCCACCTGGCTGGCAGGAGGGCAGCGGAGGGTGCCAGGCGCCGTCGGCCAGGCACCGGCTCTCGGCAGCGCCACGCAGCGCGAAGCCTTCGTCACAGGAGAACCGCACGTCCGCCCCGTAGGGAAACGTGAACCTCTGCGGAGTCATCTTTGCCCTCTCGACCGCGGGCTTGGGGCAGCGCACCACTGCGGGGAGAGAGCAGAGGTGGGTTTGGCGGCTGCCCGTCCCCGGGGACAACGGGGAAGCGGGTCAGGGGGAGCAGAGCCGCTCTTCCTGACCGCCTGATGGCCATCAGTGTAGGAGAACCAGAGTCTCTTATTTCCACACAGGTTATCCCCAGTCTGGAGCTGTTGAGCCTGTGAAGCATCCTGCAAAAGAAGCGGGATCTCCCGGCAGCCCTGCTCCCTTCTAATCCCATTGTTGCGAATATTGTCCCAGCTCCTGGCTTCAGTCTGATCCCACACAGGAGAAATGACTCACCCCTGCACTCTGGGGCAGGTCCGCTCCACACCAGGTTCACCCCATCGTCGGAGGTGCAGTAGATGGAGGTGTCCCCAATGAGGGACAGACCCTCCGCACAGCTGTACTTTACTTCTAAGCCGTAGGGGAACTGCTCCATTCTCAAGCCAGAATGCTGCCCGTTGGGGATTTTTGGAGGGGAACCACAAACTACGGGAGGATAGAGAAAAGAAAAATTAAGATTTTCTTGGTTTGGGCAGGGAGACAAGTGCAGGGAAGTAACAGGAGAAGCCAGATCTTGATGTTTATACTTAGGGCTGGTCTCCTCAAAGTCCTCCTTGCTGCTTGCCAGGTTTGGCCCCGCTCTGCCAGTGTTCCCAGACTGACCCAGCTCACCACCCCGGCACAGCGCAGCCCCAGGACCTCAGCATGGACCTCCACCCCCTTTCAGCCGACATTCCCTTATCCCCTCCTCTTTTCCATGAGAAATTATCCTGCTCATAAACAGGGCCAGGGAATTGTAAGTATTATAAACGCCTTGAACAGTCCTCTGAGAAATGGCTGCAAATCCCATTACTCAGCACATTAAATCAATTGCAGTTTAGATAGAAAATTAAAATGTTAAGGCCACTTAATGCTGTGACTTGGACCCCTTCTCCTAACACCACTGTCTCCGAGAAGTGATGCTCAGGTTACGCGACTTTCTCACTGCTCTTCCTACCCGCTGCGGAGATGCAATTCCCAGCGCCCGCCGTCCGCGCTCACCCTTGTCGCAGTACGGCACCGGGGGTCTCCACGTCCCGTCAGACCAGCACTGGATCCTCTGGCTGCCCCTCAGCACGTACCCGGGGTCACACTGAAATTCCACCTGGTGCCCAAAGGTGTATTCGGCTTTCCCGGGGCTGATCTCTCTGCCGTGGGGGACCGTCGGACGGGGACACTGCGCCTCTGAGGAACACCCGCATCAGAAAGAGCTTCCATGGTTGGGCTCAGGAGGGGAGAGCAGGAGACAGTTGCACCGGGGTGTTTTCCCACGGTGGTGGCTTGCTGACCCCAAGAACCTGCCCGGCGGCCTGTTACTGCTGACAGACGTCTCTAACCGGACCTGGCACGCTCAGGGATAGTAATTATGCGATAACAACCATTTCTCTTGGAAGGCAGAAGGGTCTGAGCCCTGTGATTAGCTATAAATTGTGCTGAAGGGATGGTACGTTACTAGCTGCATCACTGCGTCATTGTGCGAACAGCTAAATAATCAGCGTGAGTTGCAGCTATTTCTTTTCAGCCATGCGACCCTTTGAAAAGCAAAATTATTATTAACGAGAGCCAAAGCACGGCTCAATAAAGTCCTTATGGCACAGCACCACTAGTGGGTATTTCGAAAACAATGTTATTTCCACATCATTAAATTGATGCTTTGTTGGAAAAGCGAAGGAAGTGGCGTACTTACTCTGGCAAAGCTTCGGGATTATGGACCATGTGAAATTTTTAAGGCAAGTAATTACTGGGGAGACTTCGGGGAGCAAAGTGTATCCGGATCTGCAGGAGTAGGTGACGGTCGTCCCGACTGGAAACGAGTGCTGAGGGTTTCGGTCCGCGTAATCGACGACAGGAGGGTAGGGACAGTGACCTGGTGCCAGAGCAGGGGACAACACGGACCCTCAGAGGTGGGAGGTCTCCCCCACGGACGTGCTGGGGATGCAGCTGAGCCTTTGGGGGAGCCCAGCCTGCCCCTCACACGAGGGTAGAAACCCAGAGAGAAGCGAGGGACAGCAGTGACCCTCAGCATCGCTGCTGGGGGGGGCAGGGGAAGAACTGAAATGGGAAAAAATAATGGTGACAAATTCACCAAAGGATGCAGTGAATCTAATGAGTCTTTATTCTGGTACACTTTGGTGTGTCATTGGGTGCACCCTGCAGTCAGGTAGGACAGCCTAATCCGGCCAGCCCTGCCGCGACACCCAGGGGCCGTGAAAGCAGAGGGGAATCATAGATTCGTTTTGTTTCGAAGGGACCTTTAAGATCATCAAGTCCAAGCATTAACCCAGCACTGCCAAGTTTCCACTAACCCACGTCCCTCAGCACCACGTCTGCCCGTCTGTTAAACCCCTCCAGGGGTGGCGATGCCACCACTGCCCTGGGCAGCTTCTTCCAGTGCTGGACAACCCTTTAGGTGAAGAAATTTTTCCTAATATCCACCCTAAACCTCCCCTGGCACTACTTGAGGCTGTTTCCTCTTGTCCCATTACCTGTTCTTTGGGAGAAGAGACTGACCCCCCCTTGCTACCCCCTCCTTTCAGGGAGCTGTTGAGGGCGGTAAGGTGTCCCCTGAACCCTGCCACCAAGCATCAGACAGCGCAGCTCGCCACTGCCCGTCCTCCGACCCCTCTCCTGCGCCCACTGCACGTGCTTTTAATGCAATACAAGCAGGCAATTACACACGGGAGACGAGGTAAGGAGAAGAGAGATGTGTGCGTACCGAGGGTGCAGGCGGGCACCCGTGGGTACCATCTGCCGTTGCCCAGGCACCGCACGGTGGTGGTGGTGGCACTCACGGGGATGTAGCCGGCGTCGCACTCGAGCGTGGCCGTGCTGCCGGAGGTGAAGTTCTGTGCAGGTTTCAGCCGTCCGTGTGCGATGTCTGGGACGGGACACTGAACCTCTGTGGATCACCAAACAAAAAGGGCTTTTTAGGGTTATTCTTACTGAACACAGTTACGGTGACCAACTGGCACTGCACCTCTGTCTGGTAAGAGAAGACAAGTCGGTTTAAGAGATGCAGCAGTTGAGGCAGAGACATTAGGGGTTAATAAGCGTGCTTGAGCAGCCATCGTCAGTGGGACTCCAAACGTGTAGCGTTTCCCTTGCACACAAATCAAACGCTATTTCTGCCCTTTCCTGGTAGCACGTGCTCCAGGCGGTTCCAGTCCGACTCCTGCACACTGAGGAGTGGGGTGACTCCGGGGTGCTGACACCCCGTCTCCAGCTTTACGACAAACAAGAGGCTCTCCAACAACTGCGTAACCGCTATCACACGTGTACATCACCGATGCCCCAACAAAACACTTTTTTGTCCACCTACCGTATCTCCCATGAGAAATATTTTGGGGCTGGTCACGGACTGTAATGACAGAGAAAAATAAACCAAAGGTGGGTATAACTGGGATTTCCTCATGCCTTACTATAGATGCTGGCAGGTCACCAAGGCCCAGCGCGCCTCTGTTAAAATCGTGCCTGGTTCCCTACCTTCAAGACCTTATTACTGCTTATAAATATCTAAAGGGTGGGTTGAAGGAGGATGGAGCCAGACTCTTTTCAGTGGTTCCCAATGACAGGACGAGGGGCAATGGGCATAAGTTGGAACATAGGAAGTTCCGTTCCAACACACGGAAAAACTTCTTTACAGTTAGGGTGACAGAGCAGTGGCACAGGCTGCCCAGGGAGGTTGTGGAGTCCCCTTCTCTGGAGATTTTCAAGACCCGCCTGGATGCAGTCCTGAGTAATGTGCTCTAGGCAATCCTGCTTTGGCAGGGGAGTTGGACTAGATGATCTCTAGAGGTCCCTTCCAACACTGAAAATTCTGTGATTCTGTGATTCTGTGATTCCCACCCGGTACAGCAGCATCCCAGCGGCACCGTCACACCTGCGCCGTGTCAGGGCAGCGCGGGCGACGCTGCCTTGGATGCCCATGGAAAGAGTGTCTCCGTACATGTGTCCCCAGGCCCCAGCTTAGGTAGCAACACACCGTTGGTAGTGTTTAGGTTCGGAAGATGGACTAAGCACTGTGAATTTAAATAAATAAATAAATAAACACGGGTGTAAAGGCGGTGCTGGCAGCCGGGGGGCAGCAGATGCCTCTGCGGGGAGGTGCTGGGGATGCTGTGCGCACTGGAGAAGTTTCTCAAAAGACCCATTTTTAAAGGAACTGTCAGCTTCCACTCAGAAACTGCAAGTTGTTCCCCTTCCTAGAGACATCAGTCAGCAAAACCCCGCTTCTGCCCTGCAGCCAGTCTGCAGGATGCATGACAATGCACCAGCTACCTTCAAGACACCTACAGGCTGCCTCAGTGCTTAAGCATCGACCTTGGTAGACACCTGATACCACTCAAATTGCTAACTCTGACCTTTTTAATTAATTGGTAAAAACTATGACCCGTCTAATTGACTCCCCCCATCTTAGCACCATCCGCATCTTTGAGCCCCAGACCGTAAGGACATCCTCTGACCCTGGGAACCACTTCTCAGCTACCGCACGGATGATGGAGGCGAAGGGTGATATGTACTCGCTGCCACACAAGTTCTGAACTCCAGAGCAGGAGAAGTTCTGCCGAGAAGAGACCTGACCGCGGGCTGTCCCAGGGACAAGCTCGTAGCCTCCGAGCCAGCCGTGCTTAACACCGGTCCCGGGGAGGATCTGTACCCCAATGTAAGACTTCTGACAAGCACTGGGAATTTGGGGTGGCTCTTTGCAAGTATCTAGAGGTGCAGCCGAAGAGGAGAAACGGGCAATTAGCAGCAGCCACCGAGCTCAGATCATCCTTACAAGAACATCAGGCACAGAAAGAGGAGAGCAGCGACTTCAGGCAGAGGGAGGTCTCCCGCTGAATTTTACTGACCCGATCAGCACATATTTGGTCCCTAAGCAGAGCTGAGCCGCAGAAGCAGAGACAGCGAGCAGGGGAGCGACACTCACCGAGACCCCCAGCCGGCCGCAGCACAAGCGCCACCACTGCCAGGAGCTGCCCCGGCCCGCGGAGAAACACCGGCATGGTGCGGGAGCTGCCGGGACCGCGGCGCGGGACGGCGAGAGCTTCTCCCTGCCCAGAGCCCGCCGCAGCGCGCCGGGGAAGGGGAAGCAGCTGTGGGAAGTTGGGGACAGACCAGACGAGCCACGCTGACACTGCCACCCCCCAGCCCTTCTGACCCGGCCGAGGCGAGGGCTGCCCTCCCTGCGCTCTCCGGCGAGGACGTGCCGTGGGAGGGAACGCTGCTCTGCCTCCTTCCCCGGTGGGGACAGCGGGAATAGGGGCATTTTGCAGCTGGAACCGCTCTGCAGCATCCCGGCCTCGTGTCTGACGCGCCGGGAGCTGCTGCGGCTGCGCTGGGCAGTGCTGCGCGGTTCCTTTGCCTCTTCGCTTTGACCCCAACCCTGCACTGCGCCCAGGGAACCGCAGCCCTCCGTGCCCGATCAAGCAACGGTCATTGAAGCCCCTTCTCTTTCCTTTACTCCGGATAGGACAGAATCATTAAAAGCCAGACGCGGCTGTCATTACAATTGCAGCTTTATTATAATCTCGTGGCGAAGGAGCATTGGTCCGATGACAAGACGCGTGCTAACGGAGCGCTTCCCCTTTACTGCACATTGCAGAAAAAAGATTCGGCTGCTTCTTCCTTTACACTTTTATTTCCAACAACTGCTCTGGGTGCACACACAAAGATGCAGCGATGGCAGTGCCGTGGCCTCAGACACACCTGTCCTGCTTGGGAAGAAAACCTGGCGGTTTTGTTTTGCTAGAAGACAGGCTTTGACGTTTTCTTCGTGGTGCCTGCTCTGAAGGTCACGGCTAATTAGGCAGTTAAGTGCTTGTTCACAATAATGAATGCAACATATACGGCCAGAGCAGCAATGGGTCGTACTGGATTGCAGCCGAAGAGGTGCAGGAGTTGTGGGGCGAGTGCGGGTCGGTGGTTCTTACCACATCCACATCTGTCCGTACGGCGTCTGCTCAGCTCCGACAAAAGCTTACTCTCCACTCAGCTCCTTTCTAACTGCGCACTTGTCAGTATAACGAACGTGTCTAATGGAAAGCTTTAAAATGTATAAAGTGATGTACAAACCTAACGCAGCGAGCTCTAACAGCACGAGCCAGAAGTCGTCGCTTTCTGACTCCCCATATGACCAAATCTGTTCCTTGACCGATTGGTAAATTTTGTTCTGGCTACTAAAGTATTAGCACAAATTAAGAAGTCATAAAAAATCCTCAGCGAGCACGATCATTCAACACGCAAAGCGGAGGGTTCTTACGACGCCAGTGACAACAGTCAGCCGTACGCTGTGATTCTCAGCTCCTTTTGAAGTTTCTGGATCTCCAGGTACAGTTTCTGGACTTCCAGCAGAGTTTTCAGTTCTGTCAGAGGAACTCCACACTGGAAATCTTCCCTGTTTTGAAGAATCTTCTCACATGTATCATGCTTTTTCTTTAAAAGAACCCAAACAAAGACAGAGGGCATGAGACTGCTGCAGGGACCTACGCTGAGCATCCCCTCCTCCTGCAGCCCCTCAGTCAGGGCAGCCCTGCTGTGCCGAAGCGACCACGCTCGCAAAGTCGGACCGCTGCTATTCCGGGCTCTAAATGGGGCAGGATACAGACAAACCCACGGCAAACGGTAGTACTTACACAGGTGGGCGGGGGTATCCAAGTGCCGTTAGCCGAGCAGGTAGTTTCTGAATTTGCAACTCGACGGACATCGTGATTGCAGTAGAACGACAGAGTTTCATTCACCGCGTACCACAGTTTAGGCGAGACGATCACCATGCCCTCCTGCCTCGAGGGCTGGGGACACTGAACTGAAAGGAAAACACATGCCGAAAAATAATCTAATGGGAGGAGATGGAGGAGAAAACTCCCTGCAAATCCCACTCCTGGCGGATGATTCAAAGGAGCAGCACCCCTGGCCTGTGCAAACCCGCGTCCGCCCGGCCCCGGTACCCACCTGGCTGGCAGGAGGGCAGCGGAGGGTGCCAGGCGCCGTCGGCCAGGCACCGGCTCTCGGCAGCGCCACGCAGCGCGAAGCCTTCGTCACAGGAGAACCGCACGTCCGCCCCGTAGGGAAACGTGAACCTCTGCGGAGTCATCTTTGCCCTCTCGACCGCGGGCTTGGGGCAGCGCACCACTGCGGGGAGAGAGCAGAGGTGGGTTTGGCGGCTGCCCGTCCCCGGGGACAACGGGGAAGCGGGTCAGGGGGAGCAGAGCCGCTCTTCCTGACCGCCTGATGGCCATCAGCGTAGGAGACCCTACCAGTCCCTGGTGTTACTGAGCAGGTCGTGGCGCTGAGACCTTCGCACAGGAGCTGGAGGAGCCGCCTGGTCATTAAGCGGCTCTGGGTTTGGAGCTCCTGGACCAGGGCAGGTAATGGGGCTGGGACTTACCCCCAGCATCGTACCCAGCTCCCGGCTTCAGTTTGATCCCGTACAGGAGAAACAACTCACCCCTGCACTCCGGGGCAGGTCCGCTCCACGCCAGGTTCACCCCATCGTCGGAGGTGCAGTAGATGGAGGTGTCCCCAATGAGGGACAGACCCTCCGCACAGCTGTACGTCACCTCTGTGCCGTAGGGGAACTGCTCCATTCCCGAGCCAGAGTGCTGCCCGTTGGGGATTTTTGGAGGGGGGTCACAGACTGTAGAATAAAGGGAATTGGTTAAAAAAAAAAGAAACGCATGATTTTCATATTCAGGTGAGAATCAAAACCGCTTCTGGGAAATCAGTACAAGAGTTAACTTCGTGTCTGTAGTGTGGCAGAGTGACGTGAAGCTGCTGCCTGGCTTCTTGCCCCTCACACCAGCTCCAGGCTCCCCCTTCTCGCTCAGCTCCCGCCTGGGTCACACCTCCAGGGAGAAGACACCTCAGCGCCTTCAGCCCATGAGCCAGTGATCATCGTCCCGGTCCCCAGAAGCAGATGCTGAAGACAGGTCACCTACTCACTGCTGTTTCCCAATGCCGATGCGCGAGATTTCTTCTCAGCGCTGCGTTACACATACCTTTATCGCAGAACGGTAACGGGGGAGCCCAGCTCGCGTCAGCCTGACACACCGTCAAGTCCTGGCCCCTGAGGACATAGCCCGAATCGCACGCCAGCTTCAGCCGGGTCCCAACTGTGTAGTCATTTTTGCTTTTATAAACCTCTCTTCCATACGCAGTGTCTGGCTTTGGGCAACGAGGTTCTAGAAACAACGGAAAATAAAGGCTGCCACGTCTTTTCAGAAAGAACCCCACTGAAGATGCTTTCTATGGGGAAGAGAGTTATCAAGAACATCTGAGCCCTGGAAGAAAAAAGTGACTATCATCCAGACACAGGTCTCGATGCTTCCTTTGTAACACTAAAGGAGTTTCTGCTTCTCCAGTCGGGTTTTTCTGAGGCTGTTGGGAAAGGCACGTGCGGCAGAGCTGCGTCCGTGCCCGAGCGAGCCTCCTCTCGGGGCGCTCAGCGCCACGCGCCGTTATGGGCCCGGGGGCTGCAGTCCCCGCTCGCCCACTGAGCTGCACTCGTGAGGTTGCCGAGCGCCTCGCGGGCAGCGTTAGGGCCAGGAGAAGGCATCGTCCATGCTCTAACGCCGGCTGCTCTGTGAGGTGGAGCAGGCTCTTTCCTCCCGACAAAGTTTTCCTGAGCTTTTGGGCGCTCAGGCCGCTCCCAGCAGCTCGCTAACGTTGCTGTGGTGCCCCGTTGCTGGGTTATTAGTTTCAGCAGCGTCACTTTTTTATGCTGTTGCATTTTCATCTGAGAGGGGAAATGCATCGAGAACATCCTCTGCTCCCGAGCCCCGTGTCAGCAAACCGGCCCAGCCGTTGGCCGAAGCACAAACCACATCCCCTTCCCGCTGGGTAAGTGTCTCCCAGGCTTCTCAGGAACCTCTCAGGAGCCTCTAAAAGCTACCAACCCTTCCCATCCCACCCCCCCCAACACTAGCTCAGCCCCCTGCCAAAACCCCATACTTTTCCCACAGCAGCCCCCAGGCAACATAACGTATCTGGATCTTTTGCTGCCTATTCCTTCCAAGTTAACGCCAGAGGACCAGACCTGGGGATACAAGGCAGTGGAGCCAAGTTCTCCTTGGCTTCTACTACCATCGTCTAATGCCACCTGTAGATTTTTCTGTGAATGTCAGCAGCCAGCTACACTGCACAGAGTCACCCAAACCTTTGCAGTCAAAAATAAGTAGTCACCAAGGCAACCCGGTTCACCGACTCTCACCCACCTGGAGTGCACTCCGGGACTGCTGGATCCCATCTGCCGTCACTTGTACACTGAAGCTCAATGTTACTGCTATGACCTTTGAAAGCATAACCATCGTTACACGTGATTTCCAGTCTGTCTCCATACACGTAATGGTCTTTATGTTCCCATACATGTACGGGCTTTCCATTCCTGATGTCTGGATTTGAGCACCGAATTCCTGAGGAATGCCAAACATTAGCAAGTGAGAAACCGCGGCAAAGCCATCCGGATGACAGCAGATTCATCGCAAACAGAAAGGTGACGGCTTTATTCCACAAAGACACATCACAACACGAAATCTGCCCCAACACCATCCCTGGGCCCTCCTGGGGGACGGGGTGTCCGCAAGGGACTCTGCAGCCGCAGCCTCCCCGTGGACGGGGCAAGGGGCCCTCGATACTGCGATGACTTTTTCCACACAGGTTGAAGGGACTGGAAAGCGTAGCCGGTAAATAAAGCAGAGAAAACCCTGGGGCTGAGGAGCAAATCAAAGGAGCTCAGGAGTCACAGCAAAGACGAGAAGCACCAAGCTGGGCACCCCGAGCATCCCTCCGCTCCCCCCCACCCCGCGACCTGCACGACAGCCGACCACGGACAGTTGCTTCATTCGGTAATAATTTTGCCGAACCAGAAGGAACACGGGCTTACTTTCGCAAGGAGGTGGAGTTTCAGTCCACGTGAAATCCGGCAGACACTTAATGTGCCGCGTGGTTTCTCCCGGGCTGAACTGGTGGCCCTCCCTGCACTCGTAGGTAATGACGGTCTCCACAGGAAACAAATTGCCAGCAAGTTTTGCTTTGACAGCATTATACACATCTGGAGGGTCGTCGCAGCTACCTGGGAATGAAATGGCCATTTAGCGACATTAGCTAAATGAGCGACATTAGCCAGTGATCAATCAGCAAGGCCCACAGTGGTATGGAACACGCGAGAGAACTCGGGCAAAAATCGTGGGCTCACGTTGTTCCTTCCAAGAGGCACTTAATCGTCTGAGTTCAGTAATGCTAACGAGCGAAGGCAAAGGAGACGAATGAAAACCTATGAATAATTTCAGACTGCGTGGTAATTGTCACTGTTATAACGAGGTGTAACTTCTAATAAAGTTTACACTACCTGAAGCTCTACCAACAAACTTTAAAAATATTAAGTATAGTAAGGTTAAATTTAGTCCCTTTGAGCTCTACTGGGACGCGCTCACCAGCTTGAACGGGACAAGGCTTTACCCTCTATGGCCCCAAGTCATAAATTCCTAAAGTCACCTTCGTGCTACACAGAGATCAGCCAAAAAAAAAAAAAAATATCCAGAAAGTTAACTCTTGGAGCCATCACTTTCACGACCTAATGCCTTCTTGGACGGGTGGGAACCTGCGGGAAGCAAAGCGGCGGGAGCAGGCGGAGCAGCGCCGGGTGCACCGCACTTACTGCGCTGGCAGAGCGGCAGCGGAGGGTCCCAGAGGCCGTTCTCTCTGCAGGTGGAGGCGTCGCTGCCGTTCATGGCGTAGCGGAAGCTGCAGTCGAACACGACGGTGTCCCTGTAGGTGTACTCAGCCCGGTACCGGCTCAGCAGCTTCCCGTTCTCCACGCTCGGGTGCTCACAGTTCACCACTGCGGCAGGGAAACGCCACCGCTTAGGGAAATCAGCAGTTGTGCTCAAGAGGGGACATTACGGTATTAAAAACATTCTCGTAGCATCAGACGCGTTCACCAAAAAAAGGCTGAAAGTCGACACAACAAGGTAGCAGGCTGACGCGATACTTTTGTACTCCTTCTTCCATCTTACAGCATCTTTTTTTTTATTTCACACTTTTTATTAAGGCAAAGCATAAAAAGAACGTCGGAGAGGCAGCAGGTATCACAGCAGCTTCCCGAATTCTTTGCAGGCGCTATGCTTTACCACAGGCTGGCAGGCAAGACGCATCGTCTGCTCTGCCAACGGCCAAATCCCACTCCCACGTCCCCTGGCGGCTTGGTGACCATGAGCAGCCACGGTCCCTGCGAGGGGAGACGCTAAATCCTGCTGCTGCTACCAAACTCCGAGGGGCTCTATGGGCAAGAGGCGGTTCCAGCAACACAAAGGCGAGAGACGGCTCCAAGGAAGAAGAGAGCTGGAGCAGACCGGGCAGTAGGCAGCGCAGAAGGTGCCGCGGGGCCCCGGGGAGCGTGCAAGAACCCATCTCGCCCCGTGCCTGGGAGCAGCTCACCTTTGCACTCCGGGGCTGGCTTGTTCCAGACACCGTTTACGTTATCTGTGGTTGTACAGAAAATAGAGGCGTCTCCCACCAGCGAGAAAGGTCTCTCTCCCCTTTTGACAGTGTGGCACCAGTAGGTGACGGACGCTCCGAATTCAAAGACCTCTTTGTCAGCCCCGCTGTGCTCTCCATTAGCTATTTCTGGAGGGGGTAAACACGGTATCGCTGCGGAGGGAGGGGGGAGAAATGGCAGAGGGAGGGAAGAACAAGAGAGAAAGAACTTAATTCGTTTTGAACCAAAGCTCTGGTAAGAAAGCAATTGAAACACGAGGTGCCAGAGGGGTCAGCAATTAAGGGCAGGTCTCGAGGGAGCTGCACGCCAGCCCAGAGACAGCAGAGCTCTGACCCGGGCGCCGAGCGGGTTTGGGATATACCAGTCTTACACACAGCTGCCTTACTCCCAGACAGAATAAAGATTTCTGCAGGACGATGCAGGAAGAAAAACACAAAGAAAAAGTGTCTTTCCAGACTCCACCGCGCATCGAACTGCTGAAATCCTCAGCAGGGCAACACGGCTGCTTCCTCACCCAGCCCCAGCGACGTTTCGGCAGTAGATCAATTAAGAAACTCTACTTACGCTCACAGATGGGAATATCTCTGTCCCACGTAACAACCCCATTGCTAATCACACATTGAATTTGAGAACTTCCGACCAGTCTGTACCTGTGGGAAATAGGGGAGAAGGAATTACTCGAGCTCAGTTTTGATGTATTACCTATAACATCACCATCAGGATGGTTTTGGCTTCCTTGTCTTAATTACAGCTGATCAGAAACTTGGCATCAATGACATGCTGGATTTTGACAAAAGCATTTTTTAAATTAAAAAAAATAAATTACATGTTTTCTAAGGAAAAACATCTACTTTATCAGCCAGCTGTAGCTATCACTACAGCTCTCAGTTCAGTATTGATGTCTTGTCTTTAAGAAGATACTGAAACATTGGAAATGGTTTAGGAAGGGCCAGCAGGGTGAACTTGAGTCCGGGAGGAACTCCCTCAAGGTACGAGATTAAGAAAACTCAGACAGTCTTAAAGCTCTCAAAGGAAAGCTTAAAAGATATTTCAATCACAGCCTGCAATCACCTACGCTGGTAGGGCTTCTGACAGTGCAGGCTTTAATCTAGAGGAAAAGACTTCAGAAAAATCACCCGGGAAGAAGAGGACCCGTGCCCTGAGTCCTCCCGGCTTACCCAGTGTTGCAGGTGAAGTTCACTGCTGAACCAAAACTGAACGCTCCTGTGAGGATGAGTCTGCCGTTGGCCGGCTCTCCAGGGTAGGGGCACAGCTTTGCTGCGGGGACAACAGGACGAGTGAGTTCTTAGTTCCGTTTTTTGAAGAATCGGGAAAATGCAGCAGGAAAGCAGAAGCCTCCTCCAACACTGAGCAAAGGGATGGACCAGAGACATCCAGATTTCCCCTCCAACCCTGAATTACTCCATGATTCGTGCTGCTGTTAAGACTTGCATCATGCCCCGCAGCCAGCCTCTGCAGCCTAAGCGGGGCTTCGCAGCGACCCCGGCACGTGCGGCAGTGTTTCTGCACAGCTAGAGGATGCTCCTGCTGCAAGCTTGGAACGCTTTTCTTTGAACCAAGAGTTGCGTCGTGCCTGAGCAGAAGAACATCCTTTGAGTCAGCAATGAAACACAGCCAGCATCGAAGCACGGTTCAGCTTTTGCCATCGCTGCCAGTACTTTGCGGAACCCAACCGGTGCTTCGTGTGAGGTCACTCGTCTCCCACCTTCCCGTGAGGTCACTTTGGGTACTGCTCCAACACAGGGAGCTGACAACATCACCGAATAAAGAACAAAATCAAAAGCCAACCCAAAACATACTCACGTGTGCACATCTCCTTTGATCCATGCCACCTACTATTCCTTCCACAAACAAGGACGTTTCGGGCATTAGGACTTCTCACGTAGCCTGGGCGACAGACGTATTCCACCACTGAATTATAGGGAAACGTGGAAACGCCATGGTGTTTCTCTTTCAGCTCTGCAGACGGGAGACGCGGCGGAGCATCGCAGGCACCTACCGACAGAAACTCCATCAGAAAGACGCTGGGAGGAAAAGCAGTGGGAGTTCAGGCCTGATTTGCTCTGAAGGTCCAAGTGAGGACGCTTTGGTGGCCTTAAAACTCCTTAAAGCTATGAACAGAGAGGAGAAGCGCAGTCTGTGACGGGGGGTGGCGGAGGCTGGCAGGGACAGGGAGGGGCATCACCCCAGGCGGTCCTGTGCTCCTCACACCTCCTCCAGCAGCTTCCAAGGTTGGTCACAAAGTCCCGATTAACCATCTCCTCTCCCCAATTAGTACAAATCATTGCACCTTTTTCAGCTGGAATAACTTTAGAGCCGTTTTATGCAGAAAGGAAAAAGAGGCAAAGGAAGACGGATTCTGACCACGAAGATTTACAACGTTCTCGAAATGCAAAGGCAACGAGGAAAAGAGAAAGATCCAAGTCTTGCGAACCCCAGGAGAATGCTTTCCTTTGAGGGATCTTAGTTTATCCCGACGGACTCATTCACTTACTCTGGACAGCCACGACAAGAGCAGCGGCGAGGAACAACCCAAGGACGGCGGCACACCGCCTCTGCCCCGCCGGCTCCGAAGCTGGCATCTTCCTTCACTCCAGCCGCCCCGTCCGGAGATCCCCCAGAAGTTACCACATTCTTTTTCTAGGCCAAATATCTGTAAAAATAGCGGGGGCGGGTATTTACACTCAGGATAACCGTAGCTCATGGGGACAGGTCTTCATTTCTCCATCGCTGAGCAGTTCCCACAGTCGTGGGCTGGGGACCAGAAGGTGCAGGAGCTATTGCAACACCCTGCAAGAGAGCGGAGCTCCTCTCTGCTGCCTCCTCTGCCGCCACCGGCACCGAGGGCCGGTGCGGAGAAGCCGGGCTGCCGGGGCAGAGCCGGGTTCGGGTGAGGAAGGCTGACTCCGGTGGACCAGACCCAGAGACAGGAAAATACAACGTAAACAGGACAACCGATGGTAGATGCTAAGCAATTCCCATAGGCTTTATTCCACTTGTCTTGTTTATTTGCATTTTTGAGAATGCAGCTTTTGGTTAAAATTTTTAAAAAAGACTAAGAGCTCCGCTCAAGCCATAACATAAATATTTTGTAGCTTGTCAGGTTCAGCTTAAAAACACTGTCTTGCCAACACAGTGTTCTCCCCAGCCAAATTAATACCTGCAGGGCCACGAGTTTATCTATGCCTTCTGGATGAAGTCCCCTGAAACTCATCTTACGGGCAAAACATTTTTAGTAATAAACCTCTTGGAAGCAAATTCATAGTCAGACAAAATCCTGCTGGAGTCAGGACAGTCCCCTAACAATAAATTACATGCAGAAAGAGAGCGAGCTAGCAGTATCTAACCAAAAAGATACAGCAGTTCTGTGCAAATAACATTAACTGGAGTAAAGCTATAAAGCACAGAAGTCATTCAGGAGGCCAAATTACTTTACAGAATGGAATTTAAGTGCAGTTTGGACTAACTTGGCACCCCTAGAGATCAGCAAGAGTCCTCTCTGACTTTTGTTATCCAGGATCATTGTTTATGAGCCTAAACCATCCCAATGGTACATATGCGCCGAGTGCTTACCTTCCTCCTGGAAACGAGAGTCTGACTTGATGCTTTCTGCCCTGGACCTACCACTTCTCGGGGCTCTTTCACTCCTCTGCCTCTCCTTCAATCCTTGTTACAGCTCCTGGTTCAATTTGACTTCATTTACTCATCTTCTGTGCCTGCTAGAGCTGCAAGAAAGCTCCAATCCAGTTCCCGAGAGCAACACCACCTAAAGCTGTATTGCTCGCAGTTCTCTTACCTGGAGGTCTGGCAGCGGGGATGGAGAGACGCGGCGCGCTCGGCGCTTGCAAGACAGAGTGATGGCTGTCCTCCTCCAGTCCCCCCGCTCCGGGCACCGCAGCGCCGAAGGAGGAGTTACGATACGCCTACACGCTCGGACATGGCTCCATGCAGAAGAGTGTGAATTCTGCAGAAACCAGAGTTAGGCCAGTTGACCCATAAATCATTAACCCCTCCTCTGAGCGAGAAGGAAGTAATTTATTCAACCCAGAAAGCGACGCACTAGAAAACTGAATGCGACCCAAGCAGATGTTGAAATTGTTTGTTTTCTGTGCGGAGCTGCCAAGTCTTTGTTGCAACGATCCTCGCTGAGCGGGACGCTGCCCGTTCCACCCTGCGGCAACGACACCCGGCCAGCGCCGTGCCCAGGCGATGCCCAGGGACCTCGGGCACCCTGTGGGGGCCCTCCCCAAGAGGACCGCTTCACCCTGGGGCACGTCAACCACCAGCTCATCCCTCCTGACCTCAAAAGCCTATGGCCAGCATCCAAAATACGGTTTCTTCAACCAGCTCCACCTAATCCCATTAGAGCACGACGAGCTGGAGCTCAGCCACACACGAGGTCCCAGGGAGCATGGCTTCGAGCTGAACACCCCAGTCCATGATGGGAACCCAGCTGCCCTTCGTCTCAGTGAAGGCTGTTCCCGAATCCGGCTGTCCCCGGCGGGTCGTTTTCCAGTAACAAGAGTTCTGGCAGAAGCTGTAACCATTTGCTCCTTTTGCCCTTTGGCTGCGCGGCTTCATCCAGGCTCGAGTCCCCATCAAGAACCCAGCAATGGCCTTTTTACCTCGGGCTGTGCTTCTTCTCAGGTGTTGCTTTGTTCTGCCACATCCGAGGGTTGTTTGTTTGGTTTTTTTTTTTTTTGCCAACAAAATTTACCACATCCCCACTTTGCTTGGGACACCTCACGTTCTTGCAG
>VUYV01000442.1:198651-212600 GCA_008711295.1 Anarhynchus alexandrinus
TTTTTTTTTTTTTTTTGCCAGAAAAATTTACCACATCCCTACATTGAGTGGGACACATTACGTTCCTGAAGCTCACCTGAGTCTGTGCCGAAACGCGATGGAACAGGGTTAGTTCTTGCTCTGTGCAACCCGGCAGAAGGCTGCCCGCCCTCGCCCGCGCGCCCCTCGCCGCTCCCGAGCAGGCACTGACCTCCACTAACACGGACGAGAATCCAGTTAATCGCAAACACAAACACAGGCTTTCTAGATTATTTTTTTTTTTCCCCCAGATGACTCAGAACAAGCTGATTGATGCGCCAAAAAATCAGCAGCGTCCCCACGGGCACCCAGGAGGTTATTCAGCACCTGCGCAGAGCGCTCGCGGCCGCGAGCATCAGCCGGGGCACCGCCACGCCGAGAGCCGTCTCCTGAACAGCCCGAAGACCTCCTCAGCCTGCAGCGGGACAAACAGGATAAAAGGGGGTTTCCTTGACCACATTCGAGGTCGCTTCTCTTCAGGCTGCGGCTGGCCAGTGCCTTCGGGACCAGCTGGTTTCCAGCTGCAGATGCTGGAAATCACAGTAAGTCACACCAATTGCTCCTCTTGACCTTTTATTCCCCCTCCCCGGAAAAAAATGTGCTTAAAAAAAAAAAGAAATAGGTGTTCCTACCTAACAGCTCCATGGAAAACCTGATAGTCTGAATTCCCATAGCCCCAGTAAAAACACCCTTCCAGCTGCTGAGGGATGGGAACGGCAGCGGTAGCTCCGGGGTGCGGGATTCACCGTTTCCAGCCCGACTCCCAAAATCCAGGGCCGCCTGCCCTCCCCGGCACACCCGCACCCTCACACACCGCCCAGAGACCCCCTGAACTCGCAGAATGGTTTTGGTTGGAAGAGACCTTTCAGATCATCGAGTCCAACCATTAACCCAACGCTGCCACGTTACCACTAAGCCGTATCCCTCAGCACCGCGTCTGCACCGCTTTTAAATACCTCCTGGGATGGCCACTCACTATCCCGCAAAACCAGCAAACAACAGATAGTTATAGCAAACCATAATGGGAAGCAGCAGAGGAAAATAAATCTATTTTCGTTTAAAATCTCTTTATTGTAAATAAATGCTCATGGGATATTTATTCTGCACAGAGTGCGCAACGTACAGCACAAGTTTACATACACTGCGGGGTTTCTTTCAACCCGAAACAGAACCCCACATTAGAAAGCACAGCAAAATTACAAGTAGACGTGTAACTTCCATCTCAGTAACCAGTGACGAGAGCGCTGCGGTGGGCAGAGAGCGCTCAGGGCCGGCGCAGCAGCGGGAGAGGCGGAGGTGGCCCCGGCAGCGCTGGGAGGAGCGGGGCTGGGGGTTTGGGATGCACCGGGGCAGGCGGTTCCCGGGGGCACTGGCAGCGATGCCGCTGCTCCCCAGGCAGCTCCTGGGCCCCGCGGCCGGGCCGGGCTCCCCCGGCACCCGCTGCCGGGAAGGGGACGCCGTACAGAGAGGTGGCAGCTCGAACGTCACAGCCAGTGTACACAAACTCCAGCTACCCGGCCCGGTTTTAAGCCTTTCCCCCTCTTCGCTTTCCAGTTTTCCCCACCGCTGGCAGCAGAGCTGGAAGAGGTTTTGCCTGAGCGATCATTTTTCTCTAAAACGACCCATAACGCTGCTGGGGCGGCCAGCCCCCGGCCCGGCGATGCAGGTCCCACGGGTGGCCCTGCCACCGCTCGCTGAAGGTGACAGCAGCCACCACCACCTCTGCGGATGCAAACGGAGGGAGAGAAAGGGAATCCAGACAAAAAAACCACCCCACTCACGGGGGGGGCAGCAAGCCCACTTCCACGCCTCCAAACCCACCAGCTCCGCCTGCCCAGCCCAAGACGGCGGCTGGGGCACGACGGACAACACCAGCCCCTGCTCATCCTCGGGTCAGGTACGTTGTGCAAGCCGTGTTTATTCTGGGGTATTTGCATGCCACCGTGCCAAGGGAATCAGGTGATTTCAAGGAAATACCTGGCACGGGAACCCGCCGGGCCGGCCGGGGCTGGGGCGACGCGTGGGCTCGCCGGCACGGCCCCAACGCAGCCACCCCCGGAGCTCGGCGGGACACCACGACCCCTCACCACGGGCATCGTTCGCCCCTGGGGCGACCACGATGAGCACAAATCTGCTGCTGCTCTGCTCTAGACGCGTGTTTTTACACCTTTTGAGAGCCGAAGCACGGGAGGAGAAGGCGATAGTGAGGCTTTAATTAACGCACCGAGGCACGAGTGCTGCCGTCTGCAGAGACGGCCGAGAGGCTCCGTCCCACCACCCTGCAGACCACGGCCAAAACAGGGACCCGCTCGATACAAATAGGGGACCCACAGTCAGCGATCCAAAACTGCAGACCTGATTTTTTAGCAGTGATTAAAAAAAAAACCCAACCAAAACCTTACGACCGCCAACACATTAGCAGCTACATTCATGAATCCTGGCAGGTAAAAATAGGTATTTTTGTCTCCTTACAGCCATTAACTACTCAATGACACAAACATCGTTAACTCCTTAGCAAGTCATTACAGCATATTGTGTGTAAACATCCTACAGTACATTTCTACTCCTTTTTTCCCCCCGCAGGGCAGGAGGTTTCTCGGTAGGAGCCGCCGCCGTGCGGGTTTGTGCGTTTACAGCGTTACTGGAGAGCGACAGCGAGTCTTACCACCCAACAGCCTAGAAATCCCTTCCTTCGACATATTTCTTTTTTTTCTGGCTTATTTCTAAGCACTGTAACATTTAAAACCGGAGAACAGATGGCGCTGCTCTTGCAGAAGGCTGCGGCAAACCCGGTGGGAACAGCCCGAGGAACAAAACTAATAAAACTCAGTTTCTCCCCCCCTGGATCTCCTCCCTCCGTGGTGCAATGGCTTTAGGTCAACACAGGCTGCTGCTCCTCAGAAATCCTAAGGGGTCAGCGATTAGCGCCTGGGCCTTCGCTGTGGCCCCCTCTATCTCCGCTTTATCAAATTAAAGCTCTGGGAGTGTTTAAAACAACTGGGTTTGAGCCCAAAATCCCCAGGTAAACCTCAGGCTTCCGTGCTGCTGAGCTCCTGCGCAGCCAGGGCCAGAGCGCAGACGTTTCTCAAGCACAGACCCCTACCGTGGCGATGGCCAACATGCGTTTAGACATATAAAATAAGCAACTTGAGTCCCAGAAGTTGCTCGTATAAATCCGGGAGTCACCGGAACCATCAGCTCCGGAACAGCCCCCTGCTTCGCACCCAAACGCTCCTTTCTCCACCCAACCTGAGGATTTTGCCCTTAAGTGCAAGAACAGGAGGAGTGCGGTAAAACGGAGTTTGGCAAAACACAAAATCAAGACTCGGGGGAGAAAACTGTAAATTTGGCGTTTCGGTGGGGATTTAGGTAATGCGCAGCCATCGCACGAGCTGCGCCGCGGGGGAGTTCCACCGTCTGCGCACTAAATGCTAACGCGGCTCGAACTCTCCTAAAGGCAGCACTGTAGGTCAGTAACATTCACAGCGTATCTATAGGCAAGTTAAACTACTTGTTGCGGACCTAAAATTTGGTACATTAAAAAGACAACCGGTAACAGTCACGTGCTTCTCGCGAACCCGCACACGCGGCCGCGCTGGTCCCTGACACGCAGCAAAGCGATGCTCCCGTTTCCTGTTGCAACAGAGAAAAGCGTCCACAAAAAACCCAGGACAAAGGAGAGGACGAGGCTGAGATCGGGGTGGGGAAGCCGAAGCAGGACTTGAGTTTGGATTCAACAGCCCCGGCAGCTACGGGGGCCCAGTTCCCAGCCTGGGAGCTTTAACTGCCTTCGGCTCCGCGCAGGGGACGTCCCGTGGACCTGCCGAGCGCTTTGTGTCACTCCTTGTGCCGAAAGCCTCCCCGAGCCACGGGGGGATCAGATCAGCAGTCACGGAAGCAAAGTCAAACGAGACCTGGAGCGCTTCCGATGGTTAAACGCCACAACGACTGCGTTTGCACTCGGGAAGGGTAACAGTGAAATAAAAACTGGGGGACTTGGTCTGATAACACGTCTTCCAAAGAAAAGCTGCTTCAGCGAGTATTGATATGACTGTTTTGTCCTCACAGACACCGCGGTTAATTTTGCCGTCTAACCGGGAGGAAAGACGTGGGACACCACTGTAACAGCCCAGAAAGCCCCGGGGGTAAATCAGCTCACACGTAGTAAAAGCAGGTTGAGAAATCTCCGCAATAGGTTTTCTCCAGTCTCACTGACAGAGAGTTCGGCATTCAGAAAGCAAAGGCACAGACGGACTCTAAGAACACGTTTTGGAGGAGAGTACTGGCCGAAGCGGTGCGCGGCTCACTGTGCTCCGGGGATGCTCCGGGGATGCTCCCGTCCCGTCCGCAGGGCTCTTCCCGGCCACGGAAATCCCAGCCGAATCCCAGACGAGAGCGCAAACCTCTACACCGTTAAACCGGCCATCCTCTACGAACAAGAGAGAAACGGTACAGGTTACGCCAAGGGTAAGCGAGGAGGTGGCAGAGCAGGGGACGGCAGAGCTCAGCCCGGCGCTGGGGACGGACGGACAGACAGACACTCTGCGGCAGCAGCATCCAACCAGCTCCGCAGAGGTGGTCTTTGCGACAGCAACCATCCGAGGATTTACTGATTTACTCCTCCCTGGGCAAACAAGCCGCTTCGCATTTTGCATCGTCCTTCAACCCCCTGCACAGCGCCGCGCAAAGCGTTCGCCCGAGGCCACGCAGCTCAGCGCTACCGGAGCGTCTGGCGGGACGGCAGGCAATAATGAAGCAGGCTGGTTACTCAGGGTGACTCGCTTTTATTTACCTTCTCCATCGGAAAGTACACTTCCAGGACAAACATTAAAAAAAAAACACAAAACATCACAGTAATCATTTTGCGCATTAACCACAATAAGTACTTATACTTTTGATAAAACTCCTTGCATTGCCTCGCCGCGGGTCCGACAGACGACAGGAACGCGCTCAGGTCAGTAGAAGTGAATTCTGTATTTACAATTTCGCAGCGACACAAGTTAAAACCCGAGCGCCAGGGCTTCCTACAGAGACCCAGGGTAAAACCCGAGCGCGAGGGCTTCCTACAGAGACCCAGGGTAAAACCCCAGAGCCAGGGTTTCCTACAGAGACCCGGGGTCTCCTGCAGCCGCGGCTCAGGGCACAGCAAACGCTGTGGGAAGGGCTGCGGTCGGTGCGGTGCGGTGCGCGCTCTGCTCAGCCGCAGCGCTTTGAGGCTGCAAACCCGCGTGTGAATCGATGTGGGCAATTTGTTTTGTTACCCAACCAGCGCTGTTTTGCAATTAAAATAAATAAATAAATAAATGACACATATCAAGCCAATTTGCCAACAATTAACAGCAGGCATCAACACTTAAAATCCAACAGTCAGGAAATCCAGACCCTACATATTTTCTATTTGCAATTAAAATAAAAATATCTATACAGCTTTCCCGACAACAATGCTTAAAATTAACCATCATCAGACAGAAGTGATGCGTAACGGCTGCTCACACGCTACTTTCTCAAGCAAAGCACCAACACTACGAAGGTTTGTACTGGAATCGAGGAAGTCGGAGCGAGTTCCCTTTGTTTATCTGCAAACCCTCCTCAGAAGTCTGTGTTATTTGTTTAAACATAGGGGAAAAAGAAACACTTGAAGCGCAGCATTTGGAAAGCACTTTTGCAAAGTTGGCACATACATTCATTTTCTGAACACACAGCTCCTTTCGGCTCAGGGCAAAGGCAAATCCAAAGGGGCGAGCCTTTGATTTTTAGCCCATGGATAATTTTGCACTGATTTGATTCTAAATTGATATCACTCAGTATCAGAACAGTGATTTATCAGATTTATCACAAGCTCCCCCAGCTCAGGTTCTTTCTCCTTTTCCCCTCATCTTCGACGTTAAGGCCTCTGAAACCCAGGGAGAGGGGCAACTTTAGGAGAAACACACCCTTTTTGCACTCCCAGGTCGGCCACCCCGACACGGGAGATGCTCTATGGCAATACCCGAGCCCGAGGCTTTGTGCGCTTCCGCGGCTTCGGCAGGACGGTCCGTGAGAACACTCGGCAGCGTTATTAAAAACACTGCCACAAACCAGAGAACGGGAGACAGAGGCACGTGGCTGCAGGGTCAGCCCCGCACCTCTGCGTCCCACATGTGCGTAAATACCGGTGACGAAGACAGAGCAGTCGCCTTGAGAACTGTTGGAAGAGCCTCACTTCAAGGTCAAAGTGCAATTAAAAGTAAAAAAACTGCCCATCCAAATGGCCGAGTCCATTCAAGCAGGGGTTTCTCAGGCCTGGGGGAGCGGTGCCAGGGCAGAGGCAGGAGCTGCGCCACATCCCGCATCGCTGCGGGGACCACCCTGCCGCAGCAGAATGGGGGCATGGGGGCAGCTCCCCACCTCAACCCCAACCCCAACCCCCTCTTCACACCCAACATCTGGAAACCGAACCAGCTACCGCTGCACAGCATCCCAGACTGGTGGGGGTCGGAAGGGCCCTCTGGAGCTCCCCCAGTGCCACCCCCTGCCAGAGCAGGGGCACCTCCAGCAGTGGCACAGGACGGCGTCCAGGCGGGTTTGGAATGGCTCCAGAGTGGGAGACTCCCCCACCTCTCTGGGCAGCCTGTGCCAGTGCTCTGCCACCCGCACAGGAGAGAAGGCCCTCCTCAGGTTGAGATGGAACTTCCTATGGTCCAGTTTGTGCCCGTTCCCTCTTGTCCTGTCACTGGGCACCACTGGAAAAAGACCGTTCCCATCCCCTGGCACCCTCCCTTCATCTTCTGAGTGCCAAACCTGACACTCCCTTTGACACCACAGCACCCGGCGTGAGGGGATTTGCCCCGGGGCAGAGGTGAGGAGGGGGCAGAGCTTTGCCAAGAGCAAGAGCAGGTCAGCACTGCTGCCGGCAGCCCGGGCGCAGCGACACCAAAGCCTCCGAGGACACAGCTCTGAGCCCCCCTTCGGCACCGCCGCCCCCGGGTGCTGCCCGCACCGCCTGTGCCGCCGCAGGGGGACACCACCCGGAGGTGGGTGGCAGCAGCCGGGCGCTGGGGGTCACCCCGGCACAGGGGGACGAGCACGGCACCGCACCGAGGATGTGGCATGGGACCATCCCACAGCCCCACGCAGGGACCTGCCATGCATTACAGCCGGGCCCCCAGAGAGAGCGCCTAAATGGCAAAAAACTTTTACGAGACAAAAAAAAAAAACCCCAAAACATCAGCGTTGCAGGTACTGCATGAGGCGAAACACCCGATAAGCCAAGCGAGGGGTTGCAGCGGGGTCCGACGCGGCCGCCAGCAGAGCAGGGGTGCGGGGACGGGCTGTGGGGCTGGCGGGAGCGGGGCGAAGCGAGGGCATCTCCGGCTTTTCTGCGCGGGGCGGCAGCCACGGTCCCATCGCAGCCCCTCACTCGGCGGCCGAGAGGGAAGCCGCGGTCTCGCCGGTGATGCTGGTTGGTGGCTCCCTGGAGAGGGGGGACAGACAAGGACATGTTCTCCCCTTAGGGAGGGAGAAAGACAGCCCTGCTCCCTTCGCCCCCATTCAAAGATGCTTCCAAGGGGACGTGACGGTGAGGACTTGGTGACAACCGCCACCGCCGCAGGTTTATCCACCCCGCTGCTTCCCAAGCACGCGCTGAAGCCCCCCAGTCCCTCGAGTCGCGGGGAACTGGGGCTGAGCGGCTCCGCTCCCACCCGGGCTGCGACCCACCGACTCCTGCAAAACCCCTGCGATGAGGGTTGTCACCGTGCCCCGTCCCAGGCGGAGAGGAGACGTCAGTGGGACCCGCTCAGTACCAGCGCCGTGGCTCAGCCCGGCAGCGCCAGCACAGAGCACTCCTATGTCCTCCTCCAGGGACGGAGTAAACTCGGGGTGTCACATGTTTTGCGGGCAGCCAGCACAAGCACGATGCACCAGTAAGTCCAGCCGGAGCTGCGGGACCAGCGGGCTCAGCCCTGGTAACACATTCCTCCCCCACCGAGGTCCCCCTTAATGACAGGTTATTATACAGCAAAAGACTTCCTTCGGCACCACGCGCTTGTCTTGCCCCGAAGTAGTTTCCATGCAACATTAATCAAGAGAAGTCCTACTTACTAAGCCAAAAGAGAGTACATACAAGCGGCTTTCAGTGGTACTCACAGGCAAGCATTTCCCCCTTGAGGCTGCAAAGGAAAAAGAAACAGCACAGGATAGCTCATAGTGCCTTTTAAAGGAGATTTAAAAATAATAGTAAAAGCAGCAAAGCAAAGGAGGAAGGAAGTGAAGCAACCCCGAGGATTTCACGTCAGGGAGCTCAGGGCGGGTCTGTACCGCAGCAGGAGCCGATACACGGCACGGCCGCGGCGTGCTGCCGCGCACGGCCGCCTCCACCGCCGCTCGGCTCAAGGGCTCCGGTCAGGCGAGGGGACTCGGGGACAGCACCGCTCCCCCGCCCGCACGGCCCCAGAACCCGGGGCTTCTCAATGCTCCCCCGCCCCAGAGCTGTCAGTGCTTCCACATTGCCATTACGGAGGGTCCAACCGCAAACAGGGAGCGGTGGGGGTGGGGATCCCCATCCTGCTGGGGACACCCCCAAACCGAGACCTCGGGCAGTCTCAGGGTCCTCTCCAGCTCCAGAACCGCTGTGGGCCAAACCCACCCCAACGCAAAGCCCCCACTGGTTCAGTTCCCACCGGAGCCGCGGGATTTTGGGGGTGTCTCAGCCTCACAGCCTTCACCCCAGCAGCGTCCACCTGCGCTGCATCGCCCCTTCTCTTTCTCTCTGGCCGCTTACTCTGCTAACAGGGAGGGGGAGAACCAGCACTTGGGCTCGCTGAAGAGCCTGGGAAACATTCACCTCTGAAGTACCCAAGATTATTTTATGTTTAAACAGCTTTGGCTGTCTCTGCACCAGGAGCCCCCCCAGGACCTCCTCGAAGCCCCCCCACACCTCCTCTCCTCCTCGTCTGACAGGCAGCAGCGCTCCGCCCAGAAAAACCCCTAATTTAGCATAGAACCAATTTTAAATGAGCAAAGAAACAAACGGGGCTTTGCATCCAACACTGATGAGGACCTCCGTGCTTCTAAGCTAAAAGAAAAGCCAAGCACCAAAACGCGAGGCACTTCGATTTGGGCACCCAAAGAGCCCAAACTTTGCTCAACAAGCTGCTGACGTCGGGGTCTGCAGGGAAACGGGCACCCAAAAAAATCACGGACGCAAAGATTTCCTACCCAGTCTCTCTGAGGGTAGAGCAACACTTGGAATGGAATGGAATGGAATTAGGACACAGAGGGTATTTGTAACTCTTCCCAATCAGGTTTTTTTGCTGGAAACCAAGGTGGCGCCCAGAATTATCCACCCTCCCCAAACCCTACTGCGCTGATGGAAACTCGCCTGCACGCAGCCTGATGTTTAAACTCTCCGGCACCACAATTCTACTTAAATGGGGTGACTTTTGGGGGTGAGTGGTGGGGTTTTTTTGGGTTTTTTTTTTAAGGGACTCTAATCCAGAAAGATTTTCATGCGGGAACAGAGATGGCGACCAAGACGCGGGGAAGGCTCTGTGTCTCAGAGAGGACCACCGACAGCCGCGGGCGATGGTGGGGAGGGGGAGCGCAGGGAAGGTACCACCTGGACACCCACGTGCAGCGGCGGCCGGTCGGCCCCATCTCGAGCTTCCAGGGAGGGGAAAGGCCCCAGCGGGTCGAGGGGTTTGCTCCCAACGCTGTAATGTCGCGGGCGCTTTACCGTGTCCGCGCTGGCCCGCGGCGTAAAGCTGTTTCTTCTCATCCTGACAGGGGTTTGGCTGGCGGGAAGGTTGTTCTGATCCCAGACGGAGGGTATCGCAAGGAATGAAAAGGGGGAACCACAGTTTAAAACCACGTCGCGCGCCTCCGGCATCCCCACCCGCCGGCACCCCGAGCTCCCCGGGTGAAGCTTCGGTGAACCCCACGGTGAAAAAAATTTGGCCCCAATAGTAAAAAAATTTAAATACAATTTTTTGGAAACTTCTGGCAGATACCCAGAGGGTACCCAACCCCGTCCCGGTGCTGCTTGCCCCCAAATCAGGGTCCTGGCGCAGCCCCCCAAGACACGGTGGCATCAAACGCCTTGAGAGGAGCAGCAGAGGGATGTGCCCCCATCCCAGAGCATCACCTGGGGGGTCACCCCGAACTGGGGGTCACCCCCTTGGTCTCAGCCCTGGCTCAGGGTCGGGACCTGCCTCCAGGGAGGGGGAGGATGGGGTTTCACCACGGGCCGACTGATTTCCAGCTCATCTCTCTGAATTTGAAGCGCGGGGGTTTCCCCACCGCACCTGCCGAAATTCATGAGACAAAACAGTTTTTAATGACCTGAAAACGGAGCCATTTGCTGATATTTCAATTTATAGACATCGACTGGATTGGGTTGCACGGCTGGGGGGGAAATTTCTCAGCGGGGGAATTTCAAACCATCCCACATTTTGTTCCCGCTCCTGTTTAACGCCGCCTGGCCACGTTTATAAACTAAAATACAATTTTCCAAGGTGTCTTTGGGGTGTGCAGTGGAGCTGCTGGAGCCCCTCTGCTGGGAGGACAGGCTGGGAGAGTTGGGGGGGTTCAGCCTGGAGAAGAGAAGGCTCCGGGGAGACCTCAGAGCCCCTTCCAGTGCCTAAAGGGGCTCCAGGAGAGCTGGGGAGGGACTCTTTACAAGGGCATGGAGTGATAGGATGAGGGGGAATGGCTTCAAACTGGAAGAAGGGAGATTTAGATGAGATATTAGGAAGAAATGTTTCGCTTTGAGGGTGGTGAGCCCCTGGCGCAGGTTGCCCCGAGAAGCTGTGGCTGCCCCATCCCTGGAGGTGTTCAAGGCCAGGTTGGACGGGGCTCTGAGCAACCTGGTCTGGTGGGAGATGTCCCTGCCCAGGGCAGGGGGTGGCACTGGATGGTCTTTAAGGTCCCTTCAACCCAAACCCTTCTGTGGTTCAACAAACCCCACATCAGTCTGTGTGGCACAACGGCTCCGTGCCATCCCCGGCTGAGCACCAGTGGTGGGAAACGACGCGCTCTGTCGGTTAATCTGGCTCAGAGCCCGCTGAAAAAGTCTGCTTTTTTAGCAGTTTTACTTCCCTTTTGGATTTATTTTGCTTAGGTGGCTTTGTTTGTTTGTATTTTTTTTTTATTTTCTTTTTTTCCTCCCTGCAATCGATTTGGAGGGAATAATAATAATAACCAAATAGAAAACTTTCCCTTCTTTGTGTTTCTTCTCCCCCAAAGCAGCTGTGTCGCCCAAATAAAGCAAAGAACAGCAGAAACAGCCTTCGACTTCTGAGTGGGCAGCAACGATTTCAACACCGGCAGCGCACAGAAGTCGCAAAGTGATAAATGCTCGACTGGAAACCACCAGAATGGGACCAGCCCCAAAAAGCTTCCCGAATATCCTCAGTTTAGCATTTTGCAGTCAGCTGGATTTAGCTCCGCAACCCCTGACACCGATGCAGGTTCCCAGTTTCTCCCTGACTTCTGCCTGGTCCCTCGGCACAGGGACTCCAAAATAACCGCGTCCCAGGCAATGAGCCCAGAGCTTTTTATAAAATACGAGAACAGGCAGCTAAAAGCCTAAATGTACCAAAAGAACTTAAAACGCGACGAGATCGGNCGACTGGAAACCACCAGAATGGGACCAGCCCCAAAAAGCTTCCCGAATATCCTCAGTTTAGCATTCTGCAGTCAGCTGGATTTAGCTCCGCAACCCCTCTGACACCGATGCAGGTTCCCGGTTTGTCCCTGACTTGTGCCTGGTCCCTCGGCACAGGGCCTCCAAAATAACCGCGTCCCAGGCAATGAGCCCAGAGCTTTTTATAAAATACGAGAACAGGCAGCTAAAAGCCTAAATGTACCAAAAGAACTTAAAACGCGACGTGCTCAGATTTGCCACGCGCTAGGAAAGCGGAGAGTTGGTTCGGGCTCTTTAATTGGGGGAGTTAATTGCAGGCAATTGCTACACGGCATTCCCTGACTGATTTAGTCCCTCTGCAAAACAGCGTGTGCGAAAGTTAACACCTGAAATAGCAGCAGCTTCCACAGATTTAGCACATAGTCATGTGCTTTGCTGAACAAGGTGGAGGGAGGGATTGATTTGTTTCACAAGTAAAGCCCGGCAAAGCCTGCAGCGACCCCACCGCCGCTGCGAGCAGAGGGAGGAAAATTGGACCCATCTCCTTCCGCTCTGATATCTATGAAGTTTTGGAACACCCCAGTCTTGTCCTGGACCGAATATTTGCAAAAGGCACCCGAAATCTGTAGAGACAAGGGAAGAACCTCCCAGCAACCTCCAGAAGCTCCCTCCCAGCCAGAGCCCAGCCTGACCCCGTCTGCAGCTTTGGAAAGAGAAAGCTCCTCCAGACAATGAGAAAAACTCCCTTTAAACATTTTGGCAAGTCTGTTCGAAATTATTGCAATTAACGCCAACGAGCATCAGCAACAAATACTTCACTGAAAACTGAGAACGAGACCTGGGATTTAAAATGTACATCCTAAATTTGCCCATTCTGCTTCCAAGAATAGCTCCAAAAAAGATCTCCCCTCGGCCTGGGAAGCACATTTACTCAGCCTGCAGTTAATTCTGCTTTTGGGGATGACTTCTGAAGCAAGTCTTTCTCGTCACTGAAAGCCATCGGCCATTTCTAGCGCATATTTAAGAGTATTTCAGTTTAAGTACTTCTTTTTGAAAAGGGAAGAAGCCGGAGCCGCGCAGAGACTTACTGAGTTCAGAGAGGGTTTGTCGCGGTGGGTGTTCACTGCCTCCACGTTCAGGGTAATCGTCTCCACTTTACAGCCTTTACCAAAATGAAAGAGAAGTTTATATGAAGAAGGGTAATTTATTAAATAACCAATTATTTCTTTTTAAAATATTGAAAACGGCATGGAAAGTGTGCAGGAATAAAGTTGTTATTTCTTTTATTTTTTAAAAGAAACCAGCTCATAAATAAACAGTTCATCCTCTTAACAGAATTTGACACTTTAACTACTTTTTGGCGTTGCCCCTCACTGCAGAAGCGCCGCCCTGTGCTATGTGCACTACAGGGCTGAACAGAAAAGCCATTTTTAACTCGCTGCACCCCAGAGCCCAATCCAAGTTTGGAGGCACAAATGGGCTTCTCCATCAACCGGTGAAACCCACAATCGTCCCTCGGTTAAGAGAGGCCACGGGAGAGCAGCCCTGCACCCACACATCTCTCCCACTGCCCCCCAACCCCTTCCTGCTCCCCAGCACTGTATTTTAATGAACATTAAAAATATTCACAGCAAGTCCGGCTGCTGCCGCCCATGGACACGAGCTTGCATCACACTCGCACACACCGGGGGGGGAGAAAAAAAGACAACATTTACCGTAGGCAACGGGCGTGAGCTTGAGGATGGTGTGGAGGGGGCAGCGCAGGTAGGGCAGCTCGTCTAGGACGGAGACAGGCGTCACGGGGGCTTACGGCTGCGCCTCCCCCCTCTCCCCAGGCGCCCGGTGGGACACAGCAAATATCGGGACACCAACCCCACAAGCGCCTGGCGCCCAGGCTGGCGGTGCCACAGCCCCCCCCAGCGGGACAGGACCATCCCCACCACCTCCAGCGCACGGGGGCAGCCAGAGGGAACCCCGCCAGCAGCACACGGCCGGGAAAGCACCGCAGCAACAGCCGCCACGGACCCAAGCGAGCTGTATTTCTAACTTTCTCAGAAGTTCTCCGAACTAACTTTCTCAAAAGTTCTCCGAACTAACTTTCTCAAAAGCTCTCCGAACTAACTTTCTCAAAAGCTCTCCGAACTAACTTTCTCAAAAGCTCTCCTAACTAACTTTCTCAAAAGCTCTCCTAACTAACTTTCTCAAAAGCTCTCCTAACTAACTTTCTCAAAAGCTCTCCTAACTAACTTTCTCAAAAGCTCTCCTAACTAACTTTCTCAAAAGTTCTCCTAACTAACTTTCTCAAAAG
>VUYV01000442.1:212610-271233 GCA_008711295.1 Anarhynchus alexandrinus
TCCCTGACTTGTGCCTGGTCCCTCGGCACAGGGCCTCCAAAATAACCGCGTCCCAGGCAATGAGCCCAGAGCTTTTTATAAAATACGAGAACAGGCAGCTAAAAGCCTAAATGTACCAAAAGAACTTAAAACGCGACGTGCTCAGATTTGCCACGCGCTAGGAAAGCGGAGAGTTGGTTCGGGCTCTTTAATTGGGGGAGTTAATTGCAGGCAATTGCTACACGGCATTCCCTGACTGATTTAGTCCCTCTGCAAAACAGCGTGTGCGAAAGTTAACACCTGAAATAGCAGCAGCTTCCACAGATTTAGCACATAGTCATGTGCTTTGCTGAACAAGGTGGAGGGAGGGATTGATTTGTTTCACAAGTAAAGCCCGGCAAAGCCTGCAGCGACCCCACCGCCGCTGCGAGCAGAGGGAGGAAAATTGGACCCATCTCCTTCCGCTCTGATATCTATGAAGTTTTGGAACACCCCAGTCTTGTCCTGGACCGAATATTTGCAAAAGGCACCCGAAATCTGTAGAGACAAGGGAAGAACCTCCCAGCAACCTCCAGAAGCTCCCTCCCAGCCAGAGCCCAGCCTGACCCCGTCTGCAGCTTTGGAAAGAGAAAGCTCCTCCAGACAATGAGAAAAACTCCCTTTAAACATTTTGGCAAGTCTGTTCGAAATTATTGCAATTAACGCCAACGAGCATCAGCAACAAATACTTCACTGAAAACTGAGAACGAGACCTGGGATTTAAAATGTACATCCTAAATTTGCCCATTCTGCTTCCAAGAATAGCTCCGAAGAAGATCTCCCCTCGGCCTGGGAAACACATTTACTCAGCCTGCNCCTCGGTTAAGAGAGGCCACGGGAGAGCAGCCCTGCACCCACACATCTCTCCCACTGCCCCCCAACCCCTTCCTGCTCCCCAGCACTGTATTTTAATGAACATTAAAAATATTCACAGCAAGTCCGGCTGCTGCCGCCCATGGACACGAGCTTGCATCACACTCGCACACACCGGGGGGGGAGAAAAAAAGACAACATTTACCGTAGGCAACGGGCGTGAGCTTGAGGATGGTGTGGAGGGGGCAGCGCAGGTAGGGCAGCTCGTCTAGGACGGAGACAGGCGTCACGGGGGCTTACGGCTGCGCCTCCCCCCTCTCCCCAGGCGCCCGGTGGGACACAGCAAATATCGGGACACCAACCCCACAAGCGCCTGGCGCCCAGGCTGGCGGTGCCACAGCCCCCCCCAGCGGGACAGGACCATCCCCACCACCTCCAGCGCACGGGGGCAGCCAGAGGGAACCCCGCCAGCAGCACACGGCCGGGAAAGCACCGCAGCAACAGCCGCCACGGACCCAAGCGAGCTGTATTTCTAACTTTCTCAGAAGTTCTCCGAACTAACTTTCTCAAAAGTTCTCCTAACTAACTTTCTCAAAAGCTCTCCTAACTAACTTTCTCAAAAGCTCTCCTAACTAACTTTCTCAAAAGCTCTCCTAACTAACTTTCTCAAAAGCTCTCCTAACTAACTTTCTCAAAAGTTCTCCTAACTAACTTTCTCAAAAGTTCTCCTAACTAACTTTCTCAAAAGTTCTCCTAACTAACTTTCTCAAAAGTTCTCCTGACTAACTTTCTCAAAAGTTCTCCTGACTAACTTTCTCAAAAGTTCTCCTAACTAACTTTCTCAAAAGCTCTCCTAACTAACTTTCTCAAAAGTTCTCCTAAACTCCAGTACTGCTCACTGGAGTTTAATCAAGGAGCTTGCAGCAGACTGGAACCAGCTTCCAGCCCTCCACAGGCTACTGATGCACCAGAAAACTTATTCTTTACATTAAAATAAACCCAATCCCCTAGAGATGATGTAAACGCTGCTGGTGGAAACAGCTCCACAAACAACGGCTGAGCTGAAAACCAGGAGCGCGCACATCTGCACTTCCCGCAAAGAGAGCTTCTTGCTAAGCTCCGTGCAGCGCTGGAACGCAACGGTTACAGTGCTTCAGGAATGTTTGCTTTTTTTTTTTTTCCCTTTTTTAAGCAGCTCTTCCGTTGTGAAAAATCAAAACAGTAATTACAAGCCACCCTCCCAAAAGCTCTGTAAAGGCAGCAGCGAGAGAAGCCAGCCCCTAACATCATGCGTTTATTTTTGTACCTGCACTCTTGTCAAGAAAATAAGCCAACAGGCACCTCATAACTGCCTGGTGGGAGATAACGAGGACGTTGCCTTGCCGTTCTAGCTCCATAATTACCGGCTCCAGGCGCTGGACCAAGTCCTGGTAGGACTGAAAAAAAACAAAAACAGGAATTTTTCAAGGGGTTTTGTAAACAGAGGCTTAAAGCAGAAGTAGTAATTAACACAGCTTCATGTTCAGGAAAATATCAGTTAAAATATCGAAATGCGGAAGTTATGGATGAGAGGGTAAATAAAGGAAAAAAGCAAACAGCAGAAGGTGAAATTTAATGTCAGGAACCTTCAGATTACAGGAGGAATCAGATTACTGGTAACTCTTAACGAGTGCAGTAAGAAAAACAAATAAAATAGTAAATTATATGTTTTATCAAGGTTGTGAAGTAAAACCAGAAATGACTTCATACTACACCCACGATTGTTTTCTTTCCAAGATGGTTTTTCGCAGTGACAGTTCAGCCCTCGGCCAAACGCGCGGATGCAGAAACCCCTCTGTGTCAGAGGGAGCATCGCGCCACTCGGCGACTCACCCAATTAATACGGTTGAAAGGCATCATTTGCGCACGCACACCGCAGTGAAGGAAATCAATAAACCTTTCCTCTAAGAGAGAATTGGGGATCCACACGTTTTCCATTTCTCATACAAACATTGGCAGAAAAAGTTAAAATTTCTTCAATTCTACACATACGCATTTGTTTTACATATACTGTATCTCATTGTTATTTCTTAAGGGTCTTCACCTCTCCTCCAGGATAGCGATAAAGATATTTCTCCTGATCCCTCAAGGCAAACTCATCTGGGTACTTGGCTTCAATTTCCGCATAGGTCATTTCTTCGCATACCCCCTGAGGGAAGAAGAAGGTGTTACACCACACTCCGTTTCAGCAGAGGTACAACGCTGCAAAACCAGCGCGGGGCTGAGACCAGAAACCCCTCTATGTGACGAAAATTTTAGGTATCATAACTGAGACAGCATTCAGGCGCCGCACGCCCGGGGTGGTTCGCAAAGGGTGGGTTTTTGGTTTTATTTCAAACCTTGTGTTTGCCAGGGATGAAAAGGGGCGTTTATTTCCACACCAACGACCCTGCAATTTCTTTTGCCTGGAAGAATTACAGTGGGAGCAGTAACCTTTGTCCGCCCAGGACGGCGTGACAAACGCCTGGGATGTTCAATGTTATTTTCTTTCTCCACACCAGCGGGATATGCCCACAGCAAGGGCTGGCAGCTCCAGGACTGTCAGCCTGTACCAAACCATCCTAAACCTCATGGTGATGGCTGGAGTGCATTATATACGGACATGGTTATCAACAAACAGGGAAAAGTCAAGTTTATCGTGACGAGTTCGTTTTTAAACGTTATTTTCCACCGAGGAAAGGTAAAGGCTTCAATCAGCACTTCACTCACAGCATCGATCTCGTTGAGAATCTTCCACTGCTCATACGTGACCCCCAGGGACTCGGCCGTCTGGATCGTCCTTTTCAGCTGGCTCGTCCACACCTTCAGATCAACGATTTCCTGCTCTTCGATGAACTTCTTCAGCGCCTGAGCAAACTGGGAGGAAAGCCGGGGGAGGTGAGGAGGGGGCAGGAGCCGCTGCCGCCGTTAAAAAGCACCGTTTCAAGGGCTGTGGCTGTCGCGGCAAGATCCAGCTGCGGGGCTGCCCCTCGCCGAGCCCGGCTCTGGCCCTGGTCACACAACACTTGACAAACACAGCGACCCGGGTGCTGCCAAACACATACCTGCTTCCCGCGCGGTGACAGACCAGAATCCCCACCAATCTTGCCAACAAGATTATATTCACTCTCACCATGTCGGCAAAGGTAGATGGTACGCGGCTGGACATGAATGTTCATTAGGTAATAGACGATTTTACTCTGGATGTAATCCTGGACTCTGTTTACTAGGAACCGCTGTCCCACATTGATCACTTTAATGAAGGAAAGATCTCTGGAGTCAACATAAAATAAGAACACCCACACGACCGGTTTTAAAAATGAAGCACGAGCACCTGCGGGTGTAATTTAGCTATCTACCCTCTAGTAAAGGCATCAGCACTACCACTGGGTCGCTCCAGCAGAAGAAGAGACCCTGAACCGCCGTGCTTAAACACTGAGCTGCATTACACTGCAGTACACTAGAGGAAAAATCCTTTCAAAATCACTTGGGACCCCAAGAACATCACCTTCACACGAGCAATTGCGCTTTGGGGGAGCAGAGGCTGCAGCAGACGCGTTGCAGCATCCCGAGCCGGAGAACGGCAGCGACAAAGCAATGCAGCTCGTGTGGGCAGGGACAAAACGCAGCCCAGGGCTCTGCTTACTTGTCGTAGGCGTCGGGATCAAGAGGCTGGTAAGTGACCTTGTAGCACTCGATCCTCTTCAGGAAATCATCCATCACGTTCTCCCTGTTTCTCTCCGGGTAGTCAGGGCTGGAAACTTTCACCTCCTAATCAACAGACAGCGACGCTTTGTGAGCGCTAAGCAAACTCGACAGGGAGCAAAAGCAACACTGAATAACGTTATTCTCCCCCTTTTTGAAACAAATGAGCATTGTTTAACACTGCCCTGTGGAAAAACCTGCTCCTGGGGAGGAAACAAAGGGCGACTCTGCAGGCGCAGCAGTGCTTGGCCCCGCGACAGCCGCAGCTGGCTCGCTGCTCGCTCTGCCCGCGAGCCGCTCGCTGCCTGCCTTCCCGCCGCAAGGAAACACGCTTCAAGGTCAAACGTTTCTCAGCTTCATTTCATTTCCACCTTCTCACATAACTAACTGCATCCTTCAGCTTTTATAAACCTGCAACACTAGCTGCTTATATCCAAGACGAAATATAATAGCAAAGGCACCCGCAGACATTGCCGTAAGCTACCGTAGCCGGTGACCTTGCACCGAGCACCCCAGCTCCCACGGTAAGCCCTGCCAGCTGAGCCTGGAAACTGCAGCACCCACCAGGATATTGGCAGCGATGACTTCTGGATCGTCACAGACAGACTCCACAAAAAACACCTACGAAGGAAGGCAAGGAAGCACGTTTCAGAGTCAAGAACTCTACCCCGAACGACAAGTCGAGAGCGCCTGCTGCAGGGAGCAGTAATGCAGGGAGCAGGGGTGCAGCAATCCCTACTGCACGTTAAATGCAGAAGCACTACCTTGAAAGCATTTTCTTTAGCAAAATTTAAAATCAGGTCCCGTCTTTCTCGAGTTGTGTTGGTCGCATCAAACACCTACCAGAAAATGAGTAAGTAGCAATGAGTAGGTTTATCTCAGGCTTTTGAAACAGCCCCAAATTGTCTGGGATTACAATCAGGTCCCCAAACGCCCTGGGCAGCACTGAACTACCCAGATGTAAAACCATGCTTAGTCCAGAAAAGTCTTACAGCTATTTGCCCGCACTCCTCCAAGAGATAAGCCTTCACGTCTTCTAGAGCCACTAAGGCACATCGTCTGCAGGAGAGAAATGGGTATTATCAGAGGCGACGGGAAGCGTTCAGACGGCAAAGCTTCTGACCCACCGGGGAGAGATTTAAATATCTGCCCACGGGGCTCCCACCCCCGCACCTTTCCAGGAACCCCCGAGGCTTTGCAGAGATCAGAAGACATCTGTATCTACAACCTACTTCGTGTTTCCCTCATCGCTGGCATTTGCAGCGCTGCTCTCTGTGCCAGCCCGAAGTCAAGGACTAAACTCCCGCGCACAGCCCCTCCGGCAGGGTCCCCACACGGGCTGCACGAGCTCCTCCCCTGCTTTCACGGGCATTAAATGCTGTTTTGTGCTCCTCTAACGCAGAGCCTGCCAAGCCCTGAGACTAACCAGACCCCCACGGGTGGGTTCAGCCCCCTGACGCCGACTTACTTGCGGATTTCCATGGCTTCCTTGTTATCGTGCCTGAAGAAGTCATAGGACTTGTAAGACTTCACCGCTTCCCGGCGATACACTCCTAAATTAAACACTTCACACACACAAAAGACGGGCGCGTGAGACCGAGGGCATTTCGCCAGCAGATCTCAGACCACTTTCAGCCAAGGGCAGAGCCATCCCCGCGGTGGCTCCCAACCCCCCTCACACCCACCTTTGGTGGGCACCCCGATCCAGTTGAGGTAGCGGGTGAGCTTTTTGGAGACGTAGGTCTTGCCGCGGGCGGGCAGGCCGATCATCACGATCAGCGTCGGGGAGTTGGTCATGTAGGACGCCCATGCTGCAAAGAAACCCCCGGCGGGAGCATCAGCGGCACCGGAGAGCGGCAGGGGCAGGAGCCAGCCCCAGCCCAATGCCAAGGGCATCCATAACGGCCTCGTTGGCGTGTCCTCCTGGCTAATTAACCGCTGCCAGCAGCAGCTGGACCGCTCTGCCGTCTCCCGGGTGCTAGCTAATGAGGCGGATTAGCAACAGCACGCCTGCTGCACCTAATGGGACTAATATATGTCTTTTAGCCTTAAAAATATTTACCGATCGGGCAGGAGCTGCCAAGGACATCGGAAAGATGTTTTTAACAAAACGGTCACGTTCTCTCGGCAACCAGCGGAGGCAAACTCAGCCAGTGCCCGGGGAGCGGCCGGTTTTGGGGGAAAAGCAGCCGAGGGAGGGGGTGATGACGGCATCCAGGAGGTCCAAACACGAGGGGCTGGGGGTGCGCAGCGCCGGGCACCGGGACGGCCACGGAGAGCGCGTCCCCGCGCGGGATGGAGACACGTTTTAATGAAGACGCGCGCTTTTTTAAGCGGCACGAGCAGCGCTATCCCACTAATTACTTTTTTTTTTCTCTTAAATACATTAACCGCGCATCCCCCCTCCTCCCCCTTCCCCCCGGGCCGGGGTTACTCACAGCACTTCTTCTCGCCGCCGCTCAGGGCCCCGCTCCTGCCCCGCCGGGGGCCGCCGTGCCGGGGCGCCGCCGACATGGTTGCGCGCCGCCGCGCCGCATATGCAAATCGCATGCAAATCGCGCCGCCGGTGAACGGCGCGACGTCACAGGCGCGGGCGCGCTCCGCTATGCAAATGAGATCGGCCTCCGCCGCCGGGCCGGGCGGCTCTCCGATTGGTCGCCGCCCGGCCAATGATGGGGCGCGGCGGGAGATCTCGCGAGAGTGGGCGGGGACCGCGGACCGGAAGCGGAAGCCGGCCGGTCGGTGGGGCGGCGGCGGCGCGGGGCGGCCCCGCCGAGGATGCTGCGGCTGCGCTGCAAGGCCCGGAGCGGCACCCACCCGCTGCCCGGCCTCACGGCCCACTCCCGCCTCCGCGACATGCAGGCCGCCCTGGCCGCCCTCACCGGCGTCCCCGCCCCGGCACAGCGCCTCCTTCTCGGTTTCCCGCCGCGCAGCCTGGACCTCAGCGACGGCGAGCGGCGGCTCGGCGACCTCGGCATCCACTCTGGTGAGGGCCGGCGGGGGTCCCGGGTGTGCGCCGAAGGGGGCGGGTACCGGCGCCGGCGCTTTATGGCCTCTGCTGCCCCGCCGGCTGCAATTACCGTAATTAAAAGAGGCTGCGGCCCAGCCCGCCCCTCACCAGCCGGCTGTCGGGCCGGTTCCTCCTCCCGGGGGAAGCTGTCAACAGCCGCTCGGGAGTGACTGCTCGGTGGTGTTTTCGCTCGCGTCCCGGGGGTGCGGAGGCAAAAGCGCGGGGCTGTGGGGACGGGGAGCCGGGACAGGCCAGGTGAGTCCACCGGAGCCCGCCGCAGACGCTCGGCCGGTGAGTTGCGATGCTACCGGCTGTTTTGGCTGAGGCCGTTTTCCATCAGGATACCGTGCTGCTGGGGAAAACGAGGGTGATCCTTACTAATAACAACAGTGCAGCCATGTTGTTCTGTTTTAGGAGCATCATCTTGAACTCCCACCTACCTGTTTCTCTCAATTCTTCCTCCTTCTGTGTTTGACAGGCGATACTCTGATAGTTGAAGAGGATACGTCCAAACCCAAGGCTGACTCGCCCGTAGTCGCAAAAAGAACGATGTCTAACTCGGTGAGGGAAGCCGTGCCTGTGCTCGCGAGGAGGGTTGTCCCGGCAGATAACTCCTGTCTCTTCACCAGCGTGTACTACGTGGTGGAGGGAGGCGTTTACGACCCGGGTTGTGCCCCAGAGATGCGCAACCTTATAGCCCAGATAGTAGCAAGCGATCCTGAATCTTACTGTGAGGCAGTTCTAGGGAAAACTAACAGGGAGTATTGCGACTGGATCAGAAGAGAAGAGACTTGGGGAGGCGCCATCGAAGTGTCCATTTTATCCAAATTTTACCAGTGTGAAATCTGTGTGGTGGACACACAGACAGTCAGAATTGACCGTTTTGGGGAAGATGCCAGTTACACTAAGCGGGTCCTTTTAATTTACGATGGGATTCATTACGATCCACTTGAGCGTAAAATCCCCGACTCGGACATTCCGCCCCAGACCATTTTCTCCACAACTGATGATATTGTTCTTGCGCAAGCGTTGGAGTTGGCGGATGAAGCCAGACGGAAGAGGCAGTTTACCGATGTGAATCGCTTTACGCTGAGGTGCATGGTGTGCCAGAAGGGACTAACTGGACAAGTGGAAGCCAGAGAACACGCCAAGGAGACTGGACACACCAACTTCGGAGAAGTGTGACATCTGCATGAGGAGGGTTACAGCAACTACCTCACCGATCCAGAATAAAATTCTGGATTTCCAGATAAGCTGTATGTAATCATAAAATTCCGTTCACAAAGCTTGAAAAGCATATTAACTTAATGATGGCCAAGACGCACAGGTTTGTTATGGTTAGTGACTTTTCCAATGGGTTTGGAGTAGGTATCTTCTCGCATGCTAATTTATAGTACTTGGGCAGGTGGTATACACTGGCAGCTAAAACTTGATTTCTGATATAATCTTCTCTTTGTGTACGTGATCTGAGCGGACATACAAAATCAGGCTTGTTCAACACTAGCGTAAAATCTAGCCTCTAAGTTGCTGAATTAATCTCTCTGTATTATGTTTTCAGGGTAATTAAATTAATCTAAGGGTTTGGGAAACACACGTATCAGCATTACTTATACTAAGAATTAGACTGCGCACAGGAGCAGTTCTTGCAGGGGAAACTGCTCATTTGGTGCACAATTTTTAATGGAAAGAGCATCTCCAAAGCTGCCCTATACTATGCTACCATCAGAAGTAGACTGTATAGTTTGTGTGAAGTCATGGCTTTAGAGAAAGAAATGGCCTCTGAGCTTTAAGATAGCCTTCTTTAAATTAATGAGTAGATGGTTAAGTGTTGAATAAACTTATTAATCCTCCGTAGGTAGTTTTTAGTTGCTTGAAAAATAACTATCAACCCCCCGGTGTTTACACTGCATCAGACATAGGCATGTTTCTTGAAATACTTTGAATTCTTCTTCATAATAGTATCTGAAATTCTGGCAAGAGGAAAATACAGTAATTAGGGAAGTGACTTAATTTGCATCTGCTAAATACATTTAAGCAGACTTTACTTGGGTATGGCCGATGTCATGGCCACAGTGTTACTAAGCTGTACCAGATTCCAAATACTGTAAATTAGCACTTTAAGGTATAGTTCTCACTCTGCCGGTAAAAAGTTTTGCCCTTTTTAGAAGGACAGAGTGCTACCCCAGAAGGGAGGCTTGAAGTTGCTTCATCTGCATTCTGCCTTAATGTGTTTGATTTGTCACCGATGACTGTTCAGTAGCAAGACTTTAATTCTGATAATGAAGGGTGCAGTTTAATTTTCAGAACAAAATAAGCTGTGTAAACTGCCCTACTTCTCGTACTGTTCAGAATCAGGGAAGTTGAAATTGGTTTAATATATCTTAACCTCACAGCGGGGTTGTGAGGCTTAACAGTAAGTGCTTTTGAGGTCTTTTAAAAGGTGCTGTAAAGGTGCATATTACTGAAAGGGATTTTTTTTTCTTTGAAATGCCTGCAACACATACTTGTTTTATTGAATTTTTAAATATTCTTAGCCTGCTATTCTTCTGTTACTCTATTTTGAGTTACCTTCCTTGCACTTTTACAAATGGGGAGCAAGAACGTGCGTCTTGGGACTGAGGCAGAACCTAAGATCTAGTTTTAAAGGCCTCCATTCATTGCGGCACCTGGCTAAGCTCCTGGTGCAGCAAAAACTTGTTTTCTAGAAAAAGCACGTTTCCCAGAAGTTCTCAGCAGAGGCTCCCAGTTGGAGCTTTGAAATATAGGAGGGTCTTACTGAAAATGGAACATAATTACATAAGTAAGTGCTTTGCTGAATTGAGGCATGAATAATTAAGTATGAAGAATAGAATCACCAAGAGCACTATGGACCTTTTAAATTCAGTATTAAAATACACATTAGCACTGTTGGGAGTTTCCTATAGAAAGCCACTTAGCTTCCAGTGTTAAACCCCACTTTGCTTTTAGCCTATCATTAGAAAAAAAAAAAACAAACTACACCACACCAAAACCCGACATTAAAACCAGCCCTCTAGAAGCTGATGCTTATAAACCTAAAGAAATACCTGACAGTTCAAAGGAACTTGAAGATTACACTGTGTTATAACTACTTGAGATGAAATACTGTCTAGGAACGAGACCAAGAGACTGTCAACCTGAAGTCGTATTCTCAGCTTTCACACGGAAGCGGTGAGACGCCTTGGACGAGGAGCTGAGCCTCACCATTTGCCATCTGTAAAATGGGCATCATACCTACCTCAGAGAGGTGTACGAGGTGACTGTCTTTGGGTGTCTTCGAAACAGAAGTGGAAGATACATATTTATTGTCTGCCATGTTTGCAAATGCATTGATTTTGGGGAGCAACACTTAGATTTTAGCTTTGTATCCTGAATGGATTTCTGAAAGTGTGTAAAAATATTTTTTCGGTATTTCTCAGTTACAGTATTTTTAAAATTAGCTTATTTAATCCAGAGCGTTTCGCTTTGCTATATCACGTTTGCATTGGAAATCTGCTAACAGAGAATCAGTTCCATTTGAGGGAGATGTGTCAATATCACCGCTTGGATGTTTTCGTTCATTGCCTAGAAAATAAAATATCTTTAATTATAAAATGTCAACTGAACTGCTGTAATTCATCTTTGTAAAAGTTGATACTGTTACGCGCTGACAAACTCTTTCAAAGAGCAAGTGACCTGTGGGACTGACTGTGAGTCAGAAAGCCTTACAAGATTCCCCTAAACTCTCCCAAACAGAAAGTACCCACATTATTTAAAATATAAGATACGGATACATTTAAAGTACAACTCCCTTTCTTTTGTAAATGTTTGGGGTTTTTTTCACTATCTTTTTATCAGCATTTGCCCGCCCTTAATGATACAATTATGGGAGTATCACGAGAATGGCATCCTGGTACCTGCAGGAGGAGCCGCTGAACATCACTGATATGTTTGCACTGAACTGTTGGTAATTCCACAGCAAGATGTTGGTTACAGATATTTTAAGAGAGGTGGTGTGGGACGTAGGCTCAGGGACTGGCGGGGAATAGTGTCACCTGCCCAGACCAGTCCAGAAAGCCTGTAAGATACTAAGATATGGGCTTGTGTCCTTACTGTCACTCGTTCCCATTCACATGTAAAACAAGCACTCGTTTCTGTGCTGAATACCGCAGCACAGAGGGCAGTAACTAAATGGGCCCTGGAAACAGAAATCGTTGCCTCGAAGGTGTGCTTCCTAAAAGCCGGGTTGTTGGTATTGTTTTACCGATCTATGCAGTTCTGGATCTTTAATTAAAGAATTCTGGTTTCCTGGTGCCAGTCTGGCCGTTTCACCAGCACGAAATTCCTTCTTTAATTAAAGAAGAGCCTCACACACTCTAATCACGTGGCCTTTCACAAACACGTTGTATTGTACGAAGTGATACGCATCCTGTGGTTGTAGCAGCACTTTAAAAGCTTGTCCAAGTTTACACGGCGAGGAGATGTTGAGCAAGGACTTTCACCGCTGTGGACAGTGCGTGTTCCCATCGCAGGAAAATGAGCGGCGTTAGCAAAAGTCATAGTTACCGATGTAATTTGGTGGTACAGCGCTCGGGTTTGTGTATCGTCAGTACAGATCAGTTGCTATAACATATTTCCTTGAACACGTGCCCTGAATTGCGAAAGTTGTTGATGCACCAATAAACGTGAGTGATGCATGCGTGCTCGGTCGGTGTAGTCTGTGCCTCAGTTCTTGAATTTCAGGTTTGGGCCCTGTTCGCTGTTTTCTAGGTGTTCGCATCGGTGCAGTGCAGCCTTTGAGCGGTTTCCCTCTGCTTTCTCTCCGCCTCGTTCCCTTTTTCCCCTTGACACTAAGAGACAGCCACGGCGAGAGAGGGCCGCGGCCTCGCAACCTGTTCAGGAGGAAGTTTCTTCAACTACAACTTGTTCAACAATAACGTCTTCTTTTTTTAATAGTAAAATATTTTCTCTGTGTCATTAGAGTCAGGTATCAAGAGGAAAAACTGTAAAGAGAGTTTTACATACCTCCGGAATCTTTTATGCATTTAAATATATAAATCGTTAAGCAGACAGACTTAGACAGGAGGATTTGGGTTTGGAGCATACGGATCTACTTCGTGGATGGAAAGACCGGTCTTGGGAGTAAAGCAGTAATATTCCGAAGTTTCTGAAGGACAAACTTAATTCCTTAGTTTTGGATAAACTTATGTAAAAAGAGCAATTGCTGGGGAGAGCACTGAGAAAAGGCGCATCTTGTTACACGGTACAGAGTCAGCATCTTACGTCTGCACCTTTTCGTGTGCGCAGTCACAGCAGAGGCCACTTGTGACAGTTTGGGAACAGCGTCTCCTGTACCCATCCCACTGTTTCTAGAGCTCTGTTCCAGCACATCACAGTGCCACAATCGTCACCCACCCTGGGGCAAAAAAGCCACCGTGAAACTGCTTTGGCAACACAGCAACACCGTTCATTTTTATCACCATTTTTGACCTAAGCACCGTTAATCTATTTGCCCCTCTCGACTCTTGCGGAAGCAGGAGGAGGGGACAGGCACAAAAGCAGAAAACGCAGGTGGTCTCTGCTGCCTGCCTTAAACACAGAAATCCGCCTCTCCATGGAGTTTTTGAGACATCGGACTGCTGCACGGCGGCTGAAGGACCTGTGGTGGGCGGCTCTGGCTACCCCAGTGCCACCCCCGGCTGAGCCCTGCAAACCTCTCCCTGCCAGGGAAACTCTTTAATAAGAGAAGCAAAAAAAAAAAGAAAATTTTAGCTTGCTATTTTGAAAATTACAACTCTTTATCATACAAATTAATGTCTGCCTGCGTTTTAGATCCAGCTATGCATCCAGCTGAAGAGCTGCCGTCGGGTTTTGCTCTGCTCGGGACTGGGCAGAACGAAGTTACTTCAAGCTGACTGAAATCAGTACTGCTTTCTCACTGCTCCGAGCGTGAGCACCAGAATGCGCTCTGTAACAAAAGAATGCAATAGGGGAGTTAACAAAATTAGGTTGTCCGAGATTGCAGTGTCCTTGTCTATTATTTATAATTAAAGCCTTGGGGAATTGTCTTATACCTTGAGAGCTGACTCCTCATTTCTGATGTAGAGTTAATGCTAAATGGAAGCAGATCACCTCAGTTCTCCACCTCTTTTCTGTAAAATAGGGATGATAAATAGGGTTCCTTGCTCAGTTCCCAGCCATATTAAGATTTAATTATTTCTCTAAACTACTGTGTAACACTACGTATTAACTCCCTAGTACTTTTCATAATTGATTTGTCAGCATACATACTGTACATACAATTTGGTGTAAGGAAAGTGTCCAACAGTCCTACAGAGTCAAATAAATGTCATTACGTTAACAGGTATCTTATCGGTGACGCCGTATGGATGCGTTTCCTCCAGGGCCAGGGCTGAATCATTTGTGCTCTTTTGTTTATGAACAGGGTGAGGCACAACGGGTCTGTTAACATGCCAAAGTCCTTTCACAGCATTGTGTAGTTTTCTCTGCATCATTTGACTACTTGCATATACTTCATGCCGTATATATGAAATCACGCTTTATTTTGGGTTGTAGCTATTTATATTCATTGGAGGAAGAGGAACGTGGAAAAAGAACAGGTTCTTTCCGGGCATCTGATTCAGAGAAGCTCAAGACTTCTCTTGATGGATCATGACATTTTCCTGACCCACACACAGCCCTGCAGGCAGCCAGCTCTACCTATTTTACTGCACAGACTTAAGTCCTCGTGCTGCCAGCCCGGTGCTCGCGGGACGCGGCCGCCCTGTCCCGCAGTGGTCGCTCATTCACACCACCTTTGCACATACAATAAAAAAAATACCTCTGGGTTCAATTCACTCCCCCTCTTACAGCCATCCCAGAACGAAGTGCAACGCGACAAACCCAGTGTGACTCAGGCAGCATCCAAACCGCTGCCCCATCCAGCACGACACCAGTTAACACATCCAGAAGCACCCGCCCCAAGTCCTGCGCTCGGCGCTGCAGACGCCGGCTGCCGCGATGCCCGGGCAGCGGCTGGGGCTGCTGCTCCGCATCCCTTACCTCTGCCGCCGGGCAGCGGGGCTCCCTGGGGCTCTGCAGGGCTCCACGGGGCTCCCGGCAGCCTCTGCCTTCTTGATTTGCTCTGCAGCACACATGTTCCCTTTCCCAACAGGGCACAGCTGGGGCTCTGCAGGGCGGGGGGGGGAACCTCTGCACCTCCTGCCTCATCCGCTTTCCTTCCATCCTACCACGGCTTTAAATAAACGATGTTTCCACTTCCCTGTTCTGTGTGGCAGGGAAGGCACGTTGCAACACAGCCTTTTTCTAAAAAACAATAAAAATAAAATCGTTGAAGCATGAAAACTTGACTGAATCTGGCAGCTGTGTCAGTTCTGGAAGTTTGCTGCAGGGTTTCTGCTCCCATGTTTATTCAGTGAGGAGCACCTTGCCGAGCGCGCGCAAGTCCGTGCTGTGTGTGGAGGGGAGCAGCGGCCCTAAGCGTTGTTTATCACAGGGAAAAACTGTAATTTTACTAGGAGAGCCCAAAGTCGGGGTAATAACGAGTCAGTGCAGTTCTTTCAGCTGTTTCTGCAGCCCCTCCCGGGCAGATCGGGTGCCGGCGGTCGGTGTCACCCAGCGCTGCGCAGGGCGCTGCAGATGGCATAACCGGGCTCTCCCTCACCTCCCCCCGGGGAGCGGCAGCAGAGCGGTACCCCGTCCTCGGAGGAGGGGACGCTGCCGAAGGAAATGCCCCGGCAGCAGCTTCCGAGAAGGTGTCGGTGTGGGCGAGGGGGGCGCTGAGGGGAAGAGGAGTGTGATGGGTGTCTCGGGGGCTTTTAGCTTTCCCCGGGCTCGTGGACTCGACCTCGAGCTGCCTCGCGAAGAGAAGGGGTTGCAGCATTAGAGGGAGAGGGAATGAACCTGCAGAGGGGCTCAGCGCCCGCAGGGAAGGGTGCCCGGGGGGGCGACGGGGAGCCGCAGCCGGGCAGTACGTGCAGAACAAGGCACAGAGCACGCGTGACCTCGGCACCCCCTCCTCTAACATGCAAATAAAGCTTAGTGGTGAAACTTCCCTTCTAAAATGGCTTTTTACTCGACTTTACAGGAATGTCAGAGTGTGCAGCAGCAGGAGGCAAACTTTCGGTCTCTGACAAAGTTCTGGTGATATGCAAGTACGTACCTGTTCTGGGAACGATCCGTGTTTTTAGCGCTGAGCAGGAACCGGGTCCTGCCCTGAGCTGGGGGACCTCGTGCACAAAACCACCCAAGAGAATAAACCTGTTGTGGGGTAATGCCCTCAGCAGCGCGCGGCGCAAACACCTAGCGAAGGACTTAATTATTATGTACGAAAGCGCTTTGGTCAGGGCTGCGCGTTGGGCTCCTCCGCATGTCAGCGAGCAGCTATGCGGCAGAACAGGCTGCCGGATTAAGGAGTCTCCGGCGAAACCCGCGCTGAGGACATCAGAGGACACCAGCCAAGCCGGGAAGTGAGCGAACTGGGTGGTACCGAGCAGAGCTGCCCGCAGCCTCCCGGGCACGGGGTGCCTGCGCTGCCTGCGCCTCTGCCTGCGCCTCTGCCTGCGCTGCCTGCACCGCGCCGGCTCGCGGCAAAGCTGCTCTGGCAGGGCTGCGAGAAAGCACGGCGCGCAGGGACCCGGCTGCTTCAGGTTAGAGCGTGAAGGTGTTTTCGGGGCTCGGCTGTGCTGGGACCCCGGCCCGGGGCAGCAGCCAACCTGCCTCGCACGGGCATGAGATGAGATTCTCTCGCGCCGGCGCAGCGCGTCGCATGTGAGGGGCCGGGGGGTCGCCTGCCAGCACCCACCCGCCGAGCACCCACCCGCCGAGCGCCCGCACAGCCTTATCTCTGCCGGGGAGGTGAGTTAATGTGTAACCCGGCTCTGTTTGGTTAGCCCAGAAAAGCAAAGAAGTCCTGGGATAGGCACGGCCGGGACAAGGATCTGGGCAGCGTGGAGCGACGGAGGTCCTGGTAAAAAAAAAAAAGAAAATAATATAATCATCTCTTTTCCTTCTCGCCCTTTGCTTTCTGTCCTTTTCCTGCTGAACGGGCTGCGGGCGAGGGGTTGAGCGCCTCTGCCCGGGTGGGACGCGGGGCTGGGGCACCCGTTACGGACGGGCTTTGCTTTGGAAGGGGAAAGCGGTGGAGGTGTCGCGGGAGGTGGCACCAGCGAAGATGGACGAGGTGGTTTGAAGGTGGTGTTGGGAGGAAAGCTGGGGAGCCCAGCAGCTGCCGGCGGAGAGGCCGGGAAAACTTGTCTCGGGACAGCAAAGAGCTCGGGCAGCTGCTACGGGCACTTGATTTACTTGTTTAAATTAGATTTGCGCCACCGTCTCCTTTCCCCGTGAGGTGGGACCCGTCCCGCTGTGCCGCTGCAGCTGGGACGGGACCTGCGAAGCGTGTTTTGTCTCCGAGCTGGCCGCGTCAAAGCCCTTTGCCAGCAGCTGCAAGGCAGAGGGGGTCCGGCTGCTCCGCCTCCCACAGCAAAACCACCGAGGGTCTTTAACGCTGCTGGAGAGGTGGGCTAGGACACTTGTAGTAGTCCTGGGCTTAAAAGAAAGTAGCCTCTTCATATAAAGCAATTAGCATTAATTGCCACCCAGCGCCTCTTTGATGTTTGAGGGCTCAGCGAGCTCTGTGCAGGACAGTTATGGCAGCTGTCACAGGAGCCGCGTGACCTGGCCTTTGATTTTAGATTAAAAAATAGCTTCTTCTAAAAGCATTTTGAGTGGGGGAAGATGTATACACCACTGAAAAACAGCTTTTCAAATACCGTGTTTTTCAATTTAAATGCTCGGTCGTATTTTTAGTTTGTGGCCGAACTGCTGTGTTACTCAGCAAGAGGAAGGAACAGTAAAATCCTTCTGAATCATAAAAACTGGGATTTTTCGACACAGATTTTTTTCCCCTTTCCTGAGTCGGATGAAGGCGTTAGAGCCGTAATTGCATCAGAGAACTAGCGGGCAGGAAAACGAACTTCTTGTATCTGCGTAGGTCCTCTCTGCAGCCTCCGACGAGCTCTGGGTGAACTTTGCCTCCCTGCGAGCCGGGGCTCGGCGGGTGCCAACCCCTGGGCGGCCGCTTTACGTCTCTGCAAACGCTGTTTGAACCGCAGCAAATCGCTCCTTCCAAAGGGCTGGCGACGGCGGGCATCCTCGCCGAGGAACGAGCTCAGTCGACCCCCCTGGGCAGAGCTGGGCCAGGCGGCTCCCGCCGGCGGCTCCGGCTGTGGGGGTCAAGTTCGAGCAAGACTTTCGCTTCCCCGGGAGCGTTTTGCTCTCTCGAACTCGTGCGGGAGGCAGCGAGGGGCATTGCAGCAATCCTCACCAAGCAGGCGGTGGCCTCTTGCAGCCTGGAAATAGGGTTATATTTCACGTTGTGAATATTCAGGTGCACAGTAAAACCGTGTGTCTTGCAGAAGCCTAAAAACCCCCAACCTCAGCTGGTGTCTCTGCTTCCCGACAGCGAAACACTCTGGCTATAAAGTTATCCAAATTCAAAGAATAGAAGGTATTGCTGTTCCAAACCCACCACTTACTGAAATGTATTTTAAGCAGCAAATAATGCAAAGCTGAGACCAAAATATTAAACTCCTCCTGCGTGGAAGGATCGGATCTGTCAGGGTGTGGGTGTTGAAATCTAATTTTTGCGGCATATTCCAATTACAAAGGAATTCTTTCAGGGTCTAACACTCAGCACAAGCAGCCAGTTCTGCTCGCTTATCGCTAGATCTAATTCCCTGATCCTGCTACAGAAAGAAAAAGGAAAAAAAAAAAAGCAGCAGTGTGTTCCGGCCAGGTTACAGCACAAAGAGCTCCTCTGTCCTCCGCCGAGCAAATCCTCTTGCGTGGGTCCGTGTGCGTTGGGGGGGGGTTTGTTTTGCCGCTCTCACGAGCCTCCCTGGCCCAGTTCTCCTCTCCCGAAGAACGGGCGGTGCGCGCAAAGAAAACACGTAATTGGTGGTGGCAGTGAATTTTGGGAGGTTAATGCTTTACATCCAGAAGTAATTATGCCTTTTGTAGGCTGCTCAGCCTCTCCCCGCGGGCGGCAGAGCTCTCTCGGCCACACACCCCGTGAGCATAACTGTCCCCTCCGCCGCCCGGGACGGTGCCGCCGTCGGGAACCCCTCCGGCAGGTTGTTTGTCAGGCGGCCGTGACCGCCTTCGGGTCCCACCGGTGTCGGCAGTACAGGCTGCGTCCAGGAGAGCGGCAGAGATGCATCGCCACGAGCAGACGGGGGGGACCTTGGGGTGCAGCTTGCGACACCCCCGGGGTGGCCGCAGACACGTCCCGTGGCTGCAGAGCGCCCGGCGCTGCCCCGCTCCGTGCCGGCTGTGCCCCAGAGCACCCAGGGGTGCCCCCAAGGTCCAGGGCACCTCCCCGTGGCAGAGGAAGAAGGTCCCGGCAGAGCAAGGCTGTGACTAAAGAGCAGCGTTTTGGGTCAGCGTATTTGGAAGTCTGTGAGCGCTTCGGCTGCGTGGTTGGGAACGGCGGAGGGAAGAGGTCCGGCTGGTCGGAGCGGGGCTGGGGGCTTGTGCTGGGATGGGATCGCTGCCGCTGCCAAACTCCGAGGCTGAGCTGGGCGTACAGCTCCCTCCTTCGCTCGGGAACCACCTTATCCACACCTCCGAGATGATTAGATAACCACCAACGTGACACGGCCGTGGGTAGGCGGTCCGGAGCTTGCTCTGTTTCTTATCCTTTTGGGCAAAACTTTAGTTCCAAGGATGCTTTTAAAAAAGCCCAGCTGCCCCTTCCCCCGGAGAGAGCAGCCCAAGATGGAGCACGTTTGCATCCCTCCAGCAGCTCCACAGCCCGCCTGCCCTCCCTCCGGCTGAGCCAGCGGGCTCCCACCGCCCCGGGGAGGGGGGTCTCCCAGCTTAACGCCTCTCCTTTCTTCTGCTCCAGCCGGGATATTACCCCCCCGCGCCGGACGCCGCGGCAGGCTGTGCTATGCCGAGGAAGGAGCTGGGGATGGCTGGCTGCAACTCCGGCAGCTGCGACAGCATGGTCAGCACGGCCTCCAACCGCTCGCAGCGCGTAAGTAACCCCGCTGCGCCCAGCCCCGGCATGGCAGGGGCTCAACTCGCCCCTCTCGGCGGCCGAGGAAGGATTTCGGTCGGATCTCTGCTCGAAACTGCTCTCCATCGGTGCTTCGGAAGCACCTGGGGGCCCTGATACAGCATCATGCTCAGGGCAGCCCGAGGACCAAATTAATTCCTGCCCCAAAGCACTCCCAGACTTCCCGTCCCGCCAGCGGTGTGGCGGCGATCGGGAGCCTGAGCTCCTGTGAGGTCTCCTCGGGGAAATGATCCCGAGAGCCCAGCGGCTGCTGCGTTGCCCGCAGATGCAGAGGCAGATAGCGCAGGCACTGGGCAGGAGGAGCCTGGCGAGTTCCCCGGGGAGGGATCAGACCAGTCGGATAACTGGGTCAGACTGGCTCCAGCAAGGGTGACTTCACCTGGAAAAGGCAGCGAGCCGTACTCCTCCCGGCTGACGAGAGATTAATTTCCTAGTTAAGGCAGAGGTGAGTTTGGACCATGGGTGTAGATGTGTCATTTTTCACTATCTGTCCATTAAAGCCTGTTTGTCTCCAAACACCGATTCCAAGATTGATGGGCTAATTACATCCTGTCTGACTCGGAGCATAATTGATACGTGCAAGTGCAACGCGCAGTCCTGAACAGGTTTTCCACTTGATGTATTGCAAACCAGAACCAAACCCTCTGAAATTTATTAGGGATGGAAAAACTGGTTGCAATATTGCGTGGTAAAAGATTTGGATAGGTGTCTCTCTGCAAAACAGCTCCGCCTGGGACAATTTCTCCCCCGTGCTTGCTGATCTGATGCACGCTCCATCCTTTCCCGCGCTTCAGATTTTTCATGATATATTGCATGTATCACCGTGTACCTTGGCACTCCCTCAGCAATCGTATCTCATGATACTCGAAATACAACAAAAATTAAACAGGATCTTGCTGGAGTATGAATGGGAGAACAAGGAGAGGGACCACCCCCCCCAGATAAGCCTTCAGTATTTATGGTATTTAGACAAGCTTCTAAGATTCGGCATTGCTGACCAGTACAGATGTCTGCACCTATAGATGACCCATTTTACACATCTGCTCATATTTCAAAGTAAACTAAAGCACTCAAAGCTAGAGGCCAAGTTTCCAAGTTACAAATTACCCATCTTCCGATGCTTATAGTAGGGTAGGATAAAACTGGCCTTAAGTATGTATAAATATTTATAGGAAGTTGTTTAGTTTTCTGTGGCTGTAAATACCAATTTTTGACCAGTCACTGGCCAAGTCTCCCGGCTGGGAGCTGCCACAGGTCTCTCCTTAACTGTCAGGGCTGTGAATGACGATACACCCGTGTCTCCTACCTGCGCTGCTTTTTCCTTTTTCAGAGTGACAACAGTTACGACTACTTATCTGTGGAAGAGAAGGAGTGTTTGATGTTCCTAGAAGAGACTATCGGCTCACTGGATGCAGAAGCAGACAGCGGGGTCTCTACCGATGACACCGACCAGGTGGAGCCCTCCAAGCTGCCCAGGACGTGGCCTAAGAGAGACGCCGTTCCCCGGGGTAAGCCGGACACCGCGCTCCAGCCCTGTCCGCGAAGGGACTTTCACGCCGGGCTGCGTTCCCGTGGCAGGCGGGGAAGGAGCACGGCCCCAGTTTTGGTGGTAGGCTAACGCCGACCGGCTTTCGCCACTCGGTGGAGAGCGGTGGCCGCAGGCAGCGGGGTAGGTAGGGCACCAACTGCATTTTCCCAGTTCTCGCACGCAGGAGCTGCCAGCAGCTGCCCGGCAAGGTCAGCAGAACCGCAGGGCAGAGCATCTTTGCTCACGCTCTGACGAGGCTGACCCAGGTTAACGAGGCTCCTCGCTCACCGTGCGCGTTGTCAGACCCAAAGTATCTGCCTTTCTCAGCAGTGACAGCGTGTTAACCGGGGTCAGGGTAAACGCCCTGAGCGCGAGTACTCTGCCATGGCAGCACTGGTTCGTCGGGCACGGAGAAGTGGGTTTTGCACACAGGAAGGTGTCCTGCGTCCGTCTGCAGAACGGTGCGTGACTTCACATCTCTCTCTCTGCCTAGATTTGGAAAATGGGGCTCCCCCTCTGAGTGTAGGTCAGCCATGTGCAGCTGAACAGAAGAGTGGTAAGAGCACCTCCACCTTCTCAAGCTCGGCCCCGGCAGCGGTCCCAAGCCCAGGCTATTACAGCCTTCCGAGGAACATCACTGTAGCAAACGCACAAAGAGCGAATGGAGCTTCTGACGGCAAAGCGACTGTCCACGTGGTGGAGGACCCAGTGCCAGGAGGTAAATCTTCACATGAGATAGACAAGGAGTATGGGCTTGACCAAGCCAACGCAAGAAGCCAGATGAAGTCCCTGGAGTCTTTGATTATCCAACCTCCAGATCCCTTCCAGGATGACCTGGTGAGCCATGAGTGGTCACGGAGCAATTGCCCAGATGCCAAGAGGGAAACAGCCAAGGAGACCAAGACTTGGACTTCATGGGGCCAGCCAGAGAAATCCACATCGGAAGAGGCCCCTCAGGACCCAGATGTCAAGCGCGGGCCTCCAACTGCCCCCAAGCCACGGAAATTGCCACCAAATATTATCCTGAAAACCAGCAAAAACAGCCCAGTGCCGCTAGCAACGGAGCCTGGCCAGAAGGTAAAAGCACCACTGCCACCCTCGGCTGGCTCTCAGCCCGGCTCTGCCAGCAACGCTGCTGCTGAAAAGGCGAATTCGGGGCATCTCGACCCCAAGGAGAGGGAGAAAGCCCGGCGGGAGGCATTGGAGAAGCTCGGACTGTCGCAGGACAGGAGGGAGCCCAGCACCCACCTTCAACCTACCATGCAACCCCAACCAAGGGAGATGCCATTCCACGTCACTGGAGAGCCCGAGGCACGCCGTGGGGCGGCGGAGAGGTCGGTGCCGGGTATCCGGCAGATGAACTTCAAATCCAACACCCTGGAGCGCTCCGGCGTGGGGCTGAGCAGCTACATGGCCAGCGCCAAGGAGCAGAGCGTCAAGACCAGCAGCTCCCTGGGCAAGATGTCCTTCATCGAGCGGCTCGCCCCGAGCTTCCTCAGGAGCAACCGCCCCCGGCCGACGTCCCTCGTGGCAGGGAAGGACTTTGCTGCTCTGAAGGAACCCGGGCAGGTGGAGCCGGAGAAGAGCAGCAAGCGGCGATCCCACCCGCTGCAGAGCTTCCCCAAACCGCCCCGCTCCAGCGTCAGCGTGAAGATTTCCCCCAAGGGTGCGACCGATGAGAACCGGCGGGAGGCACTGAAGAAGCTGGGTCTGCTGAAGGAATAGCCCCATGAGCCACGGGGCTGCTGGAAAGGGGCTTTTCATCCCAGATCCAGGTGCCTTCACTGCCTGTCCTCAGGCAGCACAACCATAAGCATCTTCTGCTGTGATCTCCTGCCCCAGCGTCTCGGGAGCGGTACCACCAGAGGTATTCGGAGCTTAACACCAAATAAAGTAATGCCCCATGTACATAATATTTTGTATACAGCAAGTGCGTATGAGCTATTTATATAAAGCATCACTCGGCGTGTGGACGGGGCGTATTCTCCTATGAGGTCTTTAATGCGTTTGGGGATTCATCGCAACAGGGAAGCCATGGAATTGGGGGTTTGGCTTATTTTAAAAGGGGTTGCCTGTGGATAAAGCCTCTCCGGGAAGAACCGCAGGACTCTGCTTCTCCTTTTGGATTTTGTGGTTTGGTTTGTTTTGTTTTTTTTTAACTTTATCAAAGCCTCTGAGGCCTGAACGCTCACCTGCCCCATGCAAGCGCCTCCCAAAAGCCACCACTGCCACAGACAGAACTGTCGGACCGAGGGGACCGGCGGGGGCTCAGCAATGCTGTCCCCACGCGTGAGTGCTCCTCACACAGCGCCGGCAGGCGAGAGGCTGCGCGGGCGTCCCGCTGCCTCCTCTCACATCCAGCCCTGACCACCTCCAGGGTACGGCGCTCAGAAGACGCACGAGCATCAGCGTTCAACGTGAAGTGACAGTTAAGAAGCAACAGACACTGTTTTGGCGGCAAAACCAGAAATGCTGCCCAAAACGCGAGAGATGCAAGTGTGAGACAACACCATTTCATTCCCTTTCAAACTCTTCTCGCATCTTTCGGACCCGGCTGATGCTGTCAACGTTCACGCTGCGCACCTTTTATAACAAAGGTGGTTTATTTCTGTAATAAACTTGTATATGATCAGAAGATGACTGTGTATTGCAGATTTATGTTGGAGTTAGAGCTATGGTAAAGCTAAATAGTGAGTTTTAACCTTCAGTATGTCTTGACCTGAGGAGTGAGAGTGACGCAGAGAGCAGCCGGGCATTGCGAACGATGAGGTCTGAACCAGAGATTTGGGCCTCCCGCTCCCCAGGACCCACACGAGATGGGATTTTGCGTGAGTGCTTCCAGCACAGTAAGCAGATGCAAAGTCTTCCACGGCACTGCCAGGCTGGGACGGGTGACACAGGACCTGCCGCGGCTCCAGTTAGTCCCTTCCAACCTGCACCACGTCCTGGGTCCGTGGGGACATCTCCCCCAGCAGCCGCCTGAGCTGAAAAGCCGCACCAACAGCTTAGCTTGAAAGGATCGTTTTATTTCCTTCACCAAAAAAATCTTTCCCGCAGTCCTGGCTCTCACTGTTGGACATCTAGAGAGAGACTCTGCTCATAAAGCCAGCGCTTTTGTTCCTAACAGGCAATTTAATTCCAAACCGATGTAGGCTTTCTTTAGAGAGAGGGGCTGACCCGTGGAGGCAATTGCACTAAACAATTTACTGACGTTAATTAACTGCTTGCAGCATTAAGATAAAGTTGCCCTCAATCGGTTTCATCGCCGACTTTGCAGTACAATCAGCTTTTCAAGACAGCGCTGTGAATACTAAACAGGCTCATACTGACAAACCCCAGAGCCGGGCTTCTCCTTCCTCCCCAAACCCGCACCGGCACCGGCGGAGCTTTGGGTTTGATGGGGAGGAGGGGAGGGCATCCTTCTGCAAAAGCTGCTCCATTTCCCAAACCCCCACATGATAAAGGTGCGCGCAAGTGGCGGGCGTAGTACTGACCCACCGAAAGAATCCAAGGAATGTGGGGAAAATGATGCCTGATTAGCTACACTTCAGGAAAGCAGGGAAATGCTTGTTTGTAGCTAAGCAATTAACTAAATTAGGCTGGGGCTGGCCAGCAGTAATGCAAACCTGTGCACACCAGGGAGGAAAGTAGGAGAAGCCGCACGGGATAAGGTCTGACCAAAAATTCGGCAGGTTGCTCTGCACACACCATGTTCCACGTACATTGGCTCCAAAAGGCAGACGGAGCCGAGGTCATTGCCCCCCCCCCAGCCCGAGCCCAGCGCCCCATTTCCAGCCTGGAGCCGGGCGGGCAGTGGGGGGGCAGGACTGGCGAGCCGCGGGGACAACCGCAGCCCCGGAGCCCCTTGGCCACCACGCCGGGATGGCTGTAAGCCCGTCGTGGCTGGGGAGGCAGCTCTGCCATGTGCCTGGGGCATCGCCAGTGGTTTAAGGGGTTTGGGGGGGGTAGGCAGGGTTAAGGGTGTTTGCACCGAGAGCTGAGCAGGGCACAGACACCGCCCTGCGCACAGCGCTCGGGGTGCGAGCCCGTCCCCATACGAGTGGGTCATGTTAAACACGGCCAGAGCTGAGGTCCCCCCCCGTGCCACCTGGTCCATGTGGCCTCGGGAAGGTGCCTCTGGGCTAATGCATGGCCAAGGAGCACGGGGGCTGCTCCGCGCTTACGAAATGGGTGCTCACGTCCACGCCGCCCTCCTCCCCATCCGCCTGCTTGTGCCCGGGGCCACCCGGCAGAAGCCGGAGGCAGAAGGAGCAGCTTGGTTTTAGGAAGCCCCCCCTAGATACTGCAAAAAGCTCCGGGGAGCTGAGAGGCGGCCGTGCCCCCCTGCGAGCGCAGGATCCGTCCCACCGGCAGCAGGGCTTGGCGCCGGGTGGCACCAAGCAGAGCCGTGTGTCTGCTCTTGTGTAAGGTCCCAGCCCGGGACTCACACAGCCCGTGGGGGGGAAACACCTTCATTTCTAATGGCTGCAAACGTACCTAGCCTGTGAAATGTCATATTTTGCTCGCAGGATTACACAGCAACGCCCGCTTTGGGAGCGGGGCTTGCCCACGGTGAGTGATTCAGCCCAGAGGACCCAACAGCAGCAGAAGCACTTCACCCCGTGGAACGGCAGAGAGATCTGGAGTTCATTCCCAGAGGAATGTCCCTCATCTCCTGGGGCTGTTGTTTTAATTTTTTTCTCTTTTGTTTCCATTTCGTACCAACCAGGCCATGTGCACATCTCCCGTTGATGAACACCACTCCACCCCGTCACAGCTCAATAAGCAATCTTTGAAAGTGAGATTTCTGCTAGGAAGGCTAATCAAAACTTAGCTTTCGTGCCTGGCACGTATGTCACACTGTAGCACTCCCTGGTTTTGACTAAATAAGCCAAGGATTGGAAGAGAATCCTTTGTTTCCAAAACAATCTGTTTTTAAGATAAGGTTCTGTTTCAGGCCAAAAATGCTTTGAGAGAGACCTTAATGCTCTTGTCCTTTCTCATTAGATAAACGAGGTGAGATTACCTTTGAGACTGCAAGAGGCACGTACCTACGTTATGCAAGTGATGTGCAGTAAGACAGAGCGTTAAGCGGCACAGTAATGGAATCCGCAGTAGGTAAAAAGGAGTGGTCAGAGGAGAGGAGCTTGTGGATGAAAACGCACCATTAAACCACCCTCATTTTCATTATACAAGGAAGGATGAGGCATGAAAGGCAAATAAACTGCCTACGTATTGCTATTCCTGCTAACACTGCGGAGTCCACATGGGTTTGGAAGATAACAGAAAACTCAGTCCTGGCAAACTTATGCCAACCAAACTGGTGCCAGCTCAGTTTTCTGTCTCTATGGTATTTCTACATGGTGGTAGTGGACAGGAGAGGGAAGACAGAGCTCTGCTCTCTCAGGAGGAGCCGGCAGCCCTGAACGAAACACCTTCTGTCTCAGAACAGAGAAATCTGTTCTCAAAAGGCAATGGGCCGCAAAAGATGGAGCTCCCAGAGATCTTGCAAGAGGTGGCGTCGGAGCGCTCACTCCTTCACTCGGAGCTTAATCTTGCATCTCCCCCTCCTCTTCCGCTCAGACTGTGCTCTCCCTGCCTTTAAAGTCAACCATTTGCACTTGAAAGTCTACAGCCCGAGGAGCGCAGCGCTGGGTGGGAACCTCTCCTGCTGCCCGTCCGCACTCCAGCCCGCTCGCAGCCCCTTCCCACAGGCAGCGCCCGATATTCCCGCTCCGCGTTCGCAGGAGGAGCCGGGAAGCAGCATCACTCCCGGCAGCCCTGTGTCTAATCACCCAGGTAATTGCTCCCCAACACCAGCCCGCCCCCTCCGTGCCGAGGCGGCAAGGACCACGGGGAGCACAGCCCTCCTGCTCCGATGTAACCCATAACCCACAGACTCAAAGGAGGGGATGTACCTTTGCGGGAGCCCGGCAGAGCCCCCAGCGATGAGCCGCTCCTCAGCCAAGTGCCCGCGGGATCCCCACCACCCCTGGTGGGGGAACAGCCAAACCAGCCCCAGTTTGCAGCCTGGCAGGAGCCTGGGCAGGGGCTGAGCCTCTCCTTTTTGAGGGGGAAAGCTGGTGGGTGTCAGACGAGCTATGGGCTGCGGCAGATGAGCTCCTCCAGCCCATCGGCACCCGCACAGCTGATGCGAGGGGCTGCAGCGATGCTGCTCGTCCCCCAGAGAGGCAAGGGAAAGGCTGCTCCTGCCTATTAACGCCTGTTAACGGCCTTTGGGGGTGCCCAGGAGGTGGACAGGAGAAAAGCAAGAACAGAACCAAAATCTGCCTCCAGGTTCGGCCAAACTCCCGCCGCGTTCCCGGGCTCTTGTCTGGGTACCTCAGAAAACAGACTTCGTACTGCTTAATTCTGGGCATCATTTGCTTGATTTGTGCCTGGAAGGAGAAAGGACAGCAGACCCCAGCCAAGAAAACAGCCGTGAAGAGAGATCACAGTATTTCAGAAGTAACCTGAAGAGTTGGTAAACGCACCCTCAGTGCCTTAATGCAGATTATACAGACTGTGTTTACGCGGCGCAACAGCGTTAGAAAAGACCCAAAGAAAACACTCAGCTTTGCATTTTGCATGGAGTATTCGTCTCCTCCTTAACTATCAGTCCCGTACTGGCTCAGACATATCATTTCCATGTCTACATGAGCCTGTCAAGACCTACTATCCCAATTAAAAGCATCCTTGCGCACATCTTTCATTACAAAGATCAAATTCAGCAGAAGTGGTTTGTTAAATTCTGGCGGTATCAAAGAACGCCAGCTGTACTGGGCCGCAGTCTCCAGGGGAAACTGGTCGTCTTAATAATCACCGTTGTCAGTGTGCAGCAGCTTCAGCGTGGGCGCCAGCGGGGAGCCCTGGGGCTGGTGTCCCGCAGGAGGTCGGGGAGGTGGGTTGGCTGCTGCTGGCCCCACGCATCTCCAGCTGGAGAACATCACACCTGGGCTGTGAGCCCCAGGGCCACGCCGGGGTCGTTCCAGCTCTGTGGGAGAGGACTGGAGATGTCCAAGGGTTTTCAGCCACGTCCCAGCGGGGTTTGGGCAATAACTGGTAGCTGAGACTCTGCCCTTTCCCACCTCACCCGCAGATGGAGAGAAGGACCCTCTCTGACTCCAACTACTCCCATAGGAAGGGGGGATAAATGACCCCTATTTCAAGGAGTATTGCACCTCTGCTTCATCAGAAAGGCACCAGGATAATCCCCACGCTGTGCCTCATCTACCCAGGGCCTGTTTCTCTTCCATTCGGTGTTTTGTGTTGGTGTTCACAGTAAATGGCAGCGGTGTGGGCAGTGTCCCCGTGCCGGTGCAATGGCACTTGGTATTCCTGTTGCCCCAACCAGCATAAACGGCCACACAAGGAAGAAGGAGGTGGGACTCAGACCCCGGGTCTGTGCGGGACTCATCCAGCTGTGTTCAACACAACAGGCTGCTGCTTCAGCTGAGCTCCGGGCCATGCCGTAGTCCCTGTAGGCATGCTGGAAACCTGCGAGCCTCTTGGTGGTCGGGATAAACTACGGCTTTGTGGAGCCAGGCACGGTCGATGTGCTGCTGGGGTTCAGCGCCTGTCACCCTGTCCCAGGTCCCCACAGCCCAAGGCCAGGCGCAGAGCTGAGCCCAGCCTGCTCATCACCCCCCCGCATCACCGGGGCGTCTCTCCAATTGCACCAACCAACCGAGGAAAGCCCTGGCCTCTTACAGTTATTAATAACGAAAAAACAGCGTGGCAGGCTTTTAAGCATAGGAGCAACATTCCCCGAGAATTGGCGTCCTCCTAACTCTCCTCGGCAGAGGTCGGCTGATGTACAGAGCTGTCCCATCCCATTAAAATGTGACTGTGCAGTAAGTGTGTCCTCACGTGAATCGGAGTTCTACCGAGGTCAACACCAAGAGTGGCCCGGGTGATGCCTGTCCGTGCTCAGGACAACCTACTGCAGGATTTGACACAATACACTCTGCGTTTCCCTCCATTACCTTTTCTTTCCCTGTTCTTTGTTTCCAATGGAATTTTGGAAGAAAAAAGGCAGCCGTACCCCCAAACCTTGCCACTGCCGCTCCCGTGTGTGCGGTGCTTGGCACTGGGGAACTAACAACCCGCGGGTACAGAAAAGCCGGACGGCAAAGCTGAGCTCCACCAAACTCATCCGAGCCTTTTACTGCAGACTCCTGCTGTGTCCAACCCACCAGGGCTTTCCCTGGGTTGGCTTTGTTTTCTTTACTTACCAGTGATGCAAATTTACCTGGTGTCGTAAAACCAAAGTAGATCCAATGTTCCTCCTTCCTGCTCTTGAAACCCACACTCCGGCTCTGCCACAGCAACCGCAGGTTCGGGCTCGGTGAGGTGCTGGGCTGCCCTCGGTGGGGCAGGGGGCTGAGTACGCTCCTGCTTCCCCGAAACCTCAGCTGTTCTCTGTTTCCAACTGGTTTTTAACTTTGAAGTCCAGCAAGAGACAGAAAGGGTCACTGTTGTTCCTCGCACGGGGGTTTATGCGCAGTGATAACACACCCGGCTCGTGCCAAGAGCACTGCCCTAGCTCGGGTTTAATCATTAACTCCTACGGGCACTGCGGAGCATGCAGGGGTCGTTATGATTTATTAATAACCACTCTGACTGCAGATGAGCTCTGCTGAGTTGCTGACAACAACCTCCACAACCGTGCATTGGTAAAACCCATGGGCTGAGAGCGCCGGCGCGGTGCCCAGTGCTGCATGGTGCCGCCGCGCCGCTCGTTTGGGGATGCGACTGACCGGCCAGCACGGGCTCGTTACAGGAAGGAGGAGAAATGTCTTTAACAAGCATAGCCCAGAAGAACAAATGCTGTAACGTGTCTGAAAGTTAACTCTGCTTTAGCAGCCGGAGAAGGTGCAAGGCAGTGGGACTCCCCCAGGAGGGGTCCTTTCCACGTGCTGCTTCCCTGCCGGAGCCATCCTCCTCGCTGCTACCTGCCTGCTCCTCCCGGCTCTTTGTCAACGATGCTGAGAAAACGGCCCTTGTTGCTTCCAGCCCTGCTGCCCCTGCTGAATTTATTTCCTTTTTATTTTGTTTAAAGGAGGTGGGGTCCCACGATGTCCCCACTCCAGGGTCAGCTTGGGACAACCGGGGACCTTCTGCAGAGACCAGGATGAGTGTTCCCACCCCGCATGGGCGAGGACGCAGCGCGCGGTGCTGCTGCGGGAAAGGTGGCTCGTTACCATCCCTTCAAATTAGCTCTGTCAAAGGCGATCTGCCTCCACCCAAAATCTCTTGCCACCTCATTGCTCTTCAGAGCAACTCAGGACGAGCCCGACTGGCTCCTCTCGGGAGAGCTCGTTTGACAGCAATCCCGCTGCGCCTGTCGCTGCCTTTGATCTCTCCCTGCTGAGGCAGGAGGTCCCCTCCTAAAACATGTCTTTTCGTGGCACGGGTTGCCTTTTTCTCCCAATTCTTCAGTGATTCTGCTCCTTTCTATCTGCACACGGGCTACAGCATTTGCTGGGGGGAAGTAGCGAGGAGCCCAGGGGATGCCAGACCCCAGTGGCTCGCTGCCTGGGGGCAGCAGGTTTTGTGCACCCGTGCGATGTCCAAAGGACATCGCACGGGTGCACAAAACCTGCTGCCCCCCGGCAGCGAGCATTACACGCATACACAAAACCTGCTGCCCCCAATCAACGAGCCGTGGGGGTCTGGAATCCCCACCCCCCCAGCAAGCGACATGCTGGCACGAGTGGAACGGTGATGGGGAAGGGGACAGTGAGCCCCAGCAGTGACACACCACGAGACCGTACGCTCCTCGTGCCCACGCTCAACCGGCCAGCAGCGGGATGCTGCCCTTCTGCCTTCAGCCCCTCCTGCCCGGCTGGGTTCCCTGCTGTCCTTCCCTCCCGTCCAGATGTGCTCATTTGTTTTCCCTTTTCCTTCCAGCTGCTGGCTGAGTGATGGCTTGTACCCATTTTTTTTCAATACTGTGAAGGAAATGCAGAGCTGGAGCCACCTTGTACCCAGAGAGTTCCGGAATCTGCAATCCAAATAAAAACCAGCAAAAATAACTTGCGAGCAGAGCCGCTTTCCAGCTGTGGCCTGGGGACTGCTGGGTGTCCCCCCGCTAACAGACCCACCAAAACAGCAAACCCTCGCAGAAGGGAGCTCAGCCTGTTCCTTCATGGGGACAGCAGGTCCGTGTCACCACCTGCGGTGACGGGCTGCGACACCGACACGGACACGGGGTGGCAGTGCGCACCCGGAGCTGAGCGCCCGGGGCTCGAGTGCCTTTGCGGGGATGGGGACACACACTGGGGACACTGGGGACGGGGGAGAAACACTCAAGGGGCGCTGCTGAGGGGGGATTGCCACCCCGGGAACCTGGAGGTGCAAGGTGTGGGGGGGGTGCTGCTGCTCTGCCTTGGGGCGCAGTGGGGTCAAACATCCCCTTACCCTCAATTTAAGTGACAACTCACCCAGGGATGGTCCTTGTCCTGCCCGCCCGTACCCAGCTCAGACCCGCACCCGGGGCTGAGGCTGGCAGGGATGGGGACAAGGCACAGCTGCCCGCGCTCGCCCAGCGGAGGGGACTTCACCTTTCCCACTACTGAAGTCATAAAATTAGTTTAGGAAAAGAGAAGGGAAGCAGGATATGTGGTAATTAACCTAGTACCACAGTTAAAATGAATTATTAACATTGCTGCAGAGGTAGAGAAGCTTTGCCTTATCGGAAGCAATAAAACAATTAGGAGAACAACCTTTGAGCACACAGAACACTTCTGAAAGCCGGTTCACAAATTTGCCCCCAGACCCTTTGGTGCATCTCCAGAGCTGAGGTCTCCCCACGGTGGCTGCAGGTCCCCGGAGCATTTGGTCTGCCTGTCCTCACCCCCCCACCACGGGTGTCAGCTTCACCCCCCATGGCAGCACATGGGGTCCTGCGGTGACACTGCTGCTGAGCTTCACCAGTTGTCACCCAGGCGAGGAGAGCTGGGGTGACCGGGCTGCTGGAGACCCCTCTTGCCCCAGGGTGAGGTTTTCCTGCAGGGCAAGGACAAGGACCACCAGCTCAGCTCAGCTCACCCTTGCAAACCCCTCTCTGCCTTGCAGAAGTGGCATCGGTTCTGCTTCTCCTTCGGGCCCTGAATGCAAATCTGCAGCAGCATCTCTGAGCGGCGCCGGAAGGAGCTGCACCCCAAACCATCAGCTTACCCTTCAGCATCGCTCGGCGGGGTCTCACCGGAGAGGGGGTTTGTCGGGAGTTTCAGACTCAACATTTCAGCCACGTTTGCCACATGGAGCAATGACACTGAGCAGTCTTGGGGGTTTCTCACCATCAGTTTTGCATATCACATTTTATTGCTAATACAAGGGCAATCCTATTGCTTTGCTACTGATGTGGTAATAAATGTCTTTAGACAGATTAATTCTGCTGAAGCCTAATCAATATTGAGAAGTTTATTGCACAGGCTTAGTACAAAACAACAACAATTACTGCAATATAAGTAATCATATCACGATAAAGAACGAACACTGCTTAACAGAGATTTATCTTCATCTGGGGAGATTCCAAAGTGCTCCAATGATTGACTTAAACAAAACACAATCTGTCTTCAAAGCATGCCTGCACACCCGGAGGGGAAGAGCGGGACCTTTGGACCCCACCAGCACACCACTGGGTCACAACAAAGTCACGTCTATCACCTCTCCCGTGAGCACTCTGAACCACACGGCACTTCTTACCTGGCGAGTGTCACCCTGCAGACCCAGGGGACAGGCAGAGCGCTGGGACCGGCCCAGGGCGTTCTCAGAAGTGCCACAGGTAGATTTTCTTCAATCAATCATTTTTTATTTGAAGGAAAACCAGACCAAAGTCCCTCGCAATAACCCAACTGTTACTATGCCTACATAGTTTTGAAATCTCTCTCACCGGATCTACAGGTCTCTCAATTAAGATTACTTGGTGAGTGCAAAGGGGAACTGTGTGTGTGCGAGAACAAACCGCCCTTAGTTACGTCTTCAGATGCTGCAAGGCAACGAGCGGGGCTCCCGCAGAACAAGCTGTGATGGCTCATGATGAACGTGCCTCAAACTTGTCTGGGTTTTGGTTGTACCCGTGCAGAGCCCCGGGTTTGGTGGTGGATGATGTATTCCTCTGGCAACACAACCCACCAGCTGGCAAATTTTAAGGATGCAATGGTTAAAATGCAGCGAGATTAAATTTAGAGAGAAATTAATCACCAAAACAATGACAACTTACTGAGTGAGCTTAAAGGTATTGTCAAGCAAAGACCATGTGCCTTCACGATACACCGATCTGATTTCTCAACTTCGATGTATTCAGCTGATCGGGGATTTGGCTCAGTCAGACCGTGCTGCAGCGCTCTGATGCGGCCACGATAACGGCAGAAATTAATAACTGAGGCTGCTTTCCTGGGAAGCACAGCAGGAGGGTGTGCAAGCATTTATCGCTGTGGAGCTGGGCTGGTTTGTGCTTCTTGGCTAACACACAAGCTGTGGGGGCCACCAGTGCCCTGAGCCTCCTGCTGCCAGTTCCTCCCTCTTCCAGACCTCGCAGGGGGACTGTCACACAGGGGGGAGACAATTGCAGCCACAAGATGACTCGGGGGGCTGAAGCCCTATGAGCAGGCACTGGCGGTGCGAGAAAACAGACAAATGGGGCAACTAAGATGATTGAGGGACTGGAGCACGTCCCTTATGGGGAAAGGCTGAGAGCGCTGGGACTCTTTAGCCTGGAGAAGAGAAGGCTGAGGGGAGACCTTATTACGGCGTACAAGTATCTAAAGGGTGGGTGGAAGGAGGATGGAGCCAGACTCTTTTCAGTGGTTCCCAGTGACAGGACGAGGGGCAATGGGCACAAGTTGGAACATAGGAGGTTCCGTTCAAATACATGGAAAAACTCCTTCCCGGGTGGGGTGGCAGAGCACTGCACAGGCTGCCCAGGGGGGTGGGGGAGTCCCCTTCTCTGGAGGTTTTCAAGACCCTCCTGGATGCAGTCCTGAGCGATGTGCTCTGGGCAGTCCTGCTTTGGCAGGGGAGTGGGGCTGGATGATCTCCAGAGGTCCCTTCCAACTCTGAAAATCCCGTGATTCCATGAAATAAACCAACCCTGAAGCAGGAGCCTGAACATTCATTTTGTAGAACTGTGAAGGGTTCCCAGAGCTTTGCTGGTTATGAAGGTGGAAGAGGCACCTGAGCTGCCCGCAACGCAAAGCGGGTATTCCAGGGAAGAGAAGGACCAGACTAAAAGCTCCATATTTGTTGTTTAAGCAGCACTTGTCCCAGCACGGTGTCATCACGTGCTTCATTCTCATTGCAGGGATTGTTTTATAACAGACTTTGAAGCAGAAACCATCTTTCTGTCCTGTATTCATAAAAAGTACAGGACCAAAAGCCAGGCACGAGCTAGATGAAGCATTCGGGTTCGTTCAAACCACAGAAGTTTGAGGAAACACGCACAAAGTTCCTACTCTATGTGAAGTTCTTCCTCGGAGCGGTTCACAGCAAATAGCATTTTACTACTATTTAGAAATAGTTCCTTTGTGTTAAAACTTTGCAAGCTCTCTGTAGAGCAGGGGAATTCCTCTCAAAGTCTTGCAATTTCTGCTCCTGGCCTCTTCACCTTTTTTTTTTCCCCCTTCCATGATGTCACCCGCATCATTAGGTGGCTAAAAGTGACCATTTTTGGGTTCCGTACTCATTATGTTGGTGGCACCTCTGCTATTCTTGTAAGTATTTTGAGCATCTCCAATTGGCTCAGCAATGCACATCTAGACTTAAGAAATTTTTTAGTGCATCCATTTTTAAACTCTGGATATCGATGTATTAAAAAAAGAATTAAACATCAAGAGCTGAGCAAGGACTAACTGAAGTGCAAACTGCAAAAACCACTTCAATAAAGTAAACGCAAACAGGAGGCGGAGCGGGAGAAATTTTCCAGCACCAAAAGCATCCCAGTCTAAGGTAGGTGATCCTCAATTTGACCTTAAAATATTATTGTTTGGAGTACAATGCTAATGTACAGCAATTATATGAGCTACCTTGATGGATTTCACCTATGATATGTAAGAGATCTGAAATTTAAAATGATTATTTCTATAGCCATAAATGTAGTATAATTCATGGTGAATTTTTTTTAAGAAGGTAGCCTGTTTTTTTTTTTTCTTTTTAAAGCTATAAATTAGATTGCTGGCTTTTTTGCCAAGAACACTCACAAGAGTGATGTGGACAAGGTAAGCTCTTACATGAGCCCACACGGAGAGACTCTGCCCACTTACGGAGCAGTGGCTAACTCCCTTTGGATGGTGGCAGAATTAGGGTTTAATCAGACAGGTGCAGAAAACTGATCACATAAATATTTTCACAATACAAATTGAAACAAAAACAGGGAAAAACCCCAACCATGCATGGTTTACTTCTTAGTAAAGACCGTTTTTCTGGGATTTATAATTGAAGCTCTTTCTTTTCACTTTCTGCCTTTTTTTTTTAATATTTATTTATTTTATGCCTATCTGCTGGTTAAAACAAACAATACGGAACACCTCCTTGCCTAAAGCCTAAGATTAAGTGAGATAAAAATTTAGCTGACGGCTCTGCCCTGCAGATAGGAACCCAAGCTCGCTCTCCTGCACCAGCGCTGCCTCTGCGGGGGCATTTTCACGCAGACCCCCCGGAGAGCTCAATAACCCAACACCGCTGCAAGAGCGCCCATGGAGTAAGAAAGCCCCACCTGAACGGGCTTTATTTTAGCTTCCGTCTAAACCCCAAATTGGTTGCAACACGGGTCACCTCCCTGCTCCCACGGCTCCCTGTGCGTCACCGCTTCCTACCTGCACATCACGCGTGCTTCAACACCAGCAGATGCTGCGGGTGACCCAGGAGAGGCGGTTTTAGTGCTGGAGGAGCGGGGATAGGGCTCGGCTGGAGTTACCCAAGATAACCGGGCTAGTTTTCCTCCTGGAAAAAGCAAGATCTCCTTGTTGGCGGCTGGAAAGCCCCTTGTGGTGGTCATGGCAGGCGCAGCTCTGAGGGTCTTTGCTAATGTGCTGCTTGTTACTGCGGGGGGGAAGGGGTGAACAAGGGGGGTGGGAAGTAGTCATAAGTGATCTTAAATGGCATCAGCTGGGTAAGCGTGGCACCCACCTCCTAACGAGGCACCCACCTCCTTAATGAGGCAAGGAGCTTGTTGACACCATATCTCCATTGTTAAGGGACTGATGCTGGGGAGAATTTAGCACGCTAACGCCAGCCCAGAATCCGTCTGCTTAGGGAAAGAGCCTCATCCAGACGCTAACCTGAACATCAGGGTGACATCGGCCGGGCCAGCACATAATAGAATTTTGGCCTCCAGCTGGCAAACTGGCAACTGCTTCATCACTTTCAGCATGCCGGGACTTCTCCCCGTGTCCCTAGCCCAAAAATGAGGAAAAGAGGGAGTGCACTGGCTCAGCTGTAGTGGTGTACACCAGAAAAGATGAAATTAGTATAAACAAAATATTTTTCCTGATTTCTGGATGTAAATAAGGAATTCCAGCTCATAAGGACTTCTAGCTCTTCCAGGGCATTTTTGTTAACTCCTCTTAGCTCCAGGTCCTCCAGACAGGTGGGCATTATGGCATTGCATAAAACTCACCAGTTCTGAACTGGCCACCCGCCCAACAAAGAGATTTTGCACAATTTCAAGTCATCTGTCCAGTCTCTGTCCTGCTGCAATGAGGAAACTACCGAGGCTCTGTTGAAGCCACCGCACAGTGTCAGTCTACACAAAGTGGGGGTGACCCGAACGTCTGCCTCGCTGTTTGCCGAGGACACTGAAAGCTGTTTTGCGCAGGCAGATGTGGTCGGCCAGCTGTGTGCAGAAACACACACAGCACGGCAGAGCTGCATCCACTGCCTCGTACAAAGGGGGAAAAAATCGAGGGGAACCTGCCCGAAGAGGATGCTGTGCCAGCTGCACCGCCGCCGCGCCGCAGCCTGCGCTGGAAGGGGAAGGGCGCGTTTCTGCGGTCCCATCTCACGGTTCCTAGCGGCGGAGTGATGGCGAAGGGCAGAGCTGGGCGGGAGCGGAGTTAGTTTGCAGCTGGGGGAGACGCACATCGTCCCCGACACCGGGCGTGCAAGCCACTGGTGAAAGGGCTGAGCCCATGTCTTGATGCATCCTGGGGTGCATCAAGAAAAGTGTGGAGCGCATCAAGCAGAGTGTGGCCAGCAGGTCGAGGGAGGTCATCCTCCCCCTCTGCTCTGCCCTGGGGAGGCCACATCTGGAGCGCTGTGTCCAGTTCTGGGCTCCCCGGGTCAAGAAGGACAGGGAACTGCTGGAGAGGGTCCAGCAGAGGGCTACAGAGATGATGAGGGAAGTGGAGCATTTTTCTGATGAGGAAAGGCTGAGGGACTTGGGGCTTTTCAGTCTGGAGAAAAGAAGACTGAGGGGGGATCTTATCAATGCTTATCAATCCTTCAAGGGAGGGTGCCAGGGGTTGGGAACAGTCTTTTTTCAGTGGTGCCCAGTGACAGGACAAGAGGGAACGGGCACACACTTGACCATAGGAAGTTCCATCTCAACCTGAGGAGGGCCTTCTCTCCTGTGCGGGTGGCAGAGCACTGGCACAGGCTGCCCAGAGAGGTGGGGGAGTCTCCCCCTCTGGAGCCATTCCAAACCCGCCTGGACGCCGTCCTGTGCCACTGCTGGAGGTGCCCCTGCTCTGTCAGGGGGTGGCACTGGGGGAGCTCCAGAGGGCCCTTCCAACCCCCACCACTCTGGGATTCTGTGATCTCCCCACCTCTGCAGCACGAAGGGGTGCAGAGCGGGCAAGCAGTGGGCTCCTGTGGGCAACCAGCCCGGGAGGCTGCCACCAGCAGTAGCTGGCAGCTCGGCACAGCAGTGGGTGGGAATAGGGCTCACTATGGCATTGAGCTTCTGCCATTTCCTCCTTCATATTTCCCGCATGCTTTGAAGTGATTCCAACGCACTAACAAGTCTGAAATAAAGCACGTGATTTGCGCCTACCGAGGTCTTAACTGCAGTGGGGGTTAGGCAAATCTCAAACAAAGAATTTTAGTAGAGGCTCTTTCGGATATAACGCTGCAGTAATCGACAGTCAATTTTTAACTCAAAGAAGGAAGTAATTCCCGTCTGAAACAGAGACACCCAAACACTGTTTCTGTTCAGATCTGAGAATGGATAACAATAATCTGTGCAAAGATAAATTGCGGGGCAGAACAATAAAAAAGGCAGACAGACAACTGGGGCGTGGCAGGAGATGTCTGAGGATGTTGGCATTCCTGAGACCTGCAGCGTTTCCTACTGTTTCTTGAGCTGAAAAAAAAAAAAAACAAACAAAAAAACCAAAGAAAACAAAAGAAAAGAGTTGACGCCGGAGGTCTGTCTGCCGGGTGGCGGGGCAGGACAAAGTGCCACACGGCGGCTGCTGCTTGCCGGGTGCCGGGTTTGGCAGCCACCGGAGCGGTCCTTGCCGGGCTCCGTAGGCGCACGCACCGCTGCGGGTCGCGGCACGGCATAGCGGGTCGCGGCACGGCCCAGCAGCCCACGGCAGCACCGGCGGGGGCTGTGGCTTGCTCGCTGCCGTGCCCCGGCTCAGCCGCAGCCCCGCGGCAGGTCCCTCGCCAGCCCCACCGGCCCCGGCTTTCGGCCGCCCGGGACCGTCATTGCCAGCAACGCCTTTAGTGCCCCCACAACAGGGGATTTAGTGCAGGAGTGTGGGAGCTGCAGAGCGCTATTAGCACTTCTGTTTTGTTTTTTTTTCCTTTTTAAAATTCCCGTATGTTTGGGCTAAGCCATGTCATGGGCTGGGAGCCACCCGGGACGCCAGCGCTCTGCTCCCCACTGCCCTCGGAGCCATGCGGGTGGTTTACCTTGGCAGAGCCCGGCCGCAACCTCTCTCTTCTGTTTGATAACACAGACATCAGCAACACCCCGTACCCAAACGCCAGATTTTTTTGAAGTTTGCCGAGCGAACACTCGTGAAGGCCGGCCATGGCGGCTCTCCTTCTCATCGCAGCTTTGCTGCAAGGTGAGTCGCTGAGACACCGACCCTCCCGCCTGTCGACCGACGAGAACAGGCAGAGCGGGAACTGGGGACACAGCTACATAGAATCATAGAATGGATTAGGTTGGAAAGGACCTTGAAGATCATCGAGTTCCAACCCCCCTGCCCTGGGCAGGGACACCTCCCACCAGCCCAGGCTGCCCAAGGCCACGGCCAGCCTGGCCTTGAACACCTCCAGGGTTGGGGTGTACCTCTCTGGGCAACCTGTGCCAGTGCCTCACCACCCTCAAAGGGAAAAACTTCTTCCTAATGTTCAATCTAAACACCCCTGCCCGAATCCTCACTTGGACACTGGACACCTCCACCCGCAGAATGGGAACTGGTCAGACCTCCCCGCCCGGTGCAGAGCGCCAGCAGAGGCACGGCGAGAGCTGGGAAGGAGAATCCCTCCTGGGACGGAGAATCCCGGCTCTCCGTGGCTCGGCACTGCGGGCAGCCCCTTGGGGCTGTGCAGGGAGAAGAAAGTTGCCAGATCAGGCAGAGTTTGCACATGCCAAAGGTTATTCTCAGATGTTTGCTGCAAACTGCTGCCCGTGGCATTTAGGTCCAGGCAGGACTGTCAGGGCTGATGGGGGTTTGGGGCATCCCGTAAGGGGCATCAAGGGTTTCCCCATCCATACTGCGGCACAGGGCAGGGGCTCTGCGCCATCAGTTATCCTCAAGCGGATAAGTGGCACTCAAGGAATGCAACACACCACATCCAAAATAAACTCTGAACTTTCTGAGCCACATGTCCCGCTGGTGCCACTCACAATCACAGCCCTGACTCGAAGGAGCTGTGCTGGTTTTTGCCAGGCGAGGAGCTGGCTGTCTCTCAGTAACCAACTATCTCCTTTTCTTTCTTTCCTTCCTCAAAAGAGCCGGTCTCAAGTGCCTTGTACGGACCCAGGTATCTGGCAGGTGAGGTTGGAGGATCAGTCACCCATCAGTGCTTCTACTCCATCATGCCAGCCAACAAATACGACCGAAAATATTGGTGCAAAATAGCAGCAAGCGGAATTTGCTACACCGTCATTTCTACAACCGGCTACACCTCGAAGGACCACGCGGGGCGAGTGTCTCTCGAGGACATCCCCGAGAACGGCACCTTCTCAGTGACCATGACAGAGCTGAAGAAGAGTGACACGGGGACCTACCGATGTGGCATCGGCACCACCAACAGAGACCTGTACGTCAGCCTGAACCTGAGGGTTTTGGCAGGTAGGACGCTGGCAGGGGAGGGGGGGGGGCTCTGCTCCGCCGGCAGCCCGGCTCGCAGGGAGCGGTGTGGGGACGGATGCTGGAGCATCAGCACACAGCAGCCACGTTGGCTTTTTCTACTCTGTGCTATACAACAATAATAAGTATTATATATATATATTATATTTTTTTATATATAAATAAAAGTAAGCAGATTCGGCCAAATCAATTGTTCATAAATGTAAAAGGAAAGTCTCTCCTGCCCGGCTGGGGGCTCCGCGCCAGACGGTGCCTGCCATGCTCTCTCCCTACAGATGCCAATGCGTTGGGGCCGATTGAACTCATCCGGGGGGAGCTCCGCGGCTCTGTCACGGTCCTGTGCCCGCCCGGGGACACCCAAGGTGGCAAGAAGAGGTTCTGGTGCAAACTAGGGAGAACCGGCTGCGCTCTCATCGCTGACACCGATGGCTACGTGGGAAGGAGTTACCAAGGACGAATCTTTATCACCCCTCAGGAGAGCTCTGGAGCATTCAAAATCTTGATAAATGACTTAAGAGAGGAAGACGCGGGGCTGTACAGGTGTGGGACGGGAAGGCTTAGCGGTGGGGACAGCCAGCAGGTGGTGGCTCTGCAGGTGACGGCAGGTAGGACGGGGCGCTGGGGGCTGCACGTGCTGCGCGGGTTCCTCGCAGCGCCGGATGAGGAGCACGGGATGCTGACGCGGTCCTCTCCAACCTGCAGCCTCCGCCCTCCCCAGGAGACCAAAATTCCTGAGCGGCACGGTCGGAGGGTCGCTGTCCGTGAAGTGCCACTATGATCCGCGGGGGAACTACGAGAAGAAGTATTTGTGCAGGTGGAAGGCAGGCAGCTGCTCGCCCCTCGTGGATGCGGACGGGTTCGTGCACGAGTCGTACAAAGGGCGAATACAGATGGCCAGCAGCGACCCGGAGAACGGGACTTACACGGTGGTGATGAGGCACCTGAGAGAGGAGGATGAGGGATGGTACTGGTGCGGGGCTAAAAACGGGCACACAGAGCACACGTCCTCTGTGAAGCTGCACATCCAGAAGGGTAGGTGGTGGGATGGCTTGGAACACAATAAAACCCTTTTCTTCAATTGTTCTTTCCCCTACTCCTTCGCGGGCACGAGGGGAATAGACTCGCCTTTGTACTATGCATAATTATAACAACATTACAAGAAAAACCAGCTACAGCTTTTGCCTTACAGTTATTGGCAAGTAACCGAGGTGATGGTAAAGGTTTTCACAGAGGCAGGGATGTAAGCTGAGCTTTCAGAGGAAAATTGTTTGTTCGAATTATGGTATTGATTATAAACGATGCAAACCCCCAGCATACGACACCCCCATCCTAGCAAGTGCAGCAGAGACGTGTGCTTTGCTCTGAAGATAAGCTGAAGGTTGTCTTGCAGTTTTAGAAACTGCAGCCTGTAAATACACAGATCCATGTAACCGTTCAGCTGGCAAAGGCAGAAATAATGGGGTTAAAGTATGAATGTTTGCAAAGTATTAACGGGTTTCCGTTAGTACTCCCAAGCTGCTTTCTATAAGACTCAAAGGAAAATAGAAATGCTTGGGTTTGGTCATATCGCGCCACACAATTTGTCACGCCGAGATGTAAGGTGAAATGTGTAAATCTTTGGTAAATGTAACATGTTGTCTCTGCAAAGCCACAGATACCCAAGCCTCAAAATAATTTTCTCCGTAGAAACCTGCTCTTCACAAGACCCAGAAACATCCACTCTTGTGAAACCCACTTTATCACCCAGTGCGGCCGCCTACAGCACGCCCACGCAGAGGAGCATCACGGGCCTGACGTATGCTCCAGGCGCCGTCACCAGGACCACCGGCACCCTGCTGCCCGCTGCCAGCCCCGGCGCCTTTGTAACCTCCCCAGACGAAATCCATCATGAGAGGTAAGTTCACGGCCACGCTTCTTGTTGGCACCAAGTTGGTGGTTTGCGACCTGTCTACCCCGTTTCCCGGGGCCCCACGTCGGTTGGACACGGGTTGCAAGTTGAAAACACCAATAGGAGACGTTAGTAATTAGAAAAGCAGAAGGCAAGGTTATCTCACGTCCATCTGTGGCATCTTTGAACTTGTCTCTAGACCTTCTGGTGCTGGTCGCTCCTGTAGATCAGATGCCAGAGTCAATAGATGTGCTCCTGTCTGTTTTCCTTTGCTCAGCGTGGAGCCAGGACATTAGGAAACATTAGGCTTGAGCAATAACGCTGGTGAATCAGTACCTGCTGCGAACTTCACCGCACGCATTATCCAACGCCTCATGGGCAGCCAGCGACCAGGGTAGTGTTTGGGTGCTCTGTGTTGCATAAGGAGCTATCTTTGGACAAGGTTAATCAAAAGGCTGAGATCTATTTTGGCCAGTAATTATTCCGTGGCGCTTCTCTACAGCAAGCCCTACGGCTCACCCCAGCGCAAGCGGTTTCCCCAGTGAATTTACCTTCTGTGCTTCCTCTTGCAGAGGGTGGCCGTGAGCTGCTCTCCCACCTTTCGCCCCAGCTGTGGCCACCAGCCAGCGCCGGGTGAAGGGATTTGCACAGCTGGTGCAGATGCATCAGATATTGCAGTAGCAGTCATAACTGGAGCTAAAGCACAAAGTCCACGCGTCCAGTTCAACATCCTGAGCTGTCCCCCCACGCACCTCAGAGCTCACGTCTGTCCCTGTGACCCCCAGCACGAGAAGCACTGTCCTCTCCATCCCCACTCCTCCCATCCCCAGCCGCCCTCAGGCCGTATCTCCCTGCCATCCAGCCAGAAAGAGGAGGGGGGAGCACGTTACCAACCACAAACCATGCTCTTGTGGAAAGGGTCAGATTTTGCACCGGTCCTGGCAAAGCTCCGATAGCATTTACAGCGTTTTTGCAAGGAGACAGCATGGAGACACCCTCCAACAGCAGGAGAGCCTATCACAACTCCCAAAGAAAGAGTATGAACTTGGGAATTTAGCTCGTTTTCATTTTGGAGGGGATAATTCACCATAAACCCCACACGGTAGAGCAGAGGCAGCTGTAGAGATTAATTCCCCATAAGCCAAGCTCCAGATCAAATGATTTCATCTCTACTTGACTTTGTTGACTGTTCCACTTCAATTCAATCGGACTTTATACCTCCTTTATACTCTTCAGTGTAAAAACTGAATTAAGGTACTTCAACCACCCCACAGCTGAACCAAAATCCAATTTAATTCTGATGGTTCATCTTTCCAGCTCATCAGGTGAATCACGTCTGCTCCCAGTTGTGTTACCAGCTCTCATTTTACTGATTTTCATCACTATCACTATTCTTGCCCTGACCAAAATGAAGCTTCAAAAGGAGACGGGTAAGTTGGGCAGGCAACACCTTTCGGGTTGCGGTTGTTGTTTTGCAATGGATTTGCTTGTGATTTCCAAGAGCAGGAGTGTGACCCACGGACGATTTCCATCTCTGGAGACACGCACCCATTCGGCAGCCGGTGCCGCCCGAGAGGGCAACTGTACTTGCAGGCAAGCAACGTCCTGGAGAAGTTTGTTGCGTTTTGGTGATTTGGTTTTTGTGTTTTTTTTTTTTTTTTTTAATATGTTTAAACAAAAAGCAGATGAAGGAAACGGAAATTGTGAAGTCCTGCTGAAAGCAAGGTTGAGTTTTTGTGTATAGAAGATTTACAGCTCCGCGAGTGCTCGGAAATCCTGAAGTATAAAGGGCAGGGACCTGCGTGGCACGAGCGGCTACGTGCGGCTTCTCGGGGCCGAATCCAGCCGGCTCGGTGCAAAGCTGACAAAGAATTGCCCGAAAAATCCTTGCTAACGACTGATTTTCAAATACATATGCATGTAGCTTATCCTATAACATACCGTGTCCCTAGAGATCAATTTAGGGGCAAAACACCTCAGCAAGGATGGTGGTGAGTGGAAATACATTTTCCACAAGAGTGAAAATGGGAAACAGTGGGCTTAATCCTGTGTCTGGTATGACATGCTTGGCTATTTAAACGGGCATTAGGGGTGTTCCCTCCATTGCCTGCATATTTTTTGGTTTTAAGGAGAAGAAAGAAGCACCGCGGGAAACCTGGCAGCAGCGCCGATTGGGTCTGATCTGAACCCCGTGAAAGAGCAAAGGATGGAGGAAATCCTGAGTCCAGAAAAGGTGCAGGAATGCAGGACAGACCCTGGCAAACGTAGGTGGGTGTTTTCTGGAACTGGCACGGCAAGTGTCTTCTCCCCTGGTAGAAGAGAATAAAACTGAATTCTAAGCGGAGGATTTGCAGCTTAGTATGTAAAATACCTCCGCGGGACGGACACCGGGTTTGCAGTCCAGGAATTACGGTCCCGCAGTCCAGGATCTATGCTCTGATGCCAAACTATCACCTTTATTCCTTACCAAGAAACGTTGAGCCACAGATTTCAAAAGACTTGGATTAAATCCTATATGAGGTTTATAAATTTATTACAGGGTTGGTTATAATTTTCGCTTACGCATAGTAAACGCGTTATTGCTCTTCCTGCTTGCTTGTTTCAATAAAGTCTGATTCCTTATGACCTCTTGCAATATTACACAGAAGCAATTCTTGTTCACTGTGTTGCAATCACATCACTCTCTTTTGTCCTACTTGTGCAGGGTAATCATTGCTATCCTTGGAAGATTCAGGATGACCAACTTATGTGTAAGAGTCTATGTCTTCTGGCAAAATATAAAAAATAGTGAGCCTGTCTTGGGGTATTAGTGCTTTAGAGAGAAGCTCTTGTAGAAAACATCCGAGCAAATATTTTAAAGTAGATCCAATTTGTGGAATCCCTATCACTGAAATGTACTCTTCTCCCTTAAAAAAAAAAAAAGATCAAATTTAGTGGAATGGTAGTTTGAAAAATTTGGTGATGGCATTTCATGTTCTCATCAAATGCACTTCAATCCGAACTCTCTGATGGGATAAGGAGGTGGTAATATTTTGAAGTCAGATAGATGCAGAGGGAAATAAGCGATTCTGACAATTTGCACTGTCCGGAACAAAGGAGCACTCCTGTGCACACTACTGTGTGTATGTTTGTATTTCTTTTCGCCTTTGAAACATCCACTGGCTTCATCAGAAGCAGAAAGCAGATCTACAGACATCGCGTTTTCAAAGCTATTTAGAGAATATATAGTAGATGCCAAAATAAGCCTTCAGAGCGGCTCTAAGAACCAAGGCCATTCAGGTTGAAATTTAGAATATTTTGTGGAGAGTTCTAAAACTATGCAAGTTCCCTCGCTGTTTGAGATTTTACTTTACAAAAAAAGGAGCTGTATGAGGAGTTCTCGCAGTTCTAAAAGTAAAGCAGGGAAAGAAAAATGTACACCCCCCGCCACCACCCCCCCAAAGACTTGAAAATAAAAAAATCAACATTCTGTGAAAAACTTCTAAAGAATGTAAACCAGAAGTTGTTAATTGTACCTTTTGTTTTAGACGTCTGCTTTGGGGTAGAGCCCGGGATAACGCTCCTCTTAAGCCGAGCAGGAGGTTGGCTCCAGCGGTCCCCTCCGACCGGGGCTTTCCTAGCTTTCTGTCCTCGGGACTCCCTGAAACATCAGACCCATTTAAAATACCAAGTTTAGCATAAAACCAGAAACAGCCGCAAAATCATTTGTAAAAGTACTGTAGAGAGGTAATGCCAGATCACAGCTTTTCCTTTCTTTTTTTTTTTTTTTTTTTTCCTTTACACCAACCCTTCGGGGGGAAAAGTACTTTTCAAGGCGACTGAGGAAGACTTGAGGCAGAACCCCCTTGCGCCAAAGCCCGCGCACGCATGAGCTTGGAATTTTCCCTATGGAAAGCCGAGGCACGGCTATAAACTGCAAAGCGGCCGGCGCCGCTTCTTGCTCGCTGCCCCGCTCGGCAGCCGCGCGCCCTGCGGCGAGAGCCGAACCCCCCGGGCCGCCCCAACGCCGCTTGCTGCTTGTTTGGAGGAGAGAGAAAATAAAATAATGCAGCTGTAATTAAGCTATTCGCGTTCAACCCCGACTGTCCCTTGCAGAGGCAGAGCAGCCCGAGGGAGAGGTGAAGCTGGGGAGGGGGTGTGGGAGGGAAGGACCCTCCTGGCTGCGGGGCTGCTCAGTGCTAGGCAAAAAAAAAAAATGAGGGTTTTCTGGTATTTTTAAAAATCCCTATCCGTTGGGTCATTTTGCAACACGTAAGCCATATCTGACTTCAGTCTATCAGAGACACCCAAATTCTCAAGTGCTGTTTTTCCCCCATCTCTTCTGCAGAACTATCCACAGCTTCAAAAATCAAATCATTTCAGCCCAAAGGCAGCCCAGCCCCAAACAGCCGCTTGGGTTTGAACGCTCAGATTGCATGTCATGCTGCAAACTCTGCTTTGGCCCAAATAATAAAAAAAAAAAAAGCAGGCTCAGGGTTGTTTGTTTTCTGGATATGCCAAAGTGCCTTGGAACCTGTAACTTGGCAGGAGGACACTTCCTCCTCTGTTAAAGCAAGTAAATATATTTGCATGAGACAATGGATCGGTTTTACCAGAAACCTTAAGGGCGAAGACAGTGGCTTGGTTAAAGAAAGTGTTCACCCACCCTGGACTAAGCTTTCTTCCCCGAGATGCACAGGCAGTGGCAGGTCCCCATGGCTGGTTTCTACCAGGACTTCCTCCACCCACGGCCATGCTGCCGTCCTCCTGCGCGCCCTCCGCCAGCCCCGGCTCTCTAAACCACATCTCCCTGCAAAACGCAGGCTCGAGACAAGGCGAGTGGGCAAGCCGACACGCTGGCACCCGAAAGGAAACGTGCCCGGGAGAGCGGGAGGTCCAGGCAAGCAAACACACCTCTGCCTATTGTGGCCAAGCCAGCACAACTCCATGCCCAAGAACAGAGCAATGCCAAGAGCAGCCAGAGAAGCACTTGGTGGGAAGGACGCGGCGTGCAAGGGGTCAGCGTTTGTTCCCATCCAGGAGAGAGGGTGGCTGTTCCCTCAGCTCAGGATCCCCACTAGATCCCCCCGTGGAGGCACAGCAACAGCCTTCCCCACCTCAAAAGCGCCTTCCCCACCTCAAAAGCTGCACATTCCTGGAAAGAAAGGAGCTTGACGCCCTTAGCCAGAGGAAAGGTGCTTCCAAGGCTGGCTTTAAGACCTGACAAATTTGGTAAATGTCCCGACTCCAGGTCAGGATCCTGCTGCTCCCAGGCAGGGCAGGATCGCCCGGAGCTGCCATCCTGTTTAAGCTCAATGCCTTTCACCGAGAGCACATGAGAAAAGCTTCGTGTGACCCCCCAGTTAGAAGAAATTACTGCTTTTGCATCATTAGTACAAGGTAAACCAAGTTAATGATTCATCCCACATAACACAAATACTTTCATCTACATTAATTTTACTTTCTCGTGCGGTTCTGTTTCTGACACCCCCACACTTCACAGGAAATTTGTGTTTGGGCCCCAGACGTGCCCACAGCAGGAGAGGAACGAGGTTGAAGATGGCAGCAAAGCTCCTGTGAATTATTTTTCGTTTTAAAGAGCTTACGGTGTCCTTGTTCTGCACAGATACGACCAACCGTGCCCACCCGGGCTCCCGCTCTTCCCGTGCGGCTGAGGGGAGGCACGGGGGCTGGGACAGCAGGGAGGGCAGGTAGACCTGCTGCACCGGGGGACCCAACCAGGGGCTTCTTAGGGACATTGCTTTCCAAAAAAAGCTTAAAAAAAACCCCCAAACAACCAAAAGCTTAAAAAAAAAAACCCAAAACAAGCAACAAACAAACAGCAAAGTCCTGGTTTTGCCCTACAAATTTATACCACTGTTGGTTGGGGGTATCATAAGACCAGAAGGCACGTCAGTCCTGGGTCTCCTGCCCAGGGCGACAGGAAACACTGTCACAACTCAAGGGTGATGTTGCAATAGAGCAGAGGAGGAGGCTGGCTGGACCCTCGTGTACTCCATTAGACCCAGACCCCATAAGGCTCCTCAGTACCTTTGTGCCAGCTGCAGGCACCCAGCTTCAAGCCAAGGAATCACAGCCGCCCTAGCTACCCGCGTCCTGTCCACGCAGAAACCTGGCTCACAGTTACCCTGCTCCCAGCAGAGCAGAAGACCTTCCGTGGACCTGACCCCAAGCAGCCACCAGGTTCCTTCCTCAAGGAGGCAGAATGGACCCGACCCCCAGCAGCCACCCTCCCGAAAGGAGGCAGAGGTGCCCACGGCCGCGTCGGGGAGCCCACCCTTGGGGTGACCGTTGCGCAATGTGTAACGAGGAGGGGAGTAACCACCTGCGCCCTCCAAGCGACAGCAGAGCTGGGATGGGCATTGCCTTCCCCGCTCTCACGTGGGGTGGTGCTCACCTGCCAGAGTTTTTTGGATGCTATTCCTTTAAGGCACAACAGGTGGAAATGCAGGGCTAGAGGTCCCAGGAGTATTTAAAACAGCCTGGCACTGCCAGAGCCCAGTGTCCGGCTGCAGGAGAGGCGCAGGAGGTCCTGGGGTCGGCCACCGAGGCACCAGCAGCCCTAGGAGCCCTCAGGCTCAAAGGAAAAGCAAGAAGTACACCACAGTCTGCAGAAGTAACTCGGAGTGTAAGTAATGCTTCTTCATTGTCATTCCGAAATGCAAAACTTTTGTACTACCGCTTTGAGATGGGGAAGGAGAAGAATATGAGTCTTGAGAGGACTTTTAAGGACTGTTCCTCACACGTGTGAAGGGAAGCAGCAGTTCTGAAGCAGCAGCGAATAGGTCTTGCTGGTGGGGGGACAGTTTTCTTTAAAAAAAGGTCAGAAGCATAGGATCAGGCTTAGGAAGTTTATGTTTTCTTATCAGCAGTAGATTTTTAATCTTTCCTTTCTGGAAAAAAAAAAGGTTAATTATCATTCCAATGTTTGCGTTAAATTTTAACATAGAAAATAACAAATGTTAGTAAATACTACTGTAGTAGTCTGAACTGTTGCAAATTAATCTCTGGTCATTACAGTCTTTTGAATCACAACACAGATAATCACAGGGATGCGGATTTTGACATTTAAGAAGGGAATTTTTATGGTTATGTCCTAAACGAGCTCTGAGGAGCTGTCTAGCTTGACCGAAGCGTGAGTGAATGGGATGTGTATGGTGTCCTAAAACTGAAACAAGAGAAAGTTGGCAGACTCCTTCCACACTTATACCGACAGCAAAGGGGGAGGGGGGTTCTGCACACCTGAATTCTTACTCAGCAAAGGAAACATTCTTATAGGACTCTTAATACATTTCATCTGAAGTACAGAGAAATATCACCTCCTGATAGCACTTGTGCTGCTGCCAATGACACGCGCTGGCGCCGTGCATCCCTCCTGCAATCGCCGGTACAGACTGTGGCTGTACAGCAAGTGCTTTCGGATCTTAGCAAGTTCCTGCTCCTTGCAATATTGGCAGTACTGAACTAGAAGAATAGTTTAATAGTGTTGAAGTTGGTTCCACTTTCCAGCCCAAGAGACAAGAAAAAAAAAGTAAGAAACAAATGAACCATGATAGTCTTATCTGAAAAGCAAGAAGTATCTAACTTGGGCTATCTAACACCTTAAAGAAACATAAAATTAGGTCACAAGTTAGTTTATAGTATATCTAGTAGTTTAAAGGAATGTAAAATTAGGCCAGCAGCATAATCTCAGCAGGAATTTCAGTCACTACCAAGGAGGGCTGGCTGGTTATTCTTTTTCATTTGTTTTCCAGAATATATTCCTCATATAGGAAGTGTTTAAGGGGCACTTACAAACATTCTTAGCTAGGAGGGTCACAAGTACTGCAGGAATTCCTAAAAACTGCTGATTTCTTAGTAAATCCTGGTAACCTTCAGTAAGACCTGCCTAGCTATTTCTGCTCGCTGCTTCACAAAGTTAGCACCTCCTACTTATTCTTTCCATATTGTAAAGGAGGCATCGGTTTGGAACAAGAAATATTTCTTTTCTCTATGCATTTAGGTCAGCCCGATCTTTTATCTTAAAGTTGATTGCTTATTCACAACTCCATGAACGTGTTCTATCCAAGTGGATTGGTGGCATTTCTCCATCCCATTACAGCAAACAAAACTCACAATAAGGCCATCTGTGCAGCGATCTCGATGGGCAGCGTAAAGGCGGAGAGCGCCCCAGCGCTGTGCAGCAAAAAGCCCATTGCTGCGCCCTTCCTCGGGGCACACACGTCTTCAGCGCCTCCGTAAACCACCCCCCGCACATGTGCCAGTGCTGCTCAGCAGTTCGCATCTGTCCAGCTCGCTCATGGCGTTAGTGGGTCTCGCTTTGAAGGGATTTGAGAGGGAAAAATATTTACTCCATTCTATACGTTATTTCTCACGTTTGAGTAACAGTACACGCCGTACAAAACAGGACCCCCGGGCTGGAATGACAAATGCGGCGACTAAATCTTTGTGTTTTGTTGATCCCGTAGCACGTCCTTGACACTGGTCATTGTTAAGAGCAATAGTTAATAGCTAATGGATTGGACCATGCTGATCCCTGGCAAGCTGCATGAGGAGCGTACTGGTTTCTCAGAGCTCAACCTTGCAGCTGAGTCAGCAGAATTTGGGAACTGAACTGTGGTATTTCATACCCAGCAAGAGCAGCTGCTTGCTCAGGTTTGCATAACTCTGGGGTCAGGTCCTGATCTCTTTCAGATCATTATAAACCTGAAGATATTGCTCCATAGGGCCGATAGAGTCACAAAAGCACCACAGAAACCCAGAGAAGGTCCTGTAACGAATGACATTTAGAAGCGCTGACCCACTCCGACAGCACGTTCTGCTGGAAGCCTGAAAGCACAATTTCAAAATTTAGGCACAGGCTAGCTCTGGAGAGGAAGGTGACATTCCCAACCCAGGCCAATCCTGCAGTGCTTTCAGCTCTGGGGGATCCAGGGAAGTATCCCCACACAGTAGACTGGGAAACCCAGCCCAGGGAGGTCTCGTACCATAGCTACTCCGGACCAACCTCCCACTGCGCTGCAAAAGCACCACGAACCACTTTCATAGAATCGTTTTGGTTGGAAGAGGTTTTTAAGATGATTGAGTCCAACCGTTAACCCAGCACTGCCAAGTTACCACTAAACTCTCTCCCTCAGCGCCACATCTACACATCTCTTAAATACCTCCAGGGATGGTAAACCAACCACTCCCCTGGGCAGCCTGTACCAGTGCTTGACAACCCTCTCAATGAAGAAAGTTTTCCTTATATCCAATCTAAACCTCCCCTGACACACATTGAGGCCGTTTCTTGTTGTCCTATTGCCGGTTACTTGGGAGTTGCTCGTTACTTCCTATGGACGGAGACACCAAAGACATGTCCATACAGGCAAGGGAGACGGACTGTGGGGTTTGGGGGGGGTCTAACCTCCCCAGAGCTTTATACGCAGCATTAAAATTTATTTGTCACTCAGTGGAGGTGTAATGCAGTGAGGTTTAAGAGCACAGCAACGGACCAAATCAAAACAGATAGCGTTACTCATTCTCAGGATGATATAAATGACAAAACCACTTACCTGTCTTGAGTTGGGAAGCAAGAAAAAAGGTTATGTTGTAAAAGACCCTGTAATTTTTCCATTTGCATGGCTTTTCAGGCTGAACCCGCATTGTGGCCCGTCTGTGTCTCACTCGGCACTCACCAGCGGAGCCCCTTTGGTGCAGCGCCTGCACACACCAGGCTCTAACGCTCTTAAGTGGTAGGAAGAAACACACCAAAATCCAAATTCCGGAAACCTGTAACGAGTCGTAATGAGTTTTTACCCCTCATTGCGGTACAGGTATATAGTTGGGTTTTATTAAGGCTCAAACACTTTCCAGGTTTCTCATGCACTCGCACACGTGTACAGTTGTGCTCAGTGGGGGTTTCGGCAGAGGTCCCCAAGCTCTCGGTCATGAACGTGGTGACTCAAGCCGAGCACGGGGACAGGCGACTGGGAGAAAGTGAATGCCATCCACCTGGCGATGGCTGGATCTTCTCTCGTAACACATATTACAGCTAAACATTTCTAATTGTTAGTATTAATCTCGCTAATGATTAGCCTATCCTGTTCTGGTTTTGTACAATATAATTCTTTGAAATCCCGGTTGCGTTATACACACGGACACACCAACACACTGCAAACAGCTGTGTGCCACCCCCGCCTGGCAAAGCGTCCCAGACGAGGCAACGCCATCGCCCCGAGCTCGGTGATGTTGGTGTCCAGAGACCTGGGTTACGGGCGGAAAGCTCGTGCACCAACACGCAAACTCCCACCTGCTGAGCTCAGCTGTAGTGCTGGTTTTGTGCTCTAAACCCTCAAAACCCGTCACGCTGGGACAGGGAGGAGAAGGAAGCCGGCAGTTTTCATGATGCAAAATGAAAGTTCAAAAAAACCAAGATTTGAGTTGTATCTAAAAAAAAAAATCCCAAAGAAAAAGGAGTACAGCCCCAGTCCGCAGCTGATTATAATCCAGAGGGGACCACTGTTGCAACAGGGAATTAGGGGTTTATGCCAGGAGGGGACATGGCCCTTCGGCGCAGGAGGGACTTTGTGAACACCGGACCCGCGCGTCCGTGCAGCCGAAAGCTTTCCCCACGGCTGCTTCTCTGCAAGTCCTGCACAGTGAGGGGAGAGGGGGAGAGCTAACACAAGCTTTTCCTTTCCCCCCCGACCCTCTTCACCCCCTATCAAAACGTTTTAAACTCTCCCGAGAGCCAGCCCGCGCTCGCCAGCCGCTGGCCCCTCCGTGCGGGCAAGGGGAAGCCCGAAATGCCAAGGGAGGCGGCTGCCCAGAGCGCTGCCAGCCCCCCGCTTCCCACCCACCGCTTCTTCACCCCGCGCTGCAGAGCTTCTCGGGGACACCTTCCTAGTGGGAATAACTGGGTTCCCTCCCGGCTTTCCCTCCTGACCAGTCCATCGCGCTGCCCTGCAGACAGTTCCTCGCTAGGTATTTAATGCGATCAGGTTTAAGACAGCCTAAAACGCTGGTGCAAAGCATCAGAATCAGCACCTCCTTCACCTGCATGGACATAAGTGGCACAAATCACGTATTGAGGTTTCCCTCAGCCCATCAGATCAGGCTCTGCGATCGCCCCTGCCCAGCAGCGCCGGTGGCCACGCAAAGTGGGCTGCAGGCACCGACCTGCGCAGTGCCACGCACATCGGCCACCAAACAAGGTCCTGGCGACCCGTCCTGTTGTGGTGTGGTAGGACCGGGTTTTTCCTGCAGGAGAGGTTTCCAGTGTCCGTCAGTCCATGGGGACACTGTGGTCTCACACGCTGAGTCCTTCTGCTCCGAGAGCGATCCGAAATCCAGCGCAGGCACCCGGGCAGGCGGGTCAGTGCCCGCAAGAGGGGGAAGCAGGAGATGTGGACATAAGCAGAGGGGAACGCAATGTGGCAACTGAGTCCAAACCAGCCACGTCATGCAGCCCCCAGGAAAAACCGGTGGAGGATCATCAGTCGTCTGCAAAGTCAGTGCGACTGTTGCCATACAGGGCGACCAAATGCAGCTTCTGCTGGAAGGTTGTGGGAGCACTGCGCAAGCCTTGTGCTTCGTGCCCACCACCAGAACCCCACCAGGACTTAGGGAAACCCCTCAGGACCAGTCACAGCATCGCTGCCTAGGGCAGATTTTTGCACCTTTCTCTGAAGCAGGTGGTGCTGCCAGATGGAGAGGGCACGTAATGATACGGTTGTGGGTCTGTATATGAAGCCCAAAATGAACCCTTGCCTCCACTGCCAGCTCCAGGAGAGATTTCACCAATGCAAAACAAAGGAGCACTATTTTTTCCCCTTTCTCTTCCCCTGAAAAGTTAGAATAGATGGGTGAGAAGGTGCAGCTGAGTGGCAGGAGGAGTTCAGGCGGGGCACAGGCACTGCGTCCTTTCCAGCGCTGGTTCTTCAGCAGACACCGTCCCTGGGCACGCAGCGGGATGAGAGCACTGCAGACCCACCAGCACACTCGCCCTGAGCTTGCTTCCCAGCTGCTCTGGAGATAGCATACACGGCATTTCCCTCTGGTTTCAAACCTCTTGACTCTTCTATAGCCCCCTGCATGCCTTTGCTCTCCCTTCTCTCTTCTCCTTCCAACTCCCCCTCCATCTGCAGAAGCGTGAATACAAATCACTCGCACCGCCACTTACTTGCGTTCCCTTTCACGCGAGCTCGGCAGCCTTTTCTCCTCCCTGGAGCTCTGAGGTTTAGAGCTTGTGCTCTGACTAGAGACAGCAAATCTTCTTCGAGAGCAAGAAGGAACTAGAGCTCTTTTACCAACAGCTTGGTGAAATCCTCCTCCAGCATCTCAGACGGCACTTGCTCCGTGCAGAGCGACCAGCACAGCTCCTTTGTGCCATTTCTGGGGGCCTGGACGTGTCACTCGGAGCGCAACACGGTGCCGGCAGCAGAGAGGGGGTTTCCAGCCATCCCGCTCGGTGGACCAGCATGGAAGTAACAGCACCGATTTTTACGTAACAGTGGCTGTGCGTGCTCGGACTTGCCATGCACGGGAGTTTGCTCCGTGCATTCAGTGAGCGGGGGAAGGTTTTAACCGCATCTGAGAAAATAGGGCCAGAGGCAACTCCGAGCTGCAGAAGTTGCAGATGTCGGTCACACAGACGCACCGGAACCGTTGTTCTTGTGTAGGCACAAGTGCGCACATGTCCTCAGAGACAGAGATGCAATCATTCTTGCCTGCTTTAACACGCCTATGAAGACCCTGATGCCACCACGCTTGCACGCATCTTTCTGGACACAGCTATAGCTTTCTTTCAAAAAAAGGAGAAAAAAAAAAAGAGGTGTAGTTAACCCTGCCCTACCTGAAGAAATGATGTCTGTAACCCTGAAGTAGCCAATTGCTTTGGGAAGGATTCAGACTAAGATTATTCAAATTTTGCCAAGAAGGGGAAAGCTGAACTGGGATGGTGCTTGCACCGCAGAGAGGGGTGGGAGGGCAGCGAGGTGACCATCAGCCAGGGGACCTGCTGTTAGCAAGGGGCAAATATCAAGGCCCTTTTTGTGCCATATTGTTTGCTTTCTGCTGAATGTGTTATGTTTGTCTTGCTGGCTACTTCTGGGATATGTATGAAAGAGCATTTTTCATGCTCAGCGAGTTAATTATTAGCCATGGACAAGTGGCCACCGAGCAATTAGAAATCACATTACAAGGAAGAAAGCACAACAGAACACCTTTCATCTTAACACGGAAATAAAAGTCTTTTTCTTCTACCGGGAATTGCCCTTAATAAAATTGTGTCACTTGACACCCTGAAATCAAATTCCTCTGAATGTTTATAAAGACTTGGCACCCATCATCTTCTCTAGAACTGGGTGTACATAGGTAGATCAACAGCCGTGCTCAGGAAATGCCCATTCCCACCACCGCACCGTGCAGCGTCCAACAGCTCACTTGGTTCAGGCCAAAGACAACAGTTTCAAGAATTAAGAGCTTTGGCTTCCTCTGAGCCATCACCCAATCCAAAACAAGGGGAAGGTCAGAAATATTCATCCTGAAGACTACAGACACATTTCAAGAGACACACAGTTCGGTTTGACATTCCCCAACAGCCATGATTGAGTCGTGGGCAAGTGTTAATCGTGGTGCAGTGGGTTTGTTGGGTATGCTGGTGGGACAGTGCTTTATTGGTTTGAGCCTGATTCTTGGAGGGGTGGGGGTGAGGGGTAAATCCCTTCGTCTCACTAACTTTACCAGCAGGTGAGCAAAGAAAAAAAAATGGAGGTGAAAATATTACCCTTTTTGTTTGTGTGTCCTTGAAGAGATCAGGGGTGGGTGGGAAGTAGTGATTAAACAGAGGCTTCAGACAGGAACTCTGCTCTATGACATGAAGAAGAAATTTGAACATAAGGAAGAAATTCTTCCCTGTGAGGGTGGTGAGCCCCTGGCGCAGGTTGCCCCGAGAAGCTGTGGCTGCCCCATCCCTGGAGGTGTTCAAGGCCAGGTTGGACAGGGCTTGGAGCAACCTGGGCTGGTGGGAGGTGTCCCTGCCCAGGGCAGGGGGTGGCACTGGATGGTCTTCAAAGGTCGCTTTCAACCCAAACCATTCTGTGGGAGCAGGTTTGCCTAAGGAGTGGATTTGGCACTCAGGTTCACAGGTGAACAATCCTTCCTTTCACTGCATGAACAGCATTGAAAGAAAATATGATCTCAGGTATTAGGAAGCAGCATTATTTCCTGGCAAGGGCCAAGCGAGCAGTTGAGCTGCAGGTTGCCACCTGACCCTCATGCCTGCCAGGGCTCAGTGGCTTTTAGACCATTTCTGGACTTCAGCCTTGTGGTGGGCTGTTCCCATTCACAAGTATGAAACCAGATATCATTTCTGAGTTTGAATCAAGTCTCTTCTGGTTTGGCCAAAATCCCTTTTTATGCTGCGCACACCACCGCTGTTGCCTGCCCAAGGGACACCGTCCCTGGGGCACTCTGCTCTGACGGACACATTGGTGGCTTGTAGGCATTGCATCCACCGAGTTTGTCATAAGAACAACTCCACTCATTTTACAGAAGGGAAGATTGGGGTGTTGGGGTGAGACCCACGGGCAGTCACGATGCCATGCAGCAGCACAGGCAAGAACAGAGTTATCAGCTCCCTCTTTCCTATTCAGTTGCTTAACAGAAGCGATTAAATACTGTATTTCTCTCCAGCTCAAGTAGCCACAACCCACCTATCCTTCAGGCATGAGGATTATTAGATCATTCGATGATTTAATTTAATCATTTCGCAAATGTGATTATTCATGAACTTCTGTGCCTTTTCCAGGGAATGCAAGAAAAATGACTTTCCTAGCATTCGTCTTCCTGCTCGCCTTCCTCCCAGCTGAATCAGCAAGCAGCAGGTACCCCCCCAAGGCATCAAGTAAGTGTAACGTGTCTGGGGCACAGGTCTTGTGGGTGGCCGAAGACCAGAGGTGACATCACTAAGGGGGGAGCGGGGTTCAGGGAGTGCCTCTACCCCATCAGTGCCCATCACTGCCGTGGGACGTGCCAGACCGCATGACCGGGGTCCACACTTGCCCCGGTACCCCTGCCCTGCCGTCCCACCAGGTTGTGTAGCACAGCTGACATTTACAGCCAACACGTTCTCCTCTTGCAGTCTCGAGCCCCGTGTTCGGACCACGGCAGGTATATGGTCTGGTCAACGGGTCCGTTACCGTGAAATGCTTCTACCCCCCCACCCGCGTGAACAGACACGACAGAAAGTATTGGTGCAAGGAATCGACCACGGGCTGCACGACCATTGTCTCCACCAACGGCTACACTGCTCCAGGCTACCAAGGCAGAGTCTCCATCACCGACTACCCACTGGCAGACAACTTCCAGATTAACATCTCCCAGCTTACAATGGCAGAAGCAGGCACCTACCAGTGTGGAGTTGGTATCAATGGCAGAGGGCTCTCCCACAAAGTCAGCCTGGATGTTTCTAAAGGTAATTACGGTCTTGGGGATCCTTAAAGTATTATTTTCTTTTACTTTTTTTCCCCTTCTTTTAATAAAGCTCCACAAATAGTCTGCCTAGTGTCTAAAGGCTCAAGATGCTCCATGCTTTCAGGAAACAGCAGTTTTCATTTTCCCCTCTCATCTTACAGAATGAATTTTTTGACCCAAAATCTGGCATAAAAATCAGATTACGCAAACCTCATATTAAAGTCACAAGAATTGCTTAGAAACAGCTGACCTCTCTCAACCACTAAAATTTAATCAGAGGGCAGAACTGCCCGTCCCCCCGATGTACCCTCTGACCCACGGCTGTGGCTGTGCGAGCCAAGTCCGTGCGCAGCCCCACGGCACGCAGGATGGCACCGCGCTGCTGGGCAAGGCCCAGGGCGCAGAGCACAGTGCAAACCTGCGGCACAACCCCTGCCAAGAAGGCTCTGGGAGAAACCCCACTGTAGAGCAGGCAGTGAAACAGCATAGAGACCTCAGTCCTGAAATGTGTGACAGGCCTGGGACACAGCTGGGTACATCAAGGGAGGGGATTCTGCCCCTCTGCTCTGCCCTGGGGAGACCCCCCTGCAGTGCTGCCTCCAGCTCTGGAGCCCCCAACATAAGAAGGACATGGACCTGTTGGAGCAGGGCCAGAGGAGGCCCCGGAGATGCTGCGAGGGCTGGAGCCCCTCTGCTGGGAGGACAGGCTGGGAGAGTTGGGGGGGTTCAGCCTGGAGAAGAGAAGGCTCCGGGGAGACCTCAGAGCCCCTTCCAGTGCCTAAAGGGGCTCCAGGAGAGCTGGGGAGGGACTCTGGA
>VUYV01000442.1:271354-324560 GCA_008711295.1 Anarhynchus alexandrinus
TGCTGCGAGGGCTGGAGCCCCTCTGCTGGGAGGACAGGCTGGGAGAGTTGGGGGGGTTCAGCCTGGAGAAGAGAAGGCTCCGGGGAGACCTCAGAGCCCCTTCCAGTGCCTAAAGGGGCTCCAGGAGAGCTGGGGAGGGACTTTATACAAGGGCATGTGGTGATAGGATGATAGGAAATGGCTTCAAACTGGAAGAAGGGAGATTTAGATCAGAGATTACGAAGAAATTTTTCACTTTGAGTGTAGTAAGTCGCTGGCGCAGGTTGCCCAGAGAAGTTGTGGAAGCTCCATCCCTGGAGGTGTTCAAGGCCAGGTTGGACAGGGCTTGGAGCAACCTGGGCTGGTGGGAGGTGTCCCTGCCCAGGGCAGAGGGATGGCACTGGATGATCTTCAAGGTCCCTTCCAGCCCAAACCATTCTGTAATTCTGATTCTATGATCATGCCCCGACCAGGAGTGGCACATGATCATATAATAGGGCAAGGTACAGAGAAACCCTATGCTAAGAAAAGACTTCAATGGTATAGGGGAGTCACACAGTTACCTACAGAGTGGTCAACAGGCATTGACTGGTGTCTCTGTATGCACAGGTCCACACGTACCCGAGGGAGCTGAGCTCTTCTACGTGAAGCTGCACAGCACCTTGACCATGTCCTGCAGCTTTGGGCCAGAATTTGCAAGCACGAGGAAATACTTGTGCAAGATGGGGAAAAGTGGCTGCTACAACATCATCGATACTTATGGGAAAGTTGATGAGGATTTTGTAGGGCGAGTTCTGCTGAGCAACGAGGACACTCCGGGCTCATTCAGCATCGTGATAACTCAAATGGGCTGGGAAGACTCCGGCTTGTACCTGTGTGGGGTTGGCACCTATGGGGAGAGTGGGGAAACGAAGGAACTGGACGTGCATGTTTATGAAGGTGAGCAAACTATTCCCAGTGGTTTTTTACCTTCATCTCTGCTTCTCTTTAGAAGCATCACTAGCAGTCTCGCTTTAACAAGAACTTCAGTTTCCCTTCACAGAGTCCTATTGTCCTATCCTCTCATGTAGATACTTCTTTCTATTCATTTCTCTCTCTGTAACATACGAAACCATCACTAATAAAGCTTGTATCAAAACTTAACTTTCCCAGCCTGGCTAGCCCAAAACTCCAGAAGGCAAATTCTGCCCACCAGTTTGAGACAAACAGTCTCTTCACGGCTTAATTCCTTAAATCTCAACATAACAGATGTAGAAAGAAGACCTGCCCTTCCCCTAGCAAAGGCAGCACAACTTTGAAATGTCAGTACACAAAAACAACATCCATCCAGTGAGTTTGGGAAGAAGAAAGGCCTGACAGACCTTTTAGGGTTAACTCTAGCATTGCCAGGACAGTCTCTTACCGTCTGCTCCCCTGAGCTTCACCTAGTCTTGTTTTAGCCAAAACAGCTTTGTTTGATCTGATAATATTTATTCTCTTGGGAGAGGGCCACAGGGGCAAAAGTTAGACATGTACAGCTGATCATTTCATTTTTATCTCCAGAGACAAAGGTTCCTCAAGGAAAGCCCATAATATTTGGAGTAAAAGGAAGTTCAGCAACTTTTGAGTGCCACTACAAGCCTCTAAAAAAGTCCTCAGTGAAGTACTGGTGCAAGTGGAGGCAGAACGGGTGTGCAAGGATCATAGACAGCTCCGGGTTCGTGTCAGGCTTGTATGAAGGAAGAGTGGCCATGTACGACAGTCCGGCTAACAACACGTACACCGTCATCCTCAACCAGCTGAAGGACAGCGACAAGGCCTATTACTGGTGCATGACAGATGAGGAGAAGGAGCAGCAATCTTCAACTGAGCTGAAGATCATAGACGGTACGAGCTCACACGTTGGCAGTTCTCTGCCTGCTCAGTAGGTACAACCCAACCCCCGAAGCCCCACAAAGGAGCAGATCTGGCTTTTCAGGAGGAGATGCGAGGTCCAGCTCTGAACATTGTGCCAACCTCCCCACACCCCAATACCTTTAAATCAGAAACACAAGGCTTCAGTTTTATGGGAAAGTGTTCATAAAAGTTTCTCATGCAAGTATTTCTTAAGCCTCGCAAAAAAAAACCCAACCCAGCTTTCACCCAGAGATGCATATGCCGCATCCTTAACATTAATTTAGCAACGTAAGGAGCTCTTTCCCTCAAAGATACATCTCCTGGTTCACCATCTCTAGCAGCACCGCTACCTGTCAACTACCGTTCCCACCGCTGAAACCACTAACATCAGCCTGGATGTTCTGTTTGCCCTCACAGGAGAGCCTGGACTGCAGGGAAAGAAGGAGGTGGAGGCACAAGTGGGCTCACGGGTCGATTTAACTTGCTCTTACTCGTGCAAGTACTACTCCTACCAGAAGTACTGGTGCAAGTGGAAGAGCACCGGCTGCACCCCCATGCCTGCTTCTGACCAAAGGCAGACGCCTCCTGGCCAAGGACCCGACGTTACCTGTCACACTGACAACAAGACGGTGATCCTAAGCCTTGACCCGGTGGCAAAGACAGACCAAGGGTGGTACTGGTGTGGAGTGAAGCGCAACGGCACCTTTGGGGAAACCATGGCAGTGTACCTGCAGGTGACTGGAGGTGAGCTCCAAGGCAAAGGCAGGCAGGGGCTCTCCTGCTCCTCAGGGCTGTGAATCAGGCTGCCTTCTGCTGAGAGAAAAGTCCTCTCCGTATCCACTAGGTTGCAGCACCTCAAAACAGAAGTGCTCTCATCCAGGCAGCCTCCCAGACTAGGTGCCAGGATCACCCTGATTTTGCACAACTTGTCGTAGATGTTTTCATCCACTCGCTGGTTTTTGCTTCCCGGTCATAAAAAAACCCCACCAGTCTACAAATCACTTCCTTCCACGCCATTTTTACCTTTTAACCCTGTCCTGGCTAATTATTGCTATTACAATTTGGAGCATCACTTAAATTAAGCGACATCCGACACCCATCAGGTGAAGGGCTGCACTGAGTGCATTCAGAGATGCATCTTGCTCCAGGGAAATGACTGTCTTAATAAACAGGAAAATAGTAGGGCGCAGGAAAGGAAGGGCTATCGCCAGCCCCCCTTGGACAGCAAGGGGCTTAGTCTCAGCTTTGGTGCAGTATTTTGTTTTTCTTGGGAAAGAATATTGTTAGAAGCAGAGCACAAAAAAGTATAGCTCTAGATATCCCACACATAACCATCACAGGTGGATGATGGTCAAATTGAAAGCAGAGAGAAACAGCCTCATTTCACTGCCTTTGGTGAGCAAAGAGCTAGAAATAAAAGCAAACCAAGTATTTAAAATTTGTTCAGGAAATACTAGAGGCAGAACTTAGAAATGCAGGACTTCTCATAAGTACGTAGGCAGAGAGAGCCCACTCGAGATTTCTGCAATAAATTATTTGAAATAAGATTATTTCAGATCTCTAAACCCCATTATAAAGAGCCTCTGACGTTCAGCCAAAACCCACTGCAGTCCCACGTGCCCCAAATACACCCAGAGAGTTCTTGTGTCACCGTCTCCGTGCTGCTGCTCACGCGACTAACCACCCTTCTTCCCTGGGAAATGTAGAAAGCCGCACCGACCACAGGCTAGACCTCCTGGACGCTGAAGCCCCCAGCCATGCTGAGCCCCCGAGCCACGCCGAGCCCCCGAGCCACGCCGAGCCCCCGAGCCACGCCGACAGTGACCCTATTCCCCTAGAAAAACCCTACAACAACGCCGGGGTACGAAGCGCAGCTGCCTCGGAAAGGTTGGTTCTCTCCAAGCCTCTGTCGTTCATCATTTTTGTGAAGTTTACCTTAACCCGGTGTTGGTACTGCGGTTGCACGCTGCGCGTGTGATTTAGCAACAACTACAAAAAAATCTTGTCCCCGAAGAACTTAGCTCAAAACATCAGAGGAAAAGAAGCAAAATGTTACATCAAAAGACAAGATGCCTTGAAACGAATCTCTAACCCCAGTGAGAAAATACAGTCCCAGAAGGGAACAATTAGAGATTCCAGGTACAGGAAAACTAACAGAAAATACTTGTGTTGAGGTTAGAGAGCTTTCCTTCACACGTTTATAACCGAGCTGCTGATGCAGCTGGTTTGGCACAAGCTCTGTCCTACGTTTTCATTTGTTCCCCTAGGATGTGCTGGGATCCAGTTCATTGACTGAATTGCATCATGCTCACTCAGATTTACCGTCCTACACAGATTTTAGACTGTTGGAAATTCATATACATTATTCAGTGTTGAATAATTAAAAGAAAAATGCATTTCACAGCTTAATGATACACCTTTTCCCTCCATTCCAGCTCCAATGAAAGCCACGGCCCCAATACACTTGTTTTAATCCTGAGCCCTCTTGGTGCTGCGCTCCTGATCCTCGTGGCAGCTTTCGCCGTTTTTAAATACAGGCAGCTGAGGAGATCTGGTGAGTCCCTGCCTTTTCCAATCTCTCAAGAAACGTCAGCAATATTAAGACGGAGGCGATAGTTTGTGCCCACCGCCATCTCTGCTGGGCTGAGCTGCTCCCCTGGTGCCCCCCCATGCGATGGGGGGACAAGGGACCCTGCTCCTCCCTGACCCCCTCCGTACAGCGCGGTGCAGGGCTTTGGACCGTGCATCACACGGCATCTCCTGGCACGGAGGTGGTTCGGATGCCGATGCGCTCACAGCAGCTCTGAACAAGCGTATTGGGTATTTATCTCCTCCCTCTTTCCAGACCTGGTGTCCGTCGGGAGCTACAGGACCAACATCAGCATGTCGGACTTTGAAAGCGTGAAGGAGTACAGCGCAAGCAATAACGCCTGCGTGAAAGAGAGCCAGGAGACTCAGATAGGAGGGGACGGTAGGTCGCTGCCTGGTGGCTGCTCTCCATCCCCAGCCCCGGGGCAAGGGGTGCTGGGGAGGGGTTTGCAGAAGGACCCCACAAAAGCCCCAGAAATACCTGCCCACCGCTGACGCCCCCACCCTAACGCCTCCCCTTCTCTCCCCGCAGAGTTCATCACCACCGCGGCCGCCCCGGAAAGCGCTGCCGAGACAAAGAAGGCAAAAAGGGTAAGAGGAGGCAGGAGAGAGCCCACTGACCTGGGAGGCACCGCCGCAGCCCTCCAGCCTCTGCCGAAGGAGCTGCCCTCTCCCAGGGGCCTTATTTATACCCAAGTGCTCTCCATCTTACCTGGATGTGGCCACCTGCTGCAGATCAGTGTCCATGGGGGGACCTTAACCCTTTCCTGACCCCACATTTTAGCAGAGACAATAACACAGTACACCAAGTCAGCCCCAGGTGGCATCAGGAAGGTTGGGGCTGAGCTGTTCCCATAAATACAAAACACCGGGATATGCAGAAGGCCAGAAGCCAGAGCACATCCCACCTCCCAGCCTTCCCCCCGTGCTGGGCTCCTGTGCTGGTGGCGGTTCAGGGGGGGCAGAAGTAGGCAGGGAGGTCTCTGCAAGGGCTCCTGTGGGCATGACAAGCCCCTGCCTTCCNATGCAATCCCTTCTTTTAAAAAGTCCCAAACCAAAGGCGGTATGTAGGTGTAAGTGCCAAGAGCTGAACCGAAGCGATAAAGGGAACTATCAGGAAACCAGTAAAACCCAGCAGCTTTAGGAGAGGCGAGCTGGGTGCCCACACAGGGGGACGGGCATGTTGCGGAGTCCCAAACCCGCAAATATTCGGGGTTTTCCCCCAGGCTGAGCAAAGGCGTGATGCTCCGGCATCAGCCCCGGCGTGACCCGCTGGGTTGTCCTGCTCGGCCGCCCTGCCCGTGTCACCCCGAAAAGCTCACGGCCCCGCGGTGCTGCCCATCGTGCCGCTGCCCTCTCCCCTGCCGCCTGCCGCTCGCTGTCCCCGGCCACCTGACAGTGTCCTCCCGTCCTTCCGCAGAGCTCCAAGGAGGATGCTGACCTCGCCTACTCCGCCTTCCTCCTCACCTCCAGCAGCATCACGCAGAGCGGCGCCGGGGGGGACAGCGCAGCCCCGGAGGTGCCCCCCGCGGACTGGGAGGGCCAGATCTGAAGTCGAGGGACGGAGAGGCAGCAGCGACAGGGAGCGGCTCTACCTTGAGGATCAGAGCGAGACAGCAGCAAGCAGCACTGTTTATTGCTACCGCAATTCGCTATAGCTTGACCTTTTTTTTTTTTTTTTTTTTGCTTAAATTCAGCTTTGAGCGGCGATTTAGGGGGAATCGTTTGATGCCAGTCGGGGTGGCTGGGCTGAGCGAGCAGGTCAGACTGGGAAACGGTGGGGGCTCGAGTGGCTTTGCCCACCGACAGCCCCAGCCCCACCAGTGCCCTGCCGACACGCTGGGCTCTCAAAGGCGCAGTTTCAAAAAGTCTCATTTTCTTTTAAAGGCAGCTGGAAAACCCTCTAGAACGACAGCGCGCGGTTTCGATTCCTCTTAGCTTTTTCATCCAGAGGGCAGTACCTGCAGACCAGACACGGTCTGAAGTGTTTATACGCACAAGCAATAAAGAATACCGTTGGCTTTCAGCAGACGAGGGGGCCGCGCAGTCCGTGGGAGGGCGCGGGGAGAGCGCATCCAAAGAGGAGCGCAAGGATGCATTTGGGGAGGGGGCGGGGGGGAGTTTCGCCTCCTCTTACTGCAGCGTTGCAGCATCACATCTGGTGTTGCAAATGGTGCAGGAGGGTAGAAGAAACCCACAAGCAGTGGAGATAAACAGGAAATGTTTTGAGTAATCTCACGTGCATTTTCAGCAACAGCAGGAGTTGATCGCAGAATGACATTAATTAGTATGACAACCTGCCAGCAGCCTCCATAGCCGATCAGGCAGTAGGCACTGGTGTTCACTGGTGCTGTATCCATCTGCATAGCACAGACAGAGTTCCCCAGAGCAGCTGAACCAACAATCTCCCACTTCTGACCTGGAGTCGGAAGAACTGAGCCCAATCCGCACTCCTCTGCCCCAGAGCCACCCGCTTTGCTTCATAAACCTGAGGTACACATCCCTCACACATTTTCCCTGGCTGACTTCGTGTGTATCCAGGCGGAAACAAGGATGACTGTAATTAAATGTTGTCTTTTGGTCTTATTTTCAAGAGCGGATAACTAAACAGAGAAAAGTAATTTATTGATGCACAGATTTCCAAACAGCAGCGTGAGACTGCTGCCTGTCAGTTAGATGGGGGTACAGAGAGCTGACTACCCCGCGGGTAGGGCAATGTAGGAAGCAGCAATGACGAAAAAATTGCGACAAAGCGGAGAAGCAATTTTCCCCGGACACCAGGAACGGGAAGGGCTGCGGAGGTGTCCGCCAGGGCCAGGGCTGGGCAGGAGGGGAGGACCAGACACCGCGCAGGCACAGTCAGACTCCTGAGGCTGTGTTGGCTCTTTGCGGCGCTGACAGCAAGCCATAAAACATAAAGACTGAGGAGTGTTTCCCCGGCCAGGGTCTGACCCGGCGGTGTTACGGTAATACCAAGAGTATATTTCTGTTTGAAATATATAGTGAAATATGAGCTACACTTTAAAACGAAAAGAACGTGGTAGCTCAGGAAGGTGCCGGGCAATGGCTGTTTGCGTGAGCCTGCGCACGCTGAGTTTTCATCAAGGATAGACCCCAAATTATCCCTCAATCATGGACCTCCACAAAACAGGCGCTGAGATGAGCTTGGCTCTCGGCGAGTAGGAGTGCAGCAGCTCCAGTGGCATTTGTGTTTCGGGGCTGCCCGTGTTCTCTGCGTTTTCAGGGCTGCTCTCACACCCACATTGCGATAGTCACCGCTGTACCGATGGCAAGGCTCGGACCCCAAATGTCGGGTTACAGCCCATCTGCCCCATGTCCCGGGCTGCATCCCCTCGGCAGCACGGTGGGAAGGGGCTCGGATGTGGGAAAAGGTGTGGAGGGGCCAGGACAGGTCTGCGCCCGCCCGGAGTTGCTGGAAATGAATGCATTATTCTGGTGCAATAGGAAAGGCGTGCGCTTGGAAAGCGTCCCCGGGGGTGAGCAGTCATAAAGCTGCAGGAGAATGCTACGGTTTGGAAATTCGGGAGTAGGAGAAAACCCCTTTCGCTCTCCCTTTGCAAATCCGCTTCCTCTTCAGCCTGCCCGCCGGCGTCCTTTTCTCAGCTCCGCTCCTCCCGCACCGCGAATGAGCTAAACTCCGGGGAGAGGAGCGGAGAGCGAGAAACGTGGGTGGGCTGAGCACCCCGCCAGCCCGCTCTGCCCGCGCCCCTCCGCCCCTCCGCCGCTCCTGCCCACCGCGGGCACCTCCATCGGGCACCTCCTTTCCGAAGGGGCATGTCCCCGGGCTGCTGCGGTGGGTGGGAAAGCGTAAGCTGAGTTTGATGTGAAAGCAGGAACGTGCTTGGATTGAGGCGTGCCAGCCTCCGCACGGGATACGAAATCAATGAAATCTGATAAATAGTAATAAATGTGACAGCGTAAGCTGAGGATGCGGGATAAAGCCCACACACCTCACTCAAGCTGTGATCCAGAGCCCACCACGATCAACAGAGAGGTCCACAGAGACCTCACCAAGCCGCCCCATCTCCGTCACCAGCCTGCTTGCCAAACGTGCCGACCGATTTTCTGTGGTCAGTGACGAGCTGTGGCATCTCATTGCATCACCACTTCACTCCTAATGGTTTTTCTTTAAGAGAAAATCACAGTACGTGCAAGATATGTCATTCTTACATAGTTGATTTCAAGGGTGACGGTGTTGAAAGATCAGCTTCCATAAACACTGACAGAGTGTGGATGGATGTATCCACCCATTCAGGCCCTGGCACCAGGACAAATGAAAGTCAGAGTGCAAAAACTCGTGAGAAAGCAAATTAAGAGAAACAAAGGCCCAAGAGGCTTTCCTTTGGCATAAGCAAATATTTGAGGAAGAATAGTGAGCAATCAAGGAGATCTTTCCTTTAAAAGTGAATCACCAAATCCCGCTCGTACGTATGCACTAGAGGCAAAAGCTGGTGAGCTCACCCAGCCAGGTCCCCAACCGGGCAGTTTTGGGAAGGGACAAGGAGTCTACTCCTCCTCTGCAGCTCTTCATTCTGCTGGCGCCTGATGAAAGGTGCAATGCCCACCAGACTGATGCAAGGTGCCAGCAATGCTGGTTTGCTGCTGGAGGTCTTGGCCAAGGTTCTCTTGTGATGGGGATGAAACCAAAGCAGTAACTAGGTTCTCCTCGAGGATATAAGAAGCTTATTCCATAATAGAGAAATCATAGAATCACAGAATGGTTTAGGTTGGAAGGGACCATGAAGATCATCCAGTGCCACCCCCTGCCCTGGGCAGGGACACCTCCCACCAGCCCAGGTTGCTCCAAGCCCCGTCCAACCTGGCCTTGAACACCTCCAGGGATGGGGCAGCCACAGCTTCTCGGGGCAACCTGCGCCAGGGGCTCACCACCCTCACAGGGAAGAATTTCTTCCCAATATCTAATCTAAATCTCCCCTCTTCCAGTTTGAAGCCATTCCCCCTTGTCCCATCGCTCCCCTCCCTGATCAGAGTCCCTCCCCAGCTCTCCTGGAGCCCCTTTAGGCACTGGAAGGGGCTCTGAGGTCTCCCCGGAGCCTTCTCTTCTCCAGGCTGAACCCCCCCAACTCTCTCAGGCTTTCCTCATAGGAGAGATGCTCCAGTTAAAGACCCTCTTCTGCAGCTAAAGCCTTCCCCATATCACCTCTGTAACATCATCGGAAATTGCCCAAGCTGGGAGCAGCAGCCCTCCCTCCATCCCAGCTGCCGAAGCTGCCGGTGCCCGTGGGCAGGAAAGGGGCAGCTGGAGAGTGTCGGGCTGTCCCATGGGAACAGAGGTGCTGAGGTTTATGCAAGCCTGAAGGATTCAGACCTAGAAGCAATGGCTCGACCCTAAGAGAAATAAGAGCTGCTCAGAGCCGGGGGGAGCGCGCAGTGCCCTGGCTGTGCTCACGCCAGCGCAGCCGGCAGGAGTTTCGGAACACCTTGCTCAGCTTAGTTGGGTCTTAGAGAAAAATGCACCACATCGGAGATCCACCCTCCATTTTCACTCAAGCCTTATGTATAAAGAACGCAGCAGTAAGACTTTATCACTTGAAATATTAGGACTAGAGTGCTACCAGGGACATAAACATCCAGCCGCTCTCCAAGCATTTACCTGGGCCCTGACACCAGCGGTGTGTAACACCTCCTGCCTGCTTGGACAGATGATCCGGGTGGCCTTGGTTCATTTACCAACACATCAGTCCTCTGCCATTGTCAGAAACTGCAGCAATATATGTATTAACACCTTGTGGGAGAACACAGTGGAAAATTAAATCAGAGCACGCAGAACCAGTGGGTACCAGCAATGTGTGTGCAGCCACTGGTGGCTAAAAGAGCCCCAAATGGGTGAAAACAGACCAGAGCTATATACTATGCATAGTAAAAATGATCTTGTGGACAAGCTGAGGTGTTTTAGCATCATTCAGGTCTAAACTTTGGTCTCTCCGGTATGCCAGGAACGATGCGTCACCTCTGGGACGCTCGTGTTACGAGGAGTGACAGTACCGGCTGTGAAAGGGCACCACAGTGAGTTCACAAAGTTTCGCCAACAAGAAACTTATAATTCCTCAGAATTTTGACGAACACACTGAGCACAGTTTCAAGTGGGGTTTATTTACAGTAATTGCAACAGATTTCCACAAAACTTACTACTGAGTGTCAGTAAATTACACAATACACACAAGAATCTTTTTCTGTTCAGCAACCACATATCTTGCATAGAAAGCTTTCTTTTACTGATAAGGCAGAAAATATCATCTGAAAAGGAAAAACAGATTTCTAAGGCCTGACACACCTGCTATGACCTATTCTTGGTGCCAGGACCTATTCTTGGAAGCATTTCTCAGCCTGTGCACCTCGTTTCAGCCAGAGCAATCAGCAGCAGCGGTCACAGAAGACTGAGCCCGGATTTGTGAGCATTAACTACTCTGCAGCATTAACTACACCAGTGCAGTTCCAGCGCTCGTGAATATCCATTCCCTATACAATCATTTTATAATTTAAACAATACTTTTGTTCAATGATCACAGCTTATGTCCGCCAGCAAGAGAAACCCTTTTAGATTTTCCCTCGGAGAGCACCCTTTGACAGAAGGCAGCTAAGCGAGTGCTACGTTGATTTGCTCAAACTCGGTATTTCCATCTTAAAACAGGACTCTGCTGATGCGTGCGCCTGTGCACGCGGTTAGCAAAACACCCGGTGTTTGACTGAAGGCAGCTGCAAGGAGTGAGAAACTGCACTGATACAGTACATCATTTTCCCGTTCACCGCTGGTCTGTGCGACGTCCCAGCAGCTTCCTTAGCCCTGATCGTTGGCGGATCGTTAGCGCCTTCTGCTCGCTAATGAGATTTCTCCATCCAGTCCAGTAGGATGTCCAGCTCACCCAGGGATTTAATTGCTGCAGATGTGACGTTCAGCTGAAATGATATAAAGGAATAAGTTGTAAGCAGAGATAGAGAGTACAACCCAATGTAAAGAGAATCTGAATATCTGCGTTAATTACTAGACGTAGTCATCAACTTACCCCTTCGTAGTTTGCAAGTATTTGCTTAAATTTCTCAGTGGATTCCTGTCCACACACGCACTTATTCTGTTCATGCTAAAGAAATACAATACAACTCATTAGTTTGGGGGGTTAATTTTCAAAAATAAGAGATCTGTTTCTAATTATGCTGGAAATTACTGTATAGACTGAGACTGTTGAACTCTGGGAAAGGCTGCAGGTCCTTCAGTCAGACTTCAGCCAAGAACAGTTTCCTCTGCTAGATGGAGGGACAGGATAAACATCGTTCTTGAGAGCTAACGTGGGAGTGGGCTGATGAGTGGCAAGTATAGAGATTTCTCACTGGACATACACACTCTTTCACATCATGCTTCTCTGTATTCTTGGTAAAACCATTTTTATGAATAAAGACTTTTGTGACTTTATAAAACACTTAGGTTTGTTTATATACCAAGTGCTAACGGATGAAACTAAAGTGTAACAACACCCAGGACTCACACACTGCCCGAGTTTCCTCTTCACGCTGAGGAAGGAGTTGGCTATGCTGCTGATTTTTCGGTTGACAAACGAATCCTCGGTCTTGCAGTGTTTGAAGACTTTGTCCACATAGAAGTTGAAGAGGTGATGGGTGATGCAGCATCTATCTAACGACTTAAGGAATAAATTTCATTTGTAAAAGGTCTTCCAAAGTGCTTTAAACCTGTAGTTGCCAGACTTTCTGCCCCCCTCTCGAATAAACCATCTCTGACACCGAGCATGGTAGCCAAGCACAGCAGGATGTTTTGACCCATATAAAGCTTTTATAGTGATGTTTGATGTAAATTGATAATATATAGGAAGCTATTTTAAACTGATTTTCCAGGAGATCCATCCTCCGCCAGTCTCATTGAGTCAACAAAATAATTAGCTGATTTTGTAGCTGGGTATTAGATGCTGAGACCTGAAGTTGTGGCCGACGTCTAGTTCCTTAGAGAGTAAGAGGGATGCCAAATACTTATTTGTAACGCATTTCACCTCCCAAGATCACATTCACCTGCCTTTGGATTCTTTAATAGCTTTCCACCCAAATCCCGATTCACCTCACTACGCCTCCACCAGCCGAGGCGGTGGGCAGCCGCAGCTCCTCTAACTGGAGCATCACATGAAACAAAAAGAAAAAAAAAAAAAAGCCTCTGCCCACCATTTCTGGAAAGAGAGTCAGGGTGAAAGCCCGGCGCAGGAACCGGCAGTGGGACACCCACCTCTTTTCGCCTACGTGATCCACATCACTTTATCCTCCCTGACCTGCGCCGTGTCTGTGTTTTGCAGGGACTTAGAAGAAGTCATAGTATCAAACAACTTCCCCGAACGCCCTGAGCACACCTCGTGGCTGGCGTTGGGACGCCAGCTGGCCAAAATTATTCAGAGAAAAACCGGAGACACCGTAAGGACACCTACCTTAACCTTGTGCAGAGAATGAGGATGAGACAAGATGCTGAGGGTCCTGATGGGGTCTCTGGCTTGCTGCACGGGAGGAGACAGAGATGGTGATGTACCTGCTGGCTCCAGAGGGGCTTCAGGAGCAGCCGGCTAAAGAGCTTCCCCGGCTCCACAAGAGCCCGGAGCAATACTTACGATGTTGGCTTTGATTGCGGTGAAACCAGACCTAATCTCAGTCACACTCATTGAAACTCTGCAGGGTCCGAAGTGGAAGATTTTGTTCCCAGATGTCGGCATCAAATTCAACCAGCACGATGTGGAGAAGAGGCAGAGGAGCACGTGGGACCCCTTCATGCTGCTGCGGGATGCAAACACGGCTGCCTGGGAGACCTGTTCAGGGAAGACAATGTTGCCTCACTTTCTTTCCTAAATAACACAATTGTAATGCTTATGAAAATATACAGAATTTATACAGTACTTGTACCTGTACATGTGTATTAAAAAAACCCCACACTGATTAGTTTCTCTTACCCATTTCTTCTTGACTCCCTATGTGCAAGAGGAAAAACTCAAATAAAAACAAATATTTAACAGAAGATCACAAAAGAAGCAAAAAGAAAAAAAAAGAAAAGAAATCAGTAAAAGACTGCATCTAAATAGACAAAGTTCTGAAAAATTTTCAGCAGAAAAAAAAATACAGAAAAATGAAAATTTTAGAAGTTTACTGATTCAGAAGCAGCAGGAGGTAACTGTGACTGAAAGCAGCAGATCCCAAAGTCTGATCACAAAAGAAAATGCTTTCCTTCAGAAATAGCATACTTCAAATGAAAGCTTTGTTAGCACTGAAAATTAAGGTTGTTAATGGAAAAAATCCTTTCAGAGATGCGTTATAGGAATACAAGGAAATACACACGAGCACATAGAGTGAAAGGATAAAATCAGTGTTTTACCTTGTTCTTTGATGTGGGTTCACCTGTCTCGCTGACATCTGACCTGAAGAGCTCCGAAGAACACGTTTTTATCCAGGTATCAGGAGGAAATAACTCTTGGATTAACTTTTGGGATTTTTCTTACTTTTCCCAGCATGTATTTCCCTTTGTAATTTACCGAATTAATGAGCTAGTGAAAGGGACCAACTCTCTCACCCACAGGTGTTTCCCTCACCTACGGAGGCGGGAAATCTTGGCATCGTTGGATCATTCTTCATTCGGGAAGAAGGACACGACCAAAAGGAGGGACCATCATGGGGGTTGCATCCCCGAAACGCCAAGCCCAGGGGCTGCCCCCGGCACGGAGCCACGCTGCCAAACCCCTCCTGGAGAGGGGCCGTTCCCGGCTCCTGCGGAGGCGTTGGGGTGCGGGAAGCCGAGCGGCATCACCATCCCCCGGGACGCCAGTGGTCCAAACCCCCCCAAAGGTGGGAGGGTTGCTGGCAATAGGACATGGCGCGCTAGTAAAAGTAGCGTGACTCAGAAAGTTGGCAAGACCTCTCGCCGTCACTGTCCTGGCACACGGGGCCTTCACCCGCCCCGTACGGGGGACCCTGCTCCCAGGCTTGCTCCTCCGGCGGGTGGACACTTGTCCCCATCGGCACGTCCCTGGTGTCTGGAGACCGGAGATGCCCAGGTAGGAGAGGGCAGGGCTTTGGGGTGACACAGCGCCCACCGCAGTGCCAGAAGTCACTTGGTGTCCAGGAGCACGGGTGACTTAGGCAAACATTATGCACAGTCCAAAGCTACCACTCTGCAGAAGGGCAGAAATTTCACTCAAACCTTTAAAAAGTCCACCAGCCCGGTGGCAGGAGGGAACTTTTACCCACCAGCAAAGACTTGGGCTGCAAAGTCTATGATTACCCTGCTGTGAGCATTAGCTGCTGAGCAAAACTGATGCAGCCAAGGTCCTTGAGCAGAGCAGGCATGTTCTCATAGCAGTGTTTCAGATCTAGACCGTCCCCAGGGAACCAAGGTCTGCCAGCTGGGTCAGGCTGTCACATGAATGTGGCAGTACCGGTGCAAAACCCAGGCTGGTTCACCGTGCTGTTGCCTCTGAGGCTAGTTCGGCTGTTTCTGTAACCCCTCTGGAGACAGCTAAGTCCAGTCTACAAACAAAAACGAGCAGTTAAAAAAACCTTCTTGGACCACCCATACCCAGTAGGGAAGGTCAGACGGACTTAAGGGCATGGAGGTGGCAAAGATGCTCCTCTAATCCCCCAGCCAACCTCCGGAGCAGCCGCGATGCTCTGGGTGAGAGCGGCAGCCTGAGCCTCTGCCTGTTGCAATGCGGCTGTACCCTGTGCGCCGCTGCCTGTGGGCCAGGGCTGGTCTATAAAGTTTTGCTGGGTGAGTAATTTATTGATAACCAAGCTCGATCTTGAGCGCATATCCGTCATTAGGGGAAGACTAGGCAAATAGATTTTACGCCCAGGCTAGTCACAGCGTTGCATACAGCTGAAACTGCCCCAAATGCACCAAACGTGCCTCCCTCACCCCTGCGCCTTCGCGCTGTACAACAGCCAAGAGGCAGGTCCAAATCTGCAGCGGGCTGCATTTGCCCTCGCTGAGGTATTGGAGGGATCCTCAGCAGCAGGAGGCTGTTAATCTCTGCCTTCCTCCCCCAGTTCCCAGCCGCTGCCTGCAACTGCAGCAAAAATTTCGCTCGGAGCAGAGGAAGCGGCGCCGGCAGCGTTCCCAGGCAGCGCGGTGCATTCCCGGGCAGCCCGGTGCACACCCAGCCTCGGTGAGGAAACAAGGGAAGAGGCAATGAGTTCTTACTTAATTATGTAAATTGCAGATGAGAAGAAGGGGTTTTCTATTTTTTTTTTTTTTTTCCTTTTGGTAACTGAGCTGACGCTCAAGACAGGTCAGCCAAATGCCAGCAGGCAAGAAACAGTAGCAGGTTAAAAACTGCCAGCCAGGCTGGGGGAGGAAAGATGCTGGGGGAGGAAAGATGCTGGGGTGAAAGAAGAACGGGAGGGAAATGTCGTATTATCGTGGTCCCGGGTCTTGCTCCATTGCAGACCTCTGCACGGCCCTGGGCGGGCGTCCTTTGGCCTCGCTGTCCTGTCACCCACCATTGGCAAAGCAGAGACAATAGCGTGACACCCACCGCAAGGGCAAGGAGGAGAAAAATCATGCCAAAGGATGGGGGGGGGGAGAGACAATCCACATACTTAAAGATTAAAAATTTTGTGTGCGATGATGGCGATTGATTACCCCAAGTGCTGGACCTGGGGGAGGTCTGAAACCCTCGTTTTTCGGAGCAGATGGGATGGCATCAGCAGGGACCGCGGCGTGCCTTGGACCGAGTTCTGATGGAAGCGAATCACCCAGGCTTGGCTCTCCCCAGGCAGGCTGCCTGAGGGGGGCTCTCCTCGACCTGCCGGCTGCAGAAACGTGAAAATATCCTCAATAAAACAGCGCGCTATTCCTCATGTGCTCTGGGAAGGAAGAGGAAAAGGAGAAATAGGGATTTCTGAGACACAGCAGCATGACGATGCGGATGAGCTCAGACAGAAAAAAGGGAACTGGCTCCCCCGGGGCGCTCTCAGAATAATGAAGCCTTTCGCGTGCGGCAGCGCTGGGGAGCGCGCTGGGAGCGCAGAAGTGGTCCTCCCCCCGGGAACGCTGCCAGGCCGCTACCAGCTAACGGAGGAGGGCTCCTCCCTAGGGATTTTATGGTAGGCACGTTGTAACAGGGCACTACCCATACCTTTTTGGACAGCCCCAACCCATATCTTCCCTACTGTGGGTAATATTTCTCTTCTACAGGCTCTGTCATGAGGCACAAGGACCTCAGGGCAGGTCACATCAGGAAAGCCTGAAGACAAGAAGTCAGTGAGTAGAAGTCAGCCTTTTCCAAGTCATTTGTCACTGAGGTCCCCTGCCTCATTCAGCAATGGACATGCATGCCCCTTAGCCTTCCTTTTCCTGCCCACCTACTTCTGGAAACCCTTTTCATTGCCCTTCATATCCCTCAACCTCTCCACTTCCAGCTTAGCTTTGGCTTTCCAAACGCCAGCCCTGTTTGGGCAACGTCTGTATATTCCTCCTGGGAAGCTCATCCCTGCCTACGCATTCTGCATCCTTTTTTCATCTCTATTTTTGTTTCTGTGTGTGTTTGACCCCTCTCAGGACTTCCCTGTTCATCCACAGAGGCTTCCTGACACCTGTGCAGCTTCCCACATATCCGACTGTACCACTCATGCTCTCAGGAGGTCCTCATTTCAGTTTCACATCTGTTCTGGGTGCCTTTGCACTTCATGGCAGTTTCCCATGAAGGAAGAGAGTCTCTTGGAATCACACATTCCACCCTGTATTCTTCCTCCACCAAAGAGGGAGTGAATTGTTAGTGGTCTGCACAAATACAGACTTTCGTGGAGAATAATCATCAAATCCTTCCCTAAACCACGGTCTCAGCTTCCTCAGAGCTCTACTTCCCTCAGAATGTTGCACCAGTCTACCATGTTTCTCACACAGATGTCATCATCATAGTCCAAAGTTGTGAACTGGTCACCAACTATTTTGCCTTCCCCTTATCCAGCTTCAGCGATAAGGTAGCTGATGTCACTTCTGCTGTCTTTCTTGCTTAACACTGTAAAGAGACTTCCGAAGAATTGTTCAAATCAGTGTCTGTTATGACAAATAGATCAAGTTTTTGAGCATTCCTGTACACTAACGCACGCAGCATAGGGCGGAAACTTGAGGAATGAGACATATGTGTGCACTTCCACGGTTGTGACCTTGTTGGGATCACGGGGACACGGTGGGATTACTCACATGGTCGGAATGTTGCGATGGAGGGATACAGGCGCTTTAGGCAGGACAGGATGGGAAGAGAAGGACTCCCCGGTACATAAATTTCAGCCCGGAGGCGCGGTTTATATTCGCGCGTGGGAGGAAGAGCCATTGAAAGAAAAGTGGAAGGGGCCCTACACCATTTTTTTGGCCCATTACATGGTCGTGAAAGGGAGTCTGCTGCTGCCTGGAGTGGCCCCTGCCCTCTGGGAATCCCCAGGTCGGGCCGCGCCGAGGGCACTGGGCAGAACGGCCCCCGGCGGGGTCCCAGCGGGGCACCACAGGGACACAGGGTGATGGAGCACAGCCCCCCCGTGTCCCACCTCACCGGCCGGTGGGACCCCCACGCCGGTGCAGGGCCAAGCTGTGCTGGGGCGGTGAGGGGCTCCAGCTACCCAGCCACGCCGCCAGCCTTGGCAGGGGAGCACAAGGTGCCCCATGGGCAGCCCAGGCCCGGCCGGACCCCTGTGTCCCCTCCCCAGTGCAGCGGGCCATGCAGGCAGCAGAGCCACCAGTGCCATGGATGGCGGGAGGGCCCTGGTAGCAAAGGGCACCCGGGGGGGCTGCGGCAGGCTGGGGGGCTCTCGCTCTCGTGGGGCTGGGTGGTGTTTGGGCATGATGCTCTGGGCAGGAACGGGCTTCCCCTGTCCAGCTCTGGAAGGGGGTTCCAGTGGGAGCAGCAGTGATGGCAACAGCCTGCCTGGACCTGGGCTCCTCAGGCTCCACATCGACATGGAGTCTCCCACAGTGGCCTGTGGGCAACTGCCAAGGGCCACCGTGCCCCCTCCTCCTCAACAAGATGCACAAGACACCAGAACGGCTCCTCTGGGCTGACCTAGAGACCCCAGTGGCTTCTTTGGGATGACCCAGGAAGCCCCATGCGCCATTAGCATCATTTATACAAAGTCTGTGGTGAACAGCACAGCTCCCACACGTCTCACATCTGCAGTGATTCAACTCGAAAAGGCACAAAAGGGGCTGTCAGCCCGGCGGGGACAAAGGGACCGTCCCCAGTGCAGCCTGGAAACCAACCCTTGGAGCAGCCTCTCGGACCGCTCCGGCTCTCGGCAGCTCTGACCGCTGCCGGGACGATGCTCAGCCTCACCCTGCCGAGCAGGCGGCCACGTTCGCATCACCGCCACCGCGCAGAGCTGGCATCACCGCCATGGTAACGGAAACAGCTCAACAACAGCAGAAAGCACCAGACTGCTGCAGACAAATGGCTTGTTGAAATGACTAACAAAGCAGACGTTCCTGGTGAGGCCGGGAGCACGACAGGAGATGAGACACCTACTCACCGACTGCCCGTTACGTCGGAGAAACTCAGCAGCAGATCCTTGCCCTGCTCCAGCAGCGGGGCTGGAGAGCCATGCCCTGTGCACGCCGCTTACCGTCCCGCTCGGCGTGATCCAACTTTATTCATTTCAGATATTCAAAAGCTTTTGGTTTATCCTAAAAAATAAAAATAAAAAAAAAAATCCTATAGAAAAATAACCAAGCTGTTCTGATCTGAAGGAACCATGCAGTCAAGAACTGACCGCAGGCACACGATAACATTGTGTTGTAGTAAAATTGATACTAACTAGAAGAAGAAAAAAAAAAAGAAAAGAAATGATGTAAAATGCAACTGAAGCAACCAAGGAAACCTGCTGGTGCTAAAAGTCCTCTATGCAGCCCAAATCCTATTTAATTATTTACTTAATATTAAAACAGGCAAATAGTAACTAGACGTGATTTATCTAAGATTTGATTAAGGAACGAACTACTAGACAATGTAGCTTTGTTTCTAAGTAGGATGTTCCTGTCAAGAGAGTGATGAACTGTAGGCCTGGTCAGCAAACCAAGAAAACCGCCTGGAACTGCCAAGATTAGAAGAGAAGTAGGTAAAAAGTAACTTCGGCAGCGGGAGATCGCGACCACCAACTCATTGACCACCTACCCAAATGATACCACCAACTCCAAAGAGAACAATAGAAGATGATAGTCTGCGCACTATTTTACATAGGAAGTGAAGAAATCTCAACTAAGCATTAAAGAGAATGACAATGAATATGTATTAATTGTTTGAATATGTAATAATCAGTGTATAAAAATGGGAATCTTTGAAATGAAGGTGGGCTGCCGTCTTGGGGCGAGCACCCCATTTCTGTGCATTAATGGAATAAACTGGAAATACCTCTGCTCTGTGTGTTAGAGGCTCGCACACCGGGTAGAGAACCCAGATTTGGGACAGCAACTAGGTTTCCAGTAAAGTGTTTCAAAGTGATAAGGTACCAGTTTCAATAGTGCATTTCAATGTAGTTTCATGCTATAAGAAGATCTGATAATACTGTACAGACCATTCTTGGTTTGCCATTCTTTGTCATTACTCATGTTTCACAGCAGCTTTAGGTACACCAGCATTTCAGATATGAGGTCGATAATGGTTTGCACACAGATCCCTAGAACTAGACAACATGAATGGTAGCAATGTCTCCAGTAATTTTACTAAAAGAAAAATCAAGACTTTATAACAAAGTCCAGCAACAATGTCTGAACTCAGGAGCTCTTCCTGACATCCTTCAGGAAAAAGATCTGCAAAAACCTGAAGCAGAAATGCTTGTAGGATATTGCATCTCTCCTGGTAACACCATAGCTCACCAAAACCCCTGCTAAAGGAATGGAATTCTCTTTCCACAGGCAGAAGGAAATTTTTTCCACTTGTTTTTTATGCACTAGAGTGATTTCTTACATGCTTGCAGCGGTGTAAATTGTCAGACAGCACTACTCTAATCATAGCGGGGCGCTAATGGGAAGATTGACTGCAGCAGTGGTGCTGTGCTGCAGTTCTCAGTAGTTCTCAGCACCCTAAAAATCAGAGGTTTAATTGTCAAGCAATCACCCAGCCCTTCAGTTGAGAGCCCATTTAAAATCTCATTTGAACAAGTGCTGATCTGGCACTGTCCTCTTGAAACCCAGGGATTCACACCAGCACCCAGATGGGTGTCACCCGCCCCGGCGTCACTCTTTCCATTAGCTTCTGCACCGACGCGCTTTGCTCTTCGCAATGGAAACGTGCTCCGTGGCTGCCAGCACCCTCTCCCAGCCTCCGAAAATCTGGCTACCCTTCTACCTCCTAATTACTGCAGTTCATTATCAACAGAAACTGGGGGGCAGCTACCGAGCGGGCTCACCAGCCCTGCCACTCGCTCAGCCCCAGCTCTGCAATGCTGCTGACAAAAGTAAAAAATTGTTTTTCTCGGTAAACTCATCAAATGACTCAGAAAAAACTCTGCAAGGAGTTATATCGGCTGATAGGTGTGGTACATTGTGTGCCCTCTTCTCGGTCACGTTTCTAACCATAACCACTTGAATAATTCTGAAAGTCAAACACTGAGTACTGCCTTTTAGGGAGCAACGGGCTAAGCATGGCTCATCTTAATGAAATGCAACTTCTATTCAGCCAAGCTCGAGAGATGTCCAAAGCCATGGGAGCAAAATTCAGGCTGTTTTCCAGGATCTCTTCCCAAGTGGCTCGTGGTGCACGGGACTATTGGCAGCTTTAGGACCAACCCTCATGGGCAGAGCAGCTCCTTTCCCAGTGGTGAGGGGCTGAGGAACTTCGGGAGAGCCCGGGAGGGTGTCCCCAACCCCAAGATGATGTCTGAATCACTCTGATTTAGGGCATCACCCACGACTGTCCCCTCTGGGGGCGGTTTTTGCCATTTCCTGTTACCTGCAGCCCAGCCCAGGATGTCCCCAAGTGCATGTCCCATCAGAAAAGGGACAGAGCCACCTCCCCTGGGAGCATCACATCATTGCTGTGGGTGGCACCAGGCTCAGCCTTCCTCACTGGATGCCCTCGCCCAGGTGATGGTCGGCTCCTGGCTGTGCAGGGCTGCATGTCACAGAAAATGACACTGCCTCCGTCACCACCTTCACGGAGCAGATGTGACACTCATCTGCGTGACTCACCAATGGCAGTGCTGCTGCCAAGCCAAGATTTCACCCAAAGAGGGTAAAGAAAAATGTGAAAAAGAGTACTTTTTTTTTTCCTTTCCTCTCTAAGATTCACCTTTGTGGAAGGGGAAAAGCGTAGTGGAGGATCTCATACACCGACATATCTGTTCTGCAGAAAACCATTAATTTAGTCACCAGGGTTGGGGGTGTTGAAGGTTAGATACTTGCTTCCCCTGTTTTGATAAAATGTGAACTCATATTTTGGTTATCACAAATGGCATCTTCCCCAAAGGGAAATGCATACTTCAGGTCTTTACAGTTTAATAACGCAGCTAAAGAGCAGCTCCTGCTAGCACCTCTTCAACTGTCCAGCACTTGGGTTTCAGCAGCCACCTCCGTGCCCGGGGGTTCCTCTGCAAAGCGCGTGTTCAGAACGGGGTGAGTCCGGCCAAAGTGCCGCTGTCCTCAACAGCGGGCGAGTGCAGGAGCTGTGTGCGATGCCAGGGACCAGCCTGGGGGAGCCCGGTGCGTTCCTGCTAAATACAGGAACTGGCTGGAGAATCAAATGGCCCTTGAGAAGTTTTCACCCCAAAACTGAGGAGTTATCCGAGAGGTTTAGCAGCCCACTGCTTGGGCATGTGTCACTCTTTTGTGATCATTTCAGCAAGTTTTCCCAGCCAGAGAGTGAATTTTGATGGTTTGGTTTCTTCTTTTTTTCCCCACCACGTAAAGGAAATTGGCTATTTCAGTAAAAATTGAGCTATAGTTGCCCAAAAAGCACTGCCCTGCCATTGAAGATGAGCAGAAGCACCCACGAGAGAATGAGGTAAAGCCCAACACCCATGATGAGATTTGCGCCCGTCTCCAAACGGGCATATATATTTCAAAGATTCAAATCTGCCCAGGAGATGAAACACAGGCTTAATGGATGAGCCTTTCTCAGTTTCCAGGTCGTTTCAGAAGCTTTTTGATGTGGGCGTGTGACATATTAGCAATTGGGCTTCTCTAAGCAAATGTAATGCCAATGTATAGAAAATGCTGAAGCAGAGGCAAGATTTCGAGCCGCCTGAGGAGCGCCCTTGCTGGCCCTGCTGGGAGGACCAATATCTCACAGAGAAACGAAACTTTCTTGAAAGGTCTTTCCGAGGGAGAGAGCTGTGATCAGTGAATATGAAAAGTCTTCTAAGTAAATCAAACTTCCACTTTCAAAACCCACAAGAAGCCCCCATGCACACCTTCCCTGCAGAATTTAGATTTGTTCAGCGTGCTTGCTTCTAATTTTCAACTTTTTACTCTCTTGCAATTAGTGCTACAACCATAATTTGCATTACCAGCCATTGTGGGGCTTCCCTTGTTCCTGCAGTCCTGGGGGGCTCCCGTGGAGACGGGGTTATGCTGTTGACAGAGCAAGTTTGCACCTTGGAGAGCGGGCGGTCTGAGAGAGACATGAAACAGAGAATCAAAGAGGAGACAAAAAAAAAAAAAAGCCAAAATTGAAGAAAATAGCTCATTCCAAGGATATGGATTTTCCACAGTGAGCCTGGGGATCCCCAGCTGAAGCCCATGGGTGCTCCCATGGCTCACAGAAGAGCTTGTGCAGGCGGTTCTGAGGTGCTGTTTCCCACCAATGGGGTCTTCTTTGGAAAAAGTTTGTTAATGTTTAGAAAACCAAAGATGAAGTTCTTTACATTGAAAATTCAAATGAACAGTCACAGAAAATGGCATCAGTTATCAGGCACTGCCTGCATCACATAGAGATTTAAAAAGAAAAATAATCATGGAATAATTTGGGTTGGAAGGGACCTTGAAGACCATCCAGTGCCACCCCCTGCCCTGGGCAGGGACACCTCCCACCAGCCCAGGTTGCTCCAAGCCCCGTCCAACCTGGCCTTGAACACCTCCAGGGATGGGGCAGCCACAGCTTCTCGGGGCAACCTGCGCCAGGGGCTCACCNCAAAACATTTCTTCCTAAGATCTCATCTAAATCTCCACTCTTTCAGTTTAAAACCATTCCCCCTCATCTTATCGCTATGCTACGTAATAATCACATGTAATAGAACAACAGCACATGCACAGAGTTAGCGGGGATAATTATCTGCACCCCTGATAAGCAATAGCAGACCCAAGACTTCAGCATCGGCGAGGCACGGCGAGCCAGGGCACTGCTCGGCAGAGGGGCTGCTTCTTGCTGAGATACCAAACCGCCCCCACTTCATCCTCCAAAGCTTCAGACAGAGCTTTGAATGGTGTGGCTTTTCAAATAATCACAGTGATGCCCAGGTGAGAAGAGAAACTTCCATCACATATGCTGCCGCTGTCGCTGCCACCGAGACCGATGAGGCCGGCAGTGCCGACACCGCCCTCCAGGCAGCGGCACGGCAGATGCCACACCACGGTCTGCTGAAACGCGTGTACCTATCAGCCAGCTCTCGTGTTCCTCCCATCCTTATCACAGAATCACAGAATCACAGAATTTTCAGAGTTGGAAGGGACCTCTAGAGCTCATCTAGTCCAACTCCCCTGCTAAAGCAGGACTGCCCAGAGCACATTACTCAGGACTGCATCCAGGCGGGTCTTGAAAATCTCCAGAGAAGGGGACTCCACAACCTCCCTGGGCAGCCTGTGCCACTGCTCTGTCACCCGAACCGTAAAGAAGTTTTTCCGTGTGTTGGAACGGAACTTCCTATGTTCCAACTTATGCCCATTGCCCCTCGTCCTGTCACTGGGAACCACTGAAAAGAGTCTGGCTCCATACTCCTTCAACCCACCCTTTAGATATTTATAAGCAGTAATAAGGTCTCCCCTCAGCCTTCTCTTCTCCAGGCTAAAGAGTCACAGCTCTCTCAGCCTTTCCTCATAAGGGAGATGCTCCAATCCCTCAATCATCTTGGTTGCCCTATTATTTTTGGAAGAGCTAAAAACTGATGCGATAGCAAAAGTCACACCGGGCATTTTTTAGGAAACGGGGCTCGGCCTGGGATTTGAGCACGCGACCGCGCCGGCTGTCCCACCCGACGCCCGGGTTTGCCCAGGAGGGTGAAATGTGCTGACAGTGCAGGCAATAAATGATGTCTAATAGAGGAGAAACTGAGTGCTCACTGCTATCAGCTCAATTTTTGAATTATCTGGGGAGCAAATGAATCACTCCAATAGGCAGCCAGAGCTCTCATAGATTTAGCTTTCACCAAAACTGAAACTTATGTTTCAGTAAATTAGCTGTAGGTTCTGTACATAACCCAGCTCTTAAACACGGGTTTCGGTTTTGGCGGGGTTAATATTGCCTTTAGTACGTATTAACTCGGGACTTGAATCAGTCTCAATTTCACAACCGTGAGGGGCCAAGGCTGGTTTCGTCGGTGCCGGCGGCACGTGAGCCCGCGCGGAGGCAGCCGGCGGCGGGCAGGGACGGGACCTCCGCCTGCCCCAGCCCCGGCTGGAGGGCAGAGAGAGAGACAGGGGGTAAGGAGAGCAAAAAGAGCTCTCGCTGGCGAGTCACAGCCACTCGGCTTCCCTACTTCCTACCTTATTTGATAATATACATCCTGTGGAAATGAGAAAACACAGGCAAATCGGCACCGCGTGTGCTGGCAGCGGGGATGAGGACAAGCCCACGTTGCAAAGTCTCCTGTGAGGTTTTCCCACCTCCCCTTTGCATCGCCGATTTAACGCAGGCCGGCAGACGTGCATCCCTCCCCACGCTGGAGCTGCACAGCCATCCCCCCTCGTTCCAGCAGAAAGGTGGGCTAATGAATGAAGTTACGGCTGTGCTAACGAGGAGTAACGCAGAGCTCAGGCACAGCAAACAGTGTCCCAAGAATTGTCCCAGGGAGCAAAGCCATCGGGGCACCAGAGGAGGGTTTAGGAGGTCAAAGCTGCCCCCGTGAGCTGTACCTGCAGGGAAAGGACATCATCTTCCCCGGATTGATCAGCACGATTTCTCCTTTGAGCTCTGCAGAGCGGCCTGAGGAGAAGGAAGGGAAGAGCCCTCCCTCCTGCTCGGTTGATGATGCTCTCCAGAAGGCGTGTGGGCAGAGGCTCCGCCGTCGCAAACACTGCAGTGGTCCCTCCACAGCTCCCAGTTTCCCACAGATGCTGTTTTGGCCCCAGGATGAGCAGGAGCCGCCATGCTGGCTGCCCTGGGGCTCTGCCANCCCCATCCACGAGGTCCATATGGAGACCTATACATCCCCAAAGCACCGAAGGGTTTGTCCCACCCCGAGCCTTGCAGCACCCTCAGCGGCGGGAGAGCCGCCTCTTTCACCACCCATCCCAGCCACCGTTTGCTTCGAGGTGCAAATTCTTGGAAAACCATACTACGAGGCAATGCTAATTTCTCCAGAGGTTTATCCTGTTGTCACCCCCCGTATGGCTCTGCCCGGCCCCGGCACACCCGGGGAGCGCCAGCTTGGCCGTGGGACATCAGCCGTCCCGGGCAGCCCCAGGCGGGCTCAGCCCTCTGCTACCCAAAGTGTCCTCTGAGCTCGGGGGAAAACTGAAGTCTCGGGTGCTTGCAGCACGTCTCCCCGCTGCACAAAGCGACCGGCAACGGCCCTTTTAGCCATAGATATAAATGAGGGGCATTGCAAGGAGTGCGGCTCTTACATCTCACTTTGTGTTTTCTGCAAGCAGGCTGCCAGTCTCTTCCGAGGAGCCGGCGATGAACTGCCGATCTCTCCTTTCCCGACAGGCAGGAGGCAGCTGGCAGAGGAAGTTTGCTTCAGATCATTTTTCTTCTTCTTTTTTTTTTTTTCTTTTTTTTTTTCCTTCTTCTTTTTTCAACACCATTTTCAGTGAGAGGGGTTTTCCACTATTCAAATTCATCTTCCACTTCCTACTTAAAGCCCTCAAAACCTGCATGGAAAGCAAAAACCAAAAAGGGACTTCAGTGCCTGATCCCAACACTGAAGTAAACCTTCCTCTGACTTCCATGAAAAGGTAAATCCCGGGAAAATTGCCTAAGAAGCACCAGCGAGACCAATGCTGAGCAGAAGCGGAGCGGACGCGCCAGCTCCCGCGGAGGGAAGAAGGTCGTACCCCGGGAGCAGTGAGATTTCGGCAACAGCTTTTCAATTGCTGAACTCTACCGCTTGCGTAACTCAACTTCACGTTTTTTGTTGTGTCTCTGTCATTAAGACACATCGCCGGAGAAACAGCCAGGCTGCAGCGCCTGCTCCAGCTGCTAAAAAAAAAAGAAAAAAAAAAAAAGGGAGAGAAAACAGAAGTGGATCTGAACGCATGGATGTGGAACACATTTAAAACCCACTGAAACCTCTGTAAAGTACATCTGGTGGATCATTATTTAATTAAAAAAACCTCTGCTTATGTAGGTGAGGTCAAGCTAAGCAAATTCTTCCTCCCCCTACCTGTGGCACAGCTGGACACCCACCCTGTGCTGAGGCTGTTAATTAGAAATTCCTCAACTTAAAATAAACTAATTCAATAGGAAAAAGAAAAAAAAAAAACAAACCAAAACTTCTAGCAATTCTATTTTATTGCATTTTTCTCTGAAAGTGCAGCAGTGTCAGCAGCAGCCGCCGGGCTGATTATTCTGGGAATCCGCGTCATGAAACTTGTTCCCTTTGCCCTGGCTGCTCAGAGGGGCCTCCGAGATGGCAGATTTGAGTACAGCCTCGCACGGCCACCGCGTCGCTCTTTCTCTTCTGGGTGAGTAACGCGCCGGCTCAGAGCCGGGGCTCCAGCCTGGGCAGAAGGGCTGCAGGGCACCCCGGGGGCCCGGCGTCACCGCGCTGATGCTTTCGCAGCGCTAAACCGCCGTGGGGGCACACGGGAAATCCCCCGGCAGCACCGGGGACGCTGCAGCATCCCTGGCGGCACCGGGGACGACCCGCCGTCGCGTGCGGCATCGCCGGCCGCGGCACGTGTTTATCTGCCTCGCGGGGAGATGGAAAAGAAACCCCGGGATTCCTCAAGCCACAGCGGGAGCTGCTCTGCGCCGTGCAGAAAAAAACACCCCAAAACCCCACGGCGTGAGGGACCCAGCCTGATGTTTGGCGTCGGGCTGAGGGCCTGACGCTGCTGTGGAAAGTGAGTGAAGATGCCGCCGTCATTCACCCCGACAGTCACGTTACGCTTCCGAGCAGCTGGTTTGCATTATCTCATCTCTCAAACCGTGATAACTAGTTTCTGTCTTATGACCATTCATAACTACAAATAGTTTGTATTTGTATTCTTGGCCAGAGTGTTGATGCTAAACCATGACACAGACAACATTCTCCAGAAGATCCACACACCCCAGTAATACCAAAACTAGAAAAAAGAAACTCATCAAAACAGCACTTGTGAAATGACCTGTTCAAGACAGGAGTTGCTCAAAGTTGCCTCTGTAGGATGCGCAAAAAAAAAAACCCCAAAAAGGCACTGCAAGAGATACTTGGGTAAGCCAAAACGGACCATATATTGAGGGCGTTTTGCATACTTTTACCTCCTTAACTTACCTGCGAACAAACTCATCTGAGAAAGCCTCGTTCATCCTCCCTGCTCGCTCGGAGCACACCTTCCCCACCCCCTGCAACGCCCGTGCCGAGACCTCATCGGTTTCTATAGGGAGAGCTGTGAGCATCGGAAAATCCCCGCCAGCAACTTATTTCAGAAGAAAAGAAAAGAGAAGAGAGGTAATACCACCTCCGTTTGTAGCTGCTCCCCTGCAGAGTGGGAAATAGCCTCACCTGGAGGAGGGCAGCATCCTTCGCCTGGCAGATGGCCTGGCGCTGCCTCAACGGGCTCGTTAGAAGACCCAGCGACAAGAGGGTACTGCCGCAGCACCGACCTCACCCACGACCCCACACACCCCTCGCAGAGTAGCTTAAAGTGGCATAGTACAAGCAATTTGGGGGAAAAAAGCACAGCTCGTTCTTCTAGGTTGGCAGAGGGCACCCTGCAACCTCAAGGCAGCTATTAAATAGGGGTGTTATTCTCTATCTGCCTTATAGGCTACAGCAGACTTCCAAATATTGGGAGTTTTACGTATGCAATGTAAAAAGTGCATATATTTCTCAGCTAAGTTAATCACCAAAACACTGAATCTGTATATAGGAGGAAGTCTCCATCACTCGATGCTTTTAGGGGACGATTCCAGCTTGATTTAGATCAAATGGAAGTTCTGGACCTGCTAAGACCTTCTTATGTAAGGCGCTCTCTGCGTCATATCAGAAGTCACATTAGAGGTCACAATAACATTGTCTATTCATGATTAGTAACCTATTACTGGACACTTAGATGTTACCAGACAAAACAATGACATTGATTAAATTTCCAAAGAGTCATTTGGGATTTACCTGTTGAGGTCAACATGAGTCAGATTGCGAAGTCCGACAAGGGTGCTAGAAAGCAGGTTTCCAGAAGTGAAAAATCCGACGTCATGCCTTGCCAGCAAAAAAAAAAATAATTCTTGAAGCAAAAAAAAACAACCAACGACCAAATCAAAAAAGTGCAGTCCACTTTGTGCTTCACCCGTCAGGAACTGTTAGTCATCAGCGATGGGGCTGCTGAGAGCGCAAACGCCATCGCTTCTAAACTGCTCTTCACACAATGCGAATGAAAGGCCACCACGTCTCTGCTTCCCCCAGAGCGTCACTGGCAGCAGATCTCCCCAGCCTGAAGGGGTGAGAAAGGGGGGATTTTTGAAAAGGAAAGAAAGAAACACACCATTATGATAGCCTGGAAATCTAGGGGATCCTCCGAGCTGTATCTAGAACAGATAGTGCATAAAATACACAATGTTCCTTTGTCCGAAAGCAACGACAGAGACCAAGAAGGCAAAAAAAACCATAACAAGTTGTCCATGTAACAGCTTGTCAACATCAGAAAAGCTACGCACGTAGGCAGCCCCTTTAACAAGAAGTGGGAGATGCCCCCCTGCTCCAGAGGAGGGGACCTCTGGAGACCACCGAGCCCAAGCCCTGCCTCTGCAGGCTCAGGACCTGCAGGGCGCCCAGGGCCACCTCCAGGACAAACCTTCCTGCTGTGGGGCAAAAGCGTTTGCCTAAATGCCTCCGTTTTACTGCAGAAAGGCAATTCTGCTGTCCTGCTGAGCATTTCTTGCGAACACGCAGCTCTCAGAACCTTGTGGGAGGTGGGGTAAAAGTGTTTGAATGGCTTTTGAGTAACACACTTCCCTTCCTGAAACGATCGTCTTGGCAAAGATGAAAGCTGTTTCCTAAAGGTTTAGAAATACACCCACATCCCCCGGACACTCTTTAGGAAAAGGTGCTTTTTTCATTCATGCAAACGCTTCGTAGTACTGCAGAGTCAATGCGTTTCCACGGCAGTAAGCAAGAGTGAGTCAGAGCGAAACTGCACCGTCAAGATCTCTGACACGGCAAAGGAAACGCAGGTAAACACAGCGGAGTATCGTCCGTGCGCAGGCCACAGTTTCCTTTGTGGAATGGGCACATCTGGCTTACGCTCGTACCAAATAAAAACACAAACCGGGTTCCAAAACAGGGAGGAGGGAATTGCACAAGACTGAGAACCGCTCTGCACGCTCTGGGTGTCAAACTGCAATGACTTCATGGAGACCCACAGATTGGTCAAAATAAGAGAAGTTTGGAAACGGGCACTCGGCCCCTCGGCAGGAAGGAAGGAGGGCTCCCGGCACCGTGCCACTGCCGTGCCCGCTCCTGCTGACAGCAGAGGACATTCCCGTTGCCCAGAGACCCTTTGCTTGCATCCCACAAAAATACCAGCTGAGGCTGAGGGTGACCCCTCCGCTGCAGGGGACGCGATGCGCAGAGAGGCACCTGGGGCTGCATCCTTCACCGAAGGGAGCGGGTTGAGCTCCGGGCTTTGCTCCGGGGCCAGGCTGCCCATGGACCCGCTCCGGGGCACCGGCTCCTCACAGCATCACACCCGCTGACCTTACCACATCGCTTTCAGTGCCCTCCTGAAACTTCAGCAGCCATCCAGGTCTTGGCAGCAAAGCTTTATCGACCCGTGGCAGATTCGAGTTAATCCAAAACCAACAAAAAGTCTCCAAGGGCGGGAGCCACGGGGGAAAGCAGAGAAAGGTGGAAACGGGCCGAGTTTAAAACTACTTAATTTTGGCTGAGCCATCTGCTGCTGCTCGCTCTTCTCCTTTCGCATCGCTTCTGCTGGCGGTCAAGGGGAGAAACCGCACGGCTGCGTTAGAGCAGGGGAAGAAAAATGGGTCAAGAAAGACATGACACACGCTGTGATTCAGATAAAGAAGTGTGCTGCAGTGATTCAGCGGGAGCAGGCTTCCTCAGCTCCGCTGGAAGGGGCAACATCAACACCAACAGGGAAAACAAATCAGAACACAAAATCCCACGTAGTCTCTCCCTCAACCCCTTCAATTACTCATATTTCATCCCCTTTACTCTTACTCATGCAAACGTACACCAAACATTCCACTCCTTTGCTCCTAAAAATAAAATTTAAAAAATCTCAATATATGGTAACAAAGAATACTTTGCATTTTTCCAGCATTTTTTTTTTTGCAACAAGTTCCTTCACAGATGTTTGCAAATTCAACTTAAAAAACGATCAGTGCAGTGAAGGAAATGAGAATTGAAGCGATTTGTCCAAAGCAACGCGTTGGAGGCCGGCTGGGAAGAGCGAACTATTTCAAAATAACACGGGAGCTTTCAAAGAAAACCCTCTGAAAGGCCAAGTCCATCTCCACTTTCTCTTTCTTTCATAGCAGATTCCCAAGTTTGTGTGTGAAATCTTTATCACAAGGAAGCGGGGGTGTGTGTACTAATATATATAGAAAGAGAGCGTGGAAGAGAGGAAAGCGGAAAACAAGAGAGACGTCAGAGGAATTATGTTCAGCTCTGGAATGGTAAATTTATCAGAGCTGGGACAATAAGTCTCAGTTCACACAGTACACCCAGTTCGCAGAGCCACCGCCGGGTTGCTTGGATGGGGCTCGTTCATTTCTAGGAAATGAAACACAATCAAAGAGCCAGAAATACGGATATTCATGACCTGCTTATGCACTTTACCACCACACCCCAACGTTGGACCAGTGGCTCCCATGGTCCCGCAGGGACCGGAGCAGCGGCGCATCCCTGCCGGGCCGGGCTCCTCCACCGCATCCCGGCACAGCCCGTTGGCACTCGGGCACTCCACCAGCTGAGGGTCGGGAGCACAGTCTTTGAGCTCGCTCAAGGCAGGGAAAACGGACATCAACTTCGGGAGATGTATGCATTAATTGAAAAAAAAAATATTAAAAATTAAGATTTAAGATGATGATGCGTATTTGCAGTTTAGCATTAGAATGCCAAAGGAGGTGACAGTGTATTTCTGCAGGTTCATCAAAAGCAATGCTGCTGAATTATGCGTGCTGCTGGGGATGCTAAGTGCAGGTTTGATACGGAGGCTTAAAAATAGAAACACTTTTTTTCCCCTAACAATAGGGCATTCATCTAAAAATAAAAAGTAACTGTGAGAATGCAGAAGTAACCTAACACAGCACCTTTTCTTCTCCGCATTATATCTGAAGCTTTCCCCCTTAGCCACATTTAAATTTACAAGAAGCAAGCAATGAAAAAAAAAAAAAAATGCAGAGTCTAAGCACAAAAGATTTGATGGGGTGTGAGGAGAGGAGGGGGGTCAAGAGAACAGGAAACCCAAGTTGACGGGAAACCCAAGTGACATTTGGTTTTAATGAATGACTTAAAACCCCAATATTGCTCGCCAGGAAATGGGGAGAGGAAATTCAGCGATGTTTTGAGAGTATAAATTAGGGGCTCCATCAAGGTGAAGGCTGCAGATTGAGCTCTTTTACCCTCCTGTACTATCGAGCCGAGAGCTGGACCCAGCGGCGAGCAGCTCGCGGTCGCAGCATGCAAACCTGCCCAGCCCTGCTCCTGCTGCTCCTGGCTGCCAGCGCCCTGCCCGCCTCCTGCGCGCCCCCCCAGCCCGCCTGCCTCCACTTCTCCCAGCTCCTGCCCGCAAAGCTCAAAGAGCTGAGGATCAAGTTTGCGGAAATTAAGGATTATTTTGTAAGTATAACCCTGCCAGTCTCTCCTCCTTCTCCTTTTGCTTTTTTTTTTTTTTTCTTCCCCCCCCAATGCAAAGTTCAGTGATTTGGATGAGGGAGAAGAGACAGCTTCCTCCCGGCAGAAATGATTTGGCCGTGGATTGTGCTACGGGGCTGGCGGGGGCGAGCAAGAGAAGCTCCGTTTCGTTGCTCGCTGAGAGAAAACGCAAAGGTTTTCTTCCTAGTTTTAGTTATAATGAACTCAAGGGATTTCGTAATGAATCTTTGTGAACCTTGCTAGCCAGACCTCCCCCTAAGCGTTGCAGACCAAATTATTCACTGAATTAATAGGAAGGAAATAGTCCCTTCTTCAGGGCACTGAGGTCCAGCCTCGCCCACGGCGACGCTGGGTGAAAAGGGAAATCTTTTGCTACGGACTTTTTCTTTGAAAGAACCACAAAAGGCTGAACATGGTGGTTTATGACTGGAGAAACAGTACAGTGACTAGCACTTGCTGGGGCGCCTGTAAAAGGTCACTGCTTTGCCTCGCGGCTACCGGGAGCACCGGGGCTGCTGAGGAAGCAGCACGAGATACGCTCAGAGCATTTGTCATTGCATCAGTACTGATAGAGACGGTTGCTTGCATCTGTGTTACTGCTTTAATTAACGTCAGTGTGTTTTAGCAATAAAACAAGATAGTTCCCCAGATAAAATCTCAAGCTAATGTCATGGCTTGTATTTATTATCAAATGAACGCAGTCAAGACTTTAGATTTAAAGCTCGCTGTGAACCTCCCGACTAATGTTGGGAAGGACTATTTCACACCTCTCGGGAAAGCTCTGCGGTACCTTGGTGCCACGGGGTGATGCTTCGGGTGGTGCCAGCATCCCCCACCGCAGCTCTCCGGTCTTCCAGAGCTGCCGGTGCAACTGAGGCGCCGCAAGAACAAACACCCTCTGCAGATCCCTTTTCCCCCAGCGACTGGAGACTTACAGAGATAAGAAAACCGAGGGGATTAGACCCTCCTGCCCCGGCGGGCAGCCATGCCGGGGGGGGCACCTCGCTCCCGGGGGCTGCCGTAGCTCTGCGCAGTGCGGTGCGGTTTGCAGCAGCTCTCTGGCACCAACGCCCTCCGCAGCCGAAGCGAGCGTGCCGCGCGGGCGGCGGCGGCGGCGGGAGGGGTTTCACGTGAAGGAAATCGATGGTACTGAAGTTTGTGATTTCGTTGTCTCGCTGTCTTGACCTGGCGGTAGTTGCACTGCAGCGTTACGGACCAAAGGAGGGGCGACTCCTGTCTCCGGCGTGGCTTTGTGGTGCACGCAGGTGTCCTGGGGCTCTTTGCCTCCGCTTCGCTGACACCACAAATGCAAACAAGGAAAATGATCCTTTGGTAGGGCAAAGGGGAAAAAAAAGTGCTGCCTGCCTAAGTAAAGCTCACCTTTCCTCTGTATCCTTCCACAGCAATCAAAAGACGATGAACTCAGCATCCAACTGCTCAGCTCCGACCTGCTGGAGGAATTTAAGGTAAGAATTATAATCCTTATCTAAGTCCCTTATCCTTCTTCATCCTTTGGTGAATATTTTGTAAGAAAGGAAGCAGATTATAAATCGGGGCATTTCCTAATGTCACACACGGACAGTTCTCCAGCCAAGCAGCAACACGTGTGTCTGCGGCGGGGCTGACGCGCGGTTCCCCCCTCGGCGCAGCCGCAGCGAGCGGTGCAAACGTGCTGCGAGCGCTCTGACCACCGCCGCGATTTTGATTTTTGAAAAACACCCACACACGCCGGTGCCGGTGGCCGGCCCCAACGCGGTTACCTCCTCTCGCCCCAGGGGAGCTTCGGCTGCCAGTCGGTGTCGGAGATGATGCAGTTCTACATGGAGGAGGTCCTGCCCAGCGCCATGAAGACCAGCACGCACCACCACCAGAGTATGGGCGACCTGGGCAACCTGCTGCTGAGCCTGAAGGCAACGATGAAGCGCTGTGTGAGTGGGGCTCAGCATCACAGGGTGGGAGGGGATGAAATCGGTGGTCCGGCCAGGCAGGGTCAGTCCCAGACCAGCAGCAGGATGGGGAGCGGGCGCTGGGTCTCCCCAGGAGCAGCAGCACGGGTGTCGGGATGGTGCGGAGGAGCAGGGCTCCGGGAAGGCAGACCCCGTAAAGGATGGGGTTTCTCCTAGCCCCTGCCCTCCAGGCTTTCATCAGTTAAATAATGAAGGTTCAGAGGCTCTGTTGCGCTTACTCGCAGCCAGCGCCTCCCAACAGGGTCTGGCTGAAGAGATAGGGGGAGGGAGGGCGGAGGGTCCGTCCCTTACCTGGCTGCCGGAGCGGTGTGGCTCTGCGCCGCCGACGCCTCCCGAAACGGCGCCTGGTGCGGCCGTGACCCCATCGCCTGCCGCAGGCTGAGTCAGAGGGGACGAGCCCTGCCGCGGGCAGAGAGCGCCGCGGGGCTGGAAAGGGCTCGGGGTCTGTGCTCGGGTCGTGCCGTGCTCCTTTCATGGGCGTAGGGTGCAAAGCAGCCATAGCCGCGGCCCCAGAGAGCCCCACGGCCACGGTGGGGAAGAGGAAGGTGGAGACCGACGGGGCGGCAGTGACGAGGGGAGAGCCGCTGCCGCGTGCCCCGGGAAGGAAACTCGTGTGGTTGAAGCCGTTGCTTTTGTCCCTTTGCAGCACAGATTCTTCACGTGCGAGAAGAGGAGCAAAACCATCAAGAACATTAAAGAGACGTTCGATAAGGTAAGGTCCCCGCTCGCGTGGCTGCGCTGAGGTTGGGAGGGACCCGCTGCCCCAGGCAGGGGATTTTGCTGCCGCCTTCAACTTAGGACAGAGAACAGAACCCCAAAAAGTCTTTAATTATATAAATACCTGAGGCAGAGAAATCCAGAGAGCGATGCTCAAAGGAGCAGCCGGCGGGTTCTCCTGCGGGGTTGGGAAGAGAGTCTGGAGATGTCGGTGGAAGGAGAACATGTCTAGCGATTGTACGTCACCTATAATCGCCATGTTCAGGCTTAAACGGAGTTGGCTTTCACCTGCAGATGAGTGAGAACGGAATCTACAAGGCCATGGGAGAGTTTGACATTTTCATCAACTACATTGAAGAGTACTTGCTGATGAAGAGAAAGAAGTGAAAACACCCACGGGTCTGCACCGTTCACACAAAAAATCCTGCTATTTTTTTCAGAAATCACTTTAGCCTGCAAGGGCACACGAGAGATTAAGTTATCTTAGGGTTCAAGTCAAGAATTACAGGTCAATAACTTCAAGTTTAGTATTGTAATTAGAAGGGGTTTTTTTTTTAACAACTGAATTTAATATTTATTACTTCTCATACCTCAGTGGTTATGTTTACAATGTGTTTTCTACAAAAGTGTGATGAGCTTGTAAAATACTATTTATTGTTCAAGATTTTAATACTGTTTATGATAGTGTTATTTTATTCATAGCTTCAAAGCACCCAGAGCAGCGTTCTTCTGGGGAGCGAAGAACGAGCAGAGCTTATCCTGAGTGCAGCTGCAGTGAGCACGGTCGCCTGATCAGGAGCAATTCCAGCTCTGAGTTCAGCAAAGTTTAATTTTAAGCAAATGAGCACTCTCCTCCTGTTCTATCCCTCTATTTATTTATGCAATCAAATGTTTTTGTGCATAGCCACGTCACTGCCTCTGGTTCCACAGTTGGAATTAGGCGCTGAAATATTAAAAATTATTCCATGGCCTCTCACTGAGCAAAATAACCATAAATGGAACCCAGGGCATTTTTTTCTCCTGTGCATGGAAAGCAATGTGGAGGAGGAGGACCTGCACTCCCGTGAACATCATGCGACCACGCCACAGCAGTAGATCAGTTAACCCCCACCTCTAGACTGCAGCCTATAGATTAGTCCAGATGAAAGAAAAAAATAGTAGTAGGAATGAAATGTTTGGTTCTAATAGAACTTGGCTTACGTGTTTCTAAGGGCTGACTTCCAGAGCTGCTGGGTCGACCACTCTGCACTTTTGAAAGTTAATCTTACTATTTTCCAGTCTTTGATTGGGTTTTAATCGCTGTTTTATTGTGGTGGGGTTTTTTTTTCTCTTTTAGAAGTTAGAGAATATTTAATTAACCACCATTTTAAGGTGGCTTGGGTAATTTGCATTCAAATTCATAAAGCTGCACGCAGCACTGACAATATTCGGGTTTGTGTTATTTCTANGGGGGGGGGGGAAGGGATTCTGCAAGAGCAGCTTCAGTGCCCCCAAGAGCTGCTGGTTTGGTTTTGGGCTCCCCTGCTCCTTGCCCAGCCCCCCACGTGCCCCCCGAGAGCCACGGGACGCCGAGCCAGAGGACAACACCGTAACCCAGAAGCATTTGCTTCTAATATTTAGAAGTATTAGGGCACCAATACGGTGAAACGCTGTCAGTTTGTTGTTTGCTTTGTAAGTTACCACTGAAGAGAGCCTATTTATATTTGATTTATTCTCTTGGTACATTTATGGTGACGGAAGGGCATTCCTGCTGGCAGCCTGCCCGCACGGGAACGGGTTATCCCGGAGCAAGGGCAGCCCCCAGCAGGAATGCCGCTCCGCGGGTCGCTCCTCGGGCTGAAAGCCGTCGGGTGGCATCGGCTCAAGGGCCGCGTGGGAGCCAAACGCCGTAAAACTTAATTTAAGCTTCTTACCAAGACACATGAAGCTCCTGTCGAGCCAACTCTGCGCTTGTTTTTTCCACCGAACGCCTTAACTTCAGCGCTGTAGGAGACGCTCCAGAGCTTCAGCGAGAGCCAAAGGCATCAGCGGCTCCGTTCCGGGGGGGTCGTGCTGGTGGGGACACCATGCCTTGGCACTGTGTGAACTTTTGCATGTTTATCTGTACGAAAAGAAATCTTTCATGTTTGCTAATAAAGGCCTCTTAATGAACAAAGCCTCTGTTCCGTTCTTGCAAGTTTATTAACGGGGCTGTATATCAGCAGCAGCGCAGCACTGCTGTGCCCCGTGTCACCGTGCTGGGGAAGAGCCCGGCGGGCACGGACCCAGGCGAGGAGGAGCGCCGAGGATGCCCTGCATGCGTTAACCACCAGGGCGGAGAGAAGTCCTGAGGTCCTCACACTTAAATGCAAATCTGGGACAAAATGGGCTGGAACGAAATACCGGCCGGTGATTTCTTGCAGTGGAGAAACACTGGCCCCAAGGTACTCCGTGGGTCACTCCAGCCTCCAACTCTAGCAAGTGTTTCAGCCATTGCCCTTTACAGAGCAGCATTTACGGTTAAATAACTGGTTATGTGCCCAAATTTCATCAATGATCAGCCGGGCTTTAAAACCCCTGCGCCTCCCTTCCCCTCACGTACAGGGGACAGCACTGCTGCCTCTGTTTAACTGCTGAGATATTTTCAACTTCACATTAGTTCTCAGTCAGGATGAGGCCTTGATCCTAGATCAGATAGTAGACAGTAGCTAAAAACTAGACTAATATAAATTAACAACAGACCTGCTTGCTTTTTCTCAGGCTGGGGATTTATGTGTCTACGCACGTGGATCCATAGGCACAGAGCTGGAGCCCAAAGGCAACCGCGCAGGCAAGCCCGCGGGAACTCACAGCTCTGTTATTAATAAGCCCAGAATTCAACCAGCGTAACCATTTCCAAACTCCAGCTCACGCCGCCAGCCCGGGGCGGCTGTGGCAGGTACTCGCTGGCCACGTTTCTGTTTCGCTTTCGAGCCTCTTTCATTTTCGCCGCTCCGAGCCCTGCACTCGCAAGTCCGGCAGACTCCGTGTGTTTATCGGCACCCGGGGTTTCTTTCCTCACTACGTTAGAATGAAAAATATTTCCAATTAATACAACAATTTCTAAGTCTGTTTCTGCTCAGGCTTCAGTCTGCTGTTGGTCAGTGGAATTGAATTCACCCGTGAGATTATTTGTGTTCACAGTAAAACCTGCACTAAGCACTGCTCAAAGCTTCACCCCAGGCAGACCTGGTCCCGCATGCTCCCTGAACCCCCTGCGTGTATTTTCATCCCTTATATATAACTTTTCTTCCGTGGGGAGGCAGGACACAGCTCTCAGAGGCCACGGCACCCGCTGGAGCCAGGAGCCCAAGGACCCTCGTGAGCGAAACGGGTGCCTGGGCTCTGCCCTGCGCGCAGAAAAGGGCAGCGTCAGCTCAGCTGTGGTGAGTTTTTCAGTAAAGCTCAGTCACTCTGGTTAAAGTAACCACAGGAAGGAAGCAGATGGGATGCCTCTTGCTGTACGGAGAATGAAGGTTTCCAGTTACCTGATGCTACAGGAGTTGCTTGATTCCGAAGAAAATGGAGGCAGAGCGAGTCAGCAGTCTGGATGGGACGGCTGCCGGCTCGTGGGGGTGCCAGCGCGGGAGAGGAGCTGACACGGAGGGGAGATGCCGCTCCGCTCCTCCGAGACTGGGTTGGGAAGTTGGAGGGACTGGGGAAGGGTGCTGCAGGGCTCCCAGCCAGGGGCACGGGTTGGCTCGAGGGAGAGAGAAACCAGAGCCAGGGGACATTCAGAGCTGGACCACCACGCAATCCACACGCAACATAGTCTGTGCCATTTGTCACCGAAACACGGGGATGTTTACATCATGACGCAGATCTGGTGGGCAAAAGCACGCAAACGTACCTCTGACTAAACACATGTCTCATCTCCAAGAAGTTTTAGGAAGGGAAATCCCATCAGAAGCCATCTGGGCAACCAAAGGCAGCATCTACCATGGAGAAATGACATTTCCAGCAGAGGAGCAACCACCATGATTCATTTCTGGCCATGCCCTCAAGCTGCCTTTTTCCCGTTGCCAGGTCAGCCCTGTCCACGACAGTCCCTCCCTGCCAGGACACACTGCTTAAAAAAAAGGCAAAAAAAAAAAAGAGACCCAAGGCACCGTTACAAGTAATCCATGTGAATCATGACACCTACCTCAAACCAGTCACAGCACCAGCATCACCCAGCTCACTGCTCGCGGCATCTCACCAGGCTGTGCCCTGACCTGACGCCCACGGCGCGTGTCGGCATCAGTGCCTGGGGGAAAAAACAACACCAAACCATCAGGACAACAACAGGACACGGAGCTGTTGGAGCGGGGCCAGAGGAGGGACACAGAGATGCTGCGAGGGCTGGAGCCCCTCTGCTGGGAGGACAGGCTGGGAGAGTTGGGGGGGTTCAGCCTGGAGAAGAGAAGGCTCCAGGGAGACCTTAGAGCCCCTTCCAGTGCCTAAAGGGGCTCCAGGAGAGCTGGGGAGGGACTTTTTACAAGGGCATGGAGTGATAGGATGAGGGGGAATGGCTTCAAACTGGAAGAAGGGAGATTTAGATCAGATATGAGGAAGAACTTCTTCCCTGTGAGGGCGGTGAGCCCCTGGCGCAGGTTGCCCCGAGCAGCTGTGGCTGCCCCATCCCTGGAGGTGTTCAAGGCCAGGTTGGACGGGGCTTGGAGCAACCTGGGCTGGTGGGAGATGTCCCTGCCCAGGGCAGGGGGTGGCACTGGATGGTCTTCCAAAGCATTCCATGATTCTATGGTTCTATCTTTTACTACAGCAGCATGATGCTGTTGCAGTGTGACCTCTGTGCACGCTGTCAAAGCTTCGGTGAAGCAGCGGTGGGTGAGATGAGCCGAGCCGAGAGCCGGAGCACCGGGCTGGGGCTCAGCCCTGTCTCTGCTGTGCTGGATGCTGTCAGGGCCGGGCAAGCTGCAGGATGAGACCCCAGGCACAGCATCCCCTCTGCAAAACAAAACAGGACAGTGCTCCCCTGCACACCTCTTCTGTGTGCAACCTTCTGCTTCTCCTGCGCCCCCGAAAGCTGCTGCAAGGGGATGCTGCGAGCCCCGCGCGGTGCGTTATCCCCCATCGCTTAGTGCTGATGTAGTTCCTGCCAATCTCAGTGTCAGTCTGGCTTTTACAGTAACAGCACACGACTGTCACATAGATCAGAGACGGTGGTTTTCTATTTTTATTTTTTTTTGATCCCACAGAAAAAAACGGCTTCCTCGCTGGGTATCTTCTTCCTGAGAGCTCAGCCCGCTGCCTGATCAGCAGCCCCGGTACCGGGAGCCCGAGTCACTCGCCGGGCCGCGGCCGCTCCTGCCTGACCGAGGCTGCGCTCCCCCCTGGGCCAAACGCCGCCTCTCCACTGGGCACTGCTGGTGCCGCAAAGGTTTCCTTCTGGTGTGGGCTGCATGTGGTTAAAACACTTTTTGGGTTAAAAAAAAAAAAAAAAAAAAGTTTAAGTATTAAACCCTAGAGGAAAAGAATGGGAGATTTGGGCTAAATACAAAGGAGGAGGATTATCAGACCTTCAGTTCCCCAGGGGCGGTTGCACTGCTCTCAAAGAGCAGAGCATCACCATCAGGCCAGAAACAAACCCGCCAGGAAGAGCATGGCCAATCCGGCCCATTGTAATGCAGCCAACGCTACATAAAAATCCCTTTTCTGCCTCCCGGGATGCCCCATCGGTCAGTGCCACTGGTGCTGCTGCCTTCAGACAGCGATGCCAAGAACCACCGCCTGATTTTCATTTTCCCCTGTAGAAAGTCCAGTTGGTGCTCACTCAGCAGAAGCTCCGTCCGTGGTTGAAGCCACACATTTCCGACAGCCCGGTGCGGGGCAGCGAGCCCCGGGTGGGCTCTGTGGCACCGGACCGGTGGATGGGGACAAACCACAGCGGCCAGCGAAGTCCGGGCTTGCCTAACCGCGCCGCCACGCAGGCGGGGGTTTTCATGGTGAAACCGGCTGAGCCGCAGCGGATGAATCACTGTCAGCGAGCGCCAGAGCAGGCACGTTGGTGACCGTCCCCGCTGCCAGTGGCATGGCTTCTGCACGGTGCTGCAGTGCAGGCAGTTGACGATCTCTTCCACTTTTTTTTTTTTTCCTTTTTTTTCCTCTCCATCTGGGAGAATCCCGCTCACGGGAAGATGCAAGACCCAGCCAGAGAAAAGAGAGCGCACCCAGGGTTTGCGCAGGAAAAAAGTGAGTGGTTTCACAAGTGCTTTAGTTTAATTCCTGCAACTCGTGCCCAAGCACACACGCACATGGACAAAGCGCCTGAGGACTCCAGAAGAGCATCAGCTGCTCCCTGGTACAGAAGCAAGTTTCGCTTCAAATAAGGAACATGCCAAGAGCCGCAACACACGAGAGCATCTGCTGCCTGAAGGAGCGGTTTCTTCTGCTTTTGCTTTTTTCTCTTTAGAAACTTTCCTGAAAGCCATAAGCACCCTTGGGCTGGACAGCATGTACTTGCTGTCAAGAAAGCAATTAAACTTCTTCGTCATCTCCTGTTGGCCAACACGGGGAGGGCAGACGGGCTGATGCCAGCTGAGCCGGTGGAAGTGTCTCCTGAAGGCAGCAGGGCGGCCACAGAGGTCTCCTCTCATGGGCTGGGCGCAAGGAACAAAACCCCGCTGGCCTCCTCCTTGTAAAAAAACGTGTCTCTTGGCACGAGGAAGATGAGCACCTTCTCTGGGAGCCTTCAGCCTCCCAGGGTGCCATGAGGACCGGGGACCCAGCTTTTAGTGGTACCAGAGACCTTAAGCACTAAATGGGCAAAATCAAAACAAGTAAACTCTGTTTTAACTATTTTTAAATTGCATCAGCTTTCAGAACTTTCCTGATTTCAGTTGTGGTTATAGTTAACACTTGTTATTTAATTTTAACTTGCTGTACCATGCAGCCCCACGCGCCTCATGCCTCTCTGCGTCCTAGATTTTAGCAGCACGTGACCGAAATTGGGGCTTTTGTCATGAAAGAGGTCAGGTGGAGCAGCGAAAACAGGGCAGCGTGCCCCGGCTGGGCGCACGTGTTCCCCAAGGGGAGTGGGGGGAAGCGGCCACGGCCCCGGCTCCGCGGGCTGCCTCTTTCCTATCTCATCTGCGCCCGGGTGGCGAGAGCCTGACTAATACCGGGGGCAGGAGGGCACGGGATTACTAAAGCCGGGACCGTGATGCCACCGGCGCCCCGCTCGCCGCAGCCACGCTCTCGGTGCTCAGGGACCTGCCTTCTGGGAAGGGCTCATCTCCATCTCCCACCCCGTGGACCCACCAGGGCACGGCCGGAGGGCAGGACACCAGCTCCGAGCATCCCTTCAAGCCCGGGGACCCGTCCCATCCCACCCCTCCCCGTGGGGCTCCGCTTTCAGTATTTCAGCAAGTGAAATTGAAGCCTGACACCTATTCATCTGTGCTCTGGCTTTACCCGTAAGGCGGAGGAGCGGCAGCTCCGGCTGTCTCATAGCGAGAGGCGTGCGGAGGCACGCGTGTTTTGCCCCACAGCATGGGGTCTGGCAGATGTGGGGCGGCCAGGGGCTGCCCCGCTCTTGGCATCGCCAGGAGCCTTTTCGGTCTCAGCATCGCGTGGGGGGCGAGCGGGGCTCCCATAGGGATCGCACGTGAGGCTGCTGAGCGGGTGCTCTTGCTTTTCAAGGAGCATCAACAGCTGCCATGGCAGCACGGGTCCTGCCCGCACCCCTCGCCGGGACAGAGCCCAGAGCACCGCTATAGGGTATGTCCCATACTGCTATAGGGTATGCCCCACACCGCTATAAGTTACGTAGGGGCAGGCCTCGCTTCTCTAGGAAGTCAAACAACTCTTCCACTGTCACTTTGTCCCCTGCGAAAGCTCAGCCGTCAGTTTTCTGCAGGCTTTAAAGTTTGAGGGCAGATTACTTGGGAGGGAGGATTTCACCACCTGCCCCAACATCAACATTTCTTCTCTCCACTAACACCAGAGTTTGTCCGAGCCCTTTCCTGAGCTCTGCAGGTTCCTGTCACAAATTCATCCACTCTCCAACAGCACGGGAAGACATGTGCCAAATAGAAAAGAAGAAGTGTAGGTTAACATACCCCCCCAAAAAAAGTCCGTATCAACAAAGCAGCATACTGACAGCAGTGAGGCCCTGTACATGGCCGTTTCCACCCTGCTTCACCAGCGCTGCTGTTTACCAGTAAGGGTCCAGCATTCCAGTGCAGAGCTGCACCAGCCACCCGTCTCCCTCTCCAGGCGCAGCACCAGGACAGCGATGGGGAACCAGTGGGACCGCAGCCCCCATCACAAACTCCCCCGGGTAACGCATGTGGCCGGTGGAGATGGGCATCCCGGCAGGACGAAGGCATTCAGCGCACAAACCCGGAGGAGGCACTGCACCACGTCTGCTGCTGCCGCAGACGCTGTTAAGAGAAGAAAGTGAAGGAAGTTAAGTGATGAAAGGGGCTATGGGATAAGCGAAGCCAAGCAATTCCCCCGGTCGCACCTGCAGCCGGTGAAGGGGGGTTGTGTGGGGCTGCGGAGACACTTGGGAGCGACGGGGCTGGTTCTCAGAAAGGTGCCTGGTTTCAGCGAAGCTCCTTTCCCATGCGGCGAGCCGGGCTCCGCCGCCAGCCGAGCCCCCAGCGCGCCCCACCGCCCGCCCAGGAGCCCAGCACCTTCTGCCTCCGTCTCCTCCGCATGCAAGCGGTTTCGCAATGACTAAGGACTGGTTACCCTCCGCGGTGCTGAGCCCCGCGGCAGGCTGGAGGAGCAGCCACCTAACAGGAACAGCAGCCGCTTGCTTTTCCCCCTTTGCGCTAAATGGCTTTATCCTGATACGTCCTGAGGCTTCGGGAAGGATTCAGCTCCTGATACTGAAACTCAGCCCCGGGGTGGTTCACAAGAAGCAGCAGACTGAGAAGGTGATGCCGCAGAGATGCACGAACCCCGTGACATTTTTGGGTCCTATCCCAACCGGCAGTCTATTAATTTGTGAAAGAGCGCGGTGCAGATGCACTCACTGACTCACTCTCGGGGCTATCAGATGATGATGCAGGGGAAGGAAGGGAATTGGTTGAAGTGGTTCCCATCCATGCNAGGAAGGAAGGGAATCATAGAATCATAGAATCATAGAATGGTTTAGGTTGGAAAGGACCTTGAAGATCATCGAGTTCCACCCCCCCTGCCATAGGCAGGGACACCTCCCACCAGCCCAGGTTGCCCAAGGCCACGTCCAGCCTGGCCTTGAACACCTCCAGGGATGGGGACTCAACAGCCTCTCTGGGCAACCTGTTCCAGTGCCTCACCACCCTCAAAGTGAAAAACTTCTTCCTAATGTTCAATCTAAACCTGCCCTCTTCCAGTTTGAAGCCATTCCCCCTCGTCCTATCACTCCATGCCCCAGTAAAAAGTCCTTCCCCAGCTCTCCTGTAGGCCCCCTTTAGGTACTGAAAGGCCGCAATAAGATCTCCCCGGAGCCTTCTCTTCTCCAGGCTGAACAGCCCCAACTCCTTCAGCCTCTCCTCATAGGAGAGGTGCTCCAGCCCTCGGATCATCCTCGTGGCCCTCCTCTGGACACGCTCCAACAGGTCCATGTCCTTCTTATGTTGGGGACTCCAGAGCTGGACGCAGTACTCCAGGTGGGGTCTCACGAGAGTGGAGTAGAGGGGCAGAATCACCTCCCTCGCCCTGCTGGCCACACTTCTTTTGATGCAGCCCAGGATGCGGTTGGCCTTCTGGGCTGCGATCGCACATTGCTGGCTCATGTTGAGCTTCTCGTCGATCAGCACACCCAGGTCCTTCTCCTCAGTGCTGCTCTCCAGCCATTCCCCGCCCAACCTGTAATTGTGCTTGGGATTGCCCCGACCTAGATGTAAGACCTTGCATTTGGCCTTATTGAACTGCATGAGGTTGGCTTGGGCCCACCTCTCCAGCCTGTCCAGGTCCCTCTGGATGGCATCCCTCCCTTCCAGCGTGTCTACCTCGCCAAACAGCTTGGTATCATCGGCAAACTTGCTGAGGGTGCTCTCGACCCCACTGTCCATATCTCCTACAAAGATGTTGAACAGTACAGGTCCCAGCACCGACCCCTGAGGAACACCACTTGTCACTGGTCTCCACTTGGACATCGAGCCGTTGACCGCAACTCTTTGAGTGCGACCGTCCAGCCAGTTCTTTATCCATCGAATGGTCCATTTGTCAAATCCATGTCTCTCCAATTTAGAGACCAGGATATCGTGTGGGACAGTGTCAAATGCCTTGCACAAGTCCAAGTAGATGACATCAGTCGATCTTCCTTTGTCCACCGCCGTTATGACCCCTTCGTAGAAGGCCACCAAATTAGTCAGGCATGATCTGCCCTTGGTGAAGCCATGCTGGCTGTCACCAATCACCTCTTTGATTTCTGTGTGCCTCAGCAGAGTTTCCAGGAGGATCTGCTCCATGATCTTGCCAGGCACAGAGGTGAGACTGACTGGCCTGTAGTTCCCCGGGTCTTCCTTATTTCCCTTTTTGAAAATGGGGGTTATGTTTCCCCTTTTCCAGTCATCAGGAACCTCGCCAGACTGCCACGACTTCTCAAATATGATGGCTAGTGGCTTAGCGGAATTGGTTGAAGTGGTTCCCATCCATGCTGGCTCTTCGGATGCTTACCTCAGAGCGCTTCCCTGGGCTTGCTGATGGAAGAGGAGGTGGAGATTCCTGCCCACAACGTAGGTAGACATCCTCAGTTGGATAGGGATGGCAAATTCGGCGGTTTAACCCAGCCAGTTCTCATTTGCCACCTCTGCCTTCTGCGATCTGCTGCCTTTTGCCTCTTGGCAGGGTCTCTCCACCATTTCATCACACCCTGAAGCAACAAAATACTCTGCTCCAGACAATAGAGCTGGACTATGAGGTTCCTTTCCTGGCAGTAATGCCAAATTTCTTTTTTTTCCTGAGCTGAAACTTCATTTCCTGAATTCTGTTGCAATCCTGACCCCAACTGCTGCCACCGGCACATCTTGTACACCCTCTCCATAACCTGCTCGCCGCTTCCCACTGCCGCCTCAGCCACACTTGCTCTGATTTTCAGAGCAGTGAGGAACAGCTCCGCCTTTCCTGGCTAGAGAAGGCGCTGCCAAGGCCTGGAGCAAGATTCCTGTGGGGCTGTTCTAACCAAATAGGACAATTTGTGGAGAGCACCCTACTGTTAGTGAAAAGCACATTTTGTTCCTGGGCACCTCACGTTTACAGCCGGGTTTAACCTGTCGGCCCCCGCTGCCCGCCATTTCACAGCCCGCTCCAGCAAAGCCTCAGCAGAACCCCTCTGACCCCCGGTCCAAGCAAACCTGACGCTAACGGGTCCTTTACCAATCTGCTATCTCTGAGCATTAAGCAGTTTAGCTGTGCCAGCGCACTTCATAGAATCATAGAATGGTTTAGGTTGGAAAGGACCTTGAAGATCATCGAGTTCCAACCCCCCTGCCATAGGCAGGGACACCTCCCACCAGCCCAGGTTGCCCAAGGCCACCTCCAGCCTGGCCTTGAACACCTCCAGGGATGGGGCCTCAACAACCTCTCTGGGCAACCTGTGCCAGTGCCTCACCACCCTCAAAGTGAAGAACTTCTTCCTAATGTTCAATCTAAACCTGCCCTCTTCCAGTTTGAAGCCATTCCCCCTCGTCCTATCACTCCATGCCCCAGTAAAAAGTCCTTCCCCAGCTCTCCTGTAGCCCCTTTAGGGACTGGAAGGCCGCAATAAGGTCTCCCTGGAGCCTTCTCTTCTCCAGGCTGAACCCCCCCAACTCTTTCAGCCTCTCCTCATAGGAGAGGTGCTCCAGCCCTCGCATCATCCTCGTGGCTCTCCTCTGGACACGCTCCAGCAGGTCCATGTCCTCCTTACGTTGGGGGCTCCAGAGCTGGATGCAGTACTCCAGGTGGGGTCTCACCAGAGTGAAGTAGAGGGGCAGAATCAAGTAGAGGGGCAGAATCATCCCGACTCCGCAGCGGGAAATCCTGACAACCCCCCTGATACACCCGATCCCAATTCTTAGAAAAATACAACCACCCTCTGATTTTTTCGCAGAAACTTTTGCTTTTCTAAACCGTCCACCTTTCCACCAGCCGTACCCGGGGCACAAACGGACCCGGGACAGAAACACAACCTCAGTCGGAGCCTACTCGGCCAACAGAAGATCGCGGTGAACTTCCACTAGATTTCGAGAAGGCTCACGAGCGCTGACGGCCCGCGCACGGAGACACATCTGCTCCCAGCCACGATCCTTGCCAGCAGCAGACCGAGGGCAGCAGCACGCCCGCGGCCGCTCAGCGCTCCTCCGCTCCCAATTGCACAACGCGCCTTCCTGTCCCGCACGGCCCCCCGCGCCCCGAGGACAGTTTGTCCTTCTGGGGTTGTCCGGGGTTGACCAACGCTGTGGGAGCGCAGCAAACCGCCGCTGCAGCCACGTCTGGAGGAGGGGGAGACGCGGTGCCATCAGCTCCCCCGGCCTCGCCTCTGCCCTTGCGAGAGCAGCAGCTATCGTCTCTCGCATCGACAGACGAGGAAACAGAGATGGTCGTGATTCATCTCTCCGGCAGCAGCAAACGCTGATCATCTACCTGGAGCAGGGCCAGATTTTTTATCAAAACCAATCCCCTCAATAGTGAAAAATACGTAAATTTTTTTTTTTTTCCTTAGCAGGAAGTTTGCTACTAAAAATAAGAAGGTGGGGTGAGGAGAGAGGGTTTATTTTCCTGCTAACTACTAAAAATTAAAAATGTTGCGGTGAATCTTTCACATATTCCTTCAGAGTCAGCAGGTCACAGGTACAGCCCCTTGATTTTGCGCGAAGCGTTGGGCAGCTACATCACAGCACATACGTACATGGATTACGTGATGGACAAGGATGCTAAAAGGTTACACCAAATCTAAATTCAGGTTGAATTCTGCAGCTTCAGCTCCAAAACAAGACACAACCATTGGCACAAACCACATCCTTTCAGCATCTACAGCAGCACGGGATGCAGCTGGATACCCGAGAGCTTTAATTTGCAATTGTGAAAGCGTGCTGGTGAGGCGGAGGGCTGTGTTTCGCTCCGGGCACCCAGCCCTGAAAGGGAGGGTTGCGTGAGCATCAGCTCAGCCGGGGCTCCCCGGAGGCGAAGGTCAGCCCTCCTCGCCAGCTCTGTCTCAGCACGCTCTGGACACCAGGGATGGAGAGGAACCTGCCCAAAGGCTCTCCAAGGCTGGGTCCGAGCCACAGCAAGAGGCTGCCTAGGATGCAGAGTAAAACAAAGCCAGGCTGGTGCCAGTGTCCCAGGGGTGAGGGCAAAGTCAGAGGTCCCACAGCAGCACAGGGATGAACAAGGAAAGAGGCACCAAGGAGTTCAGTCACCACCCAAACATAAGAGGACAATGGTCCTGAACGCTCCCAGAAGATCTTAAAAGAAGTTCAGAGGCAAGTCCTGGATGGTGGGAAGCCTCAAGGAAGGAAGCTGCACGCTGCTTTTGTCACTTGGCTTGGGCCCAGGCATCTTCTGTGTCTAGAGCTACAAAATGCAGCCCTCGAAGCCAGGGATGCCCATTGCAGTCTCTCCAAAGCTGAAGACAAACGCAGGATGATGGGAAAGTGGTCTTTGGAGGACTGTATGAGCAGACACTGGGAAGGGTGGCCAGCTGTGGTCCCGGTTCTAGGACCAGAGTAGGAGTAAGAGCGATGGGCAAGGAGCCTGCTGCTGCTGAAAGAAGGGACACGCTTTGGTGGAAGCTGAGCCGGCTGGTCCCTCCTGCCGGGCTGGGTGGGAGCACGCACCCCCGTGCTGCCGAGGCACTGGCCCACCACAGCAGTCTCTGTTCGTCATCGTCACCCAAAAGCACTGCCAGTTGTCACCAGGCCGGTGGTCCCACACATGGTCGGTGTGGGATTTCGCTGTCTGCACCACCACTGCCGGTTTCCAGTTAAGCTGGAAAGAGAGTTAGCAAGAGAGACTCTCACATGCTTATCTCATTGCCCTTTATCTTGGTGGCTCATCTTCAGGTTCTAGTTGAAATTAGCCATCTCTGCTGCCTTTTAAGTCAAGCAAAGGTCAGGATGAACCGGGTGACTTCAGTACAGGTGTACAGAGATTGCAGTGTTGTTATTTACCAGCCCAAGCTACCGAAGAGGAAATCAAGACCTTCACGAATTCAGCTCCGGACAACTTCCTCCTCTTTCCAAATTACTCGCGGTTTCAGAGCATCTCCACTGCGAAAAGTGGGAAAAGAAGAAAAGCCTTATCCAAAGCGCCGGTGTCCCCCCAGCACACAGGCTGGCCGAGCTGGGGGGATTCACAGCACCCGCTGCCCTGGGGCTCCCCGAGCAGCGGCGAGATGGGGCCGCAGCATCCTCCCCCCCATCCCTGCCCCGAGGGAGCCCTCTTGACTGCAGAGACAAACCGCAGATCCCCCCGGGGATGAAGCTCTGATGCGATAAAGCCCGGGGGAAGCAGAGCAGCCCACCTGCGTCCCCCCCGCGCTCCCCATCCCGGCTCCCCTTCGAGTGCTTTCCCCAAGCACGAGGCACAGCATCAGTCTCCTCTCCCCCAAACAAGCGCGGATTCCTTCACGCTGCTTTTTTTTCCATCCTCACCCGACACCAGTGGGCAGACGGCGCCGAGCATTCCCCCCTCTCGCCGTTGCCCTCTCCTCTCTTCTTCAGCCTATTTATTTACAGCGCTTTGTGAACAAATCTGTCTAAAAAATTTTGCTTTCAAACCTGAAGCAACAAAACACCGCCCTGCATGAGTAAGTCTCAGTTCTCACCCGACGCCCACACTGACCCAGCTATTCCTTTTAGTATCAACAGCTTCACAGAAAACAGACCTCTGTTTTTATCCACCTAGGCAGACACTATGAAAGCAGTGACAGAAAGAAAGAGTCTGGCGTGCTGCGGCGAGCGCACGGCCCCTCCGAAGAGGGATTTCTGCCGGGGCAGGGGGGAGAAGCGGTGGGTGGAGGGGGGTGATGCCATTCCCACGCCGGAGCCGGGACACGCGGGAGAGCCCGGGATGCTGTGACCCCCGGGAGAGCTGCTCCCCGCTGCCGCCTGCAATGCCAATGCCCAAAAGGGGGGGGGGGGTGCAGCCCTGGGAGCAGTCCCCCGCCCCGGGCAGGCGGCGCAGGTAGCTGGGCGGCCGTCGGGGCCCCCTCCGCTCTGCTCTTCCCTCCCCAAACCCAGACAGAAAACATTTCAAGCCGCAAATCTTCCCACCGGAGTTGAGATTTGTGTCAGTAAGCACCGTGATTTCCAGAACAGGCTCTCGGTAGTAAAGGAAACTCGAACCTCAGCCCCCCCCATCACACCCCCCCCACGAGACAAGGTTGGGGTTTTATTACTAGGATTACGTTTGTTTATAAAAACTTTCTTTTCTTTTTTTTTTTTTTTCCAAAACGTTGCACCTGCGGCAAGCCCGTCAGAGCTAACGGCGGCTGCGGGCTGAGCCCCTGGAAAAATCTGCCTGTGCTTCACACCTCTCCGTGCTGCGCGTGTTTGTACCGTCCACGTTTCCGCTTCGGTACAGCGCACAGCATCACGCAAACAGACACGACTTACTCTTGGGGTTTTAGGTATGAACTCACTGTTTTGGAACTTGGCAGCTGAAGAAACGACTCCTCCTCCCTGCTTGGCTGTTGCGAGCAGGATTGGAGGAGGTCGCCGAAACTCCTCTTCTCACCCACCTCCAGCTCCCATCTCGCGGTGCCTTTGTGGGATTTGACTTGGTTCCCTCCTGCCCGGTCGCGCAGCAGCATCCCGCGGCGGCACTTCTCGGAGCAGCCCACGTACCTGCCCGGAATAGGATGAGCACTCCTGAGCCCTCCCGGCGCAACTGCCACGTGGTCGGTGCCACCACTGCCCTGCTTGAGCTGGAGGGACGTATTTTAACAGTGGCAGCGAGAAGCCACAAGGCTGACTTCTGTGAAGATACACTTAAAGCAAAGGCACGAAGGAAAATGTAAGAGGACCTAGGGAAAAGGTTCGTCCGGCTGAAGCGGCTGTCACGGGCTGGGGCTGCACGACCCGGGGCTCCCGGGCAGCCTGGGAGGGCGAGCAGGTCTTACCTGGGCCAACGCGGGATGCTCCCAGGCCAAGAAACGCTCGAAGGAATGGCTTTGATGAGCTGCTCAGAACTGGGGTGATGCTGGGGAAGCCCCCAGGACCGGCCTCGCTCTGCCATTAGCAGTGGGGGTCCCACAGGAGCAGCCGGACACAGCCCTGGGGTCTGGTGCAGCACTCCAAACCCCATAGCACGGGAGTGTGAGCTGTGGAGCAGATTCAGGCTGAATTTTGCCCAAATGTAGATTGAAAATACCGCCGTGTGCTCCTGCAGATGGGGAGAGGAAAGCCTATTGCATTGCATCCCATCCATCCCATTAAACCCAGCAAGAGGCAGCATCAGAGCCGGGGCTGAAGATGTGGTTTGAGCAAAGGAGCTCCCAGTAACTGGGGGGGGGGAAGCATCAGGGCACCCCTTCCAGCTCACCACAGCTGCTCCAAAACCTCCAACATCTGTATCACAGCCCGACCACAGCTGACCTGCGTTACGGGGTGCGCATCCCACCCCACATCTCGATAGCTGCAAAAGGCCCAGAGGTACCTGAGGCACCGGGACCCCCTCCGGCAGAGGAGGAAAGGCTGGGAGACCCGCTCGCTACCCTCCCCACGCCCCCAGCCCCAGCACTTACTGCCCCATCCCAGGAGACGCTGGGGCAGAACAGGCAGCCGCTTCGCCCCAGGGATCTCGTGTGGTCCAGAGCTCTCCCAGCCGCGTCCATGAGAGGTTTCGGCGGCCCCGGCAGCAGCAGCAGCAGCAATGCAAGGCTGGTTCAGCCAGCGCTCTCAGAAAACGCAGCTCCATCGGTCGGAGCGAGAAGAAAAGTAACCCGGCTCCAAATGTGAAATAATGAAACAAATAATCAGATAAAGCCCTTTGTATCGCGGGCTCGGAGCCTTCCTGCTCTGTGGTTTGGCAAAGCTCGTGGGCAGCGCGCCCGTACTCCCACCACCAGCCTCAGCTCAGGGGCTGCAAACTCGCCCGCGGGATGCTCGGGGGTCCCCCACCCAGGGGTGGTTGGGGATCCAGCCCCGAGGCCCCCAGGGAACAGCCCCACACGCGGGAAGCAGAAAAGTGATGGTTTGGAGTCAAGCAACCCAACGGGACTCATCCAAGTCCCCGCTGCTGTGCCTGCACATCCCCACGCTGCCCACCCTGGCAGCCCCTCCGCTGCTTCTTCACCCCCAGGAGCAGCAGGAGGAGGAGGAGGAAGGCATCTGGGCATCTCACCATTTCCTCCTCTCCCACAGATGCCGCAGCCCGGCACGGGCTCAGCGGCCGCGCAGCCGTAAACCCCAGTGCAGCACCCACCGCGCACCCCGGGGCTGCCAGCGCGGAGGTGACAGCGGGGACGGGGCAGGGTCCGCGGCAGCCCCAGTCCCACGCGTGTCCCAGCGCCCGCGGCGCGGCCGCGATGCCGGATGCGCAGTTCCCCCTGCCGGCACCCGGGCGCAGCGCCCACGTCCCACGTCCCCAAAACCCCAGCCTGGCATCAGGCACACACGCCGGGGAGGAAATCCTATTTTTGCAGCAGCCGGGACAGACCCAGCCACAAGCTCTGTCCCCAAGCAAAGGGATTCTGCAAGGACAGAACCTCCCCAGAGAATACCCTGGGGGAGCTCAGCCTCTTCGGTGGAAAAAAAGAGCAATTTCAAGACATCGGGAGAGGGGCTGCCCCGTCCGGAGCACCGGGGTGTTTCTTCGCAGCCACGCAAGCAAGGAAGAGAGACTGGGTGACGCATTAAGTGTCTTTAATCCAAAGGGCTGAAGAGCAGACCGGGAAGATTAGTATAAGCCAACAGACAAAAAATTAAAAAAAAAAAAAAAAAAAA
>VUYV01000442.1:324566-339262 GCA_008711295.1 Anarhynchus alexandrinus
TGTTTTTAAACAAAAAGGGAAAAAAAAAAAAAAGAAAAAAAAAAAAAAACAAAAAAAAAAAAAAAAAAAAAAAAAAAAAAAAAAGAAAGGGATAAAAATCGGATTTTAAAACAAATTAAAATTCCATACAGTGTCTAAAAGATCACTTAAAAACTAAACATTGCCTTAAAAAAATTTTTTTTTCCCCATTCAAACACATTTAACGCAGTGAAACATTGTGACAAATAATAATAATAATAGTAATTCATGGACTAAAGACTTCAGAGCAGCCATCCTGCTCCCGGGAGCGGAGGATCGCTCCCAGCCCCCCGGGAGCCGGCAGCAGGAGCAGTTCCCCCAGCAGAAGCCATGCCAGGGGGGGGGGCATCGCGACCCCCAGCCCCGGCCAGGGAGGGGGCAGTGCTGCCGTCCCAGCTCAAGCTACGGTCCCATGCCACCTCCCCCCCCTCCCCATGCCACCCGCTTTTCCCTGGGGACCCCTGGGACAGCATCTCCCCCGGAGCTGGGGGCTGCGGGAGCGGGCGGAGGCGGCAGGGGAGCATCTTTTCCCCACATCCCTGCAGAGTTGGGGGGGATACGGGGGGCACTGGCCTCCTGCTCATCCCCCCCGGCCCCCCCTGCCCACCCCTGAGGTCAGAACTGGATTCCAGGCACAGGTACAGACTGCGGTGGCCACGGCGGGGGGGAGCCACGAGCAGCTCCTCGCCCACGGACACGACACACACCCCACGCACAGACAGACAGACAGCGACACAGACGGCGCTCGTGGGGAGCCCTGCGCGCCGCCGGGGAGAGTCAAGGCTTCCCGGTCAGGGAGGGGTTGGGGGGTGGTGCTTTTTTGGCTACCGTGCTTTAAAAACAGCAGTTTTCCAGGCCAGCGAAGAAGCCCAGTGTCCACAAGGACCACCCCCGCCAGCGCTGCCACGCACAGCGGGACGGGGGGAAGGCAGTTCTCCTTCCCCGTCCCCCCCGACCCGCTCCCAAGCCCGAAGCCCCTCTCCAGCCAGCACCCGCGCAGGGAACGCGCTGTCTGGGTTTCAGCTCTACAGTAGTTTTTAAAAAATATTTATACTTTATATACCCTAAAAAGGTCACCACAGGAATTTCCATGTCTTTGGAAAGAAGGAAAAAAAAAAAAAATCAAAACTGTTTCACAAAAGAAAAAAAAAATCCAATTATCGGCAGCGGTCACCTACAGGAAAAACCCCCGGCCACGGCGTGTGCATCCGACGGGGGAATCTTACCGCCTGCTCCGGAAAGGTCAGAAACACAGGTGAGTAGCTAAAAATAACTAGTCTGGTATAAATGTCGAATTCCATGCGCTTGATATAACAGTCTGTCTCTTTTTGTCTTTTTTTCTTAAAAAATATATATATATAGTTATTGCTTTCTCAAGGGCCGGTGGGCAGAGGGCACCCTCAGTGGGGGAGTGCGGCGGGCTCGGTGGGGTTTGCTTTCTTCCGCCTCTTCATCAGCAAAGGGTTCGAGGAATCTTCGATTTTCTTGATCTTGATTTGTTCGTAGTCCACTCGCATGGTGGCCAGCGCGCTCGTCATCTCCTCCTGCGGGCAGGCGGCAGAGGCAGCGCTGTCAGCAAAGCCCTCGCAGGCACAGCCCGCGGCCCCCCGGGACCCCCAGGGCAGCCGTCCCCACTCTGAGCCCCCATGGGAACAAATTGCAGCAGGGGCTGAGGGTCCCACCACCGATTTTTCCACCCCCATCCCGAGCACAGCTCTCCCCGGGGGCCAGCACACGCGCACCGAGCCCCAATTAGCCCGAGAAGGCAGAAGCGGACAGTCCCCAGGCGGCACCCGGAGCGCAGAGTGTTCCAGACAGCCATGGAGAGAGGTTTTACCTTCACGTCCTCCCACAGATCCTTCTCCTCTTTCAGCACACGGCTGGTGTGCAGCGGGGTCTGGGGCACCTGCATGGATTGCTGCCGAGAGAGCAGAGGAGCGTGAGCCGAGAGCCGCAGGCATCCCATCCCATCCCTGTCCCTGCCCCATCCCATCCCCATCCCATCCCACTGCGTCATCAGCCCTGCACTCACCATGATCCAGGGGTGGTTCATGAACTCCGTTATCGTCATGCGCTGGGTCGGATCAGTCTTCAGCAAGTTGCGGATCAGCTGCTTCACTGGAAGTTTTTGTGCAGGGCCGGGTGTTAGCAAGTCCCAGGGTGGCTCTCCCCATGCTCCAACCCAAGCCAGCGGCACCAAAATGCCCGCACGTGCCTCCCGTCCCCTCCGTGCCACGGACATCACTCTGGTCAGACCCTTCAGCAAAAGCCTCGAGCAAAGAGGCGAAGCTGCTGCATCGCTAAGAGGTGACCCATGACATGCCCGGGCTTCCCCCCCGCAGCCTTCGCAGCGCTGCTGGACACGGGCTGATCCCAAAGGGAGACCTCAGCACGGGGACAACCTGTCACAGGGACCGCGTTTACCTTCCTCCGACACTTCGGACCATTCAGGATTGGGAAACTCGTACTGGCCCATTCGGATTCGCTTCTTCATGCCGGGCGAGATGGCCAAGCCGTGGTTGGAGTAGAAGGGGGGGTACCCGCACAGCCTGCGCCGGGGGAGGGAGCAGAGAGTCAACGCATCGCCCCGAGCGCCTCCCCGGCAGTGCCTGCGGGGCACGGGGCACCGCCAGGAGCAGGAGCGGTACAGCTCAGCCCCGCCACCCCACAGATGAGCTCGAAAGCTGCATCCCCCCCCTCCGACCCCAGCAGGATGGAGAGGGACCCGTTGGACTTACAGAATGTACATGATGACGCCGAGGGACCACATGTCACAGGACTTGTCGTACTTCTCAGGGCCCAGCACCTCCGGGGCTGGCAAAGAGGGAAACAAAGTCCTGAGTCAGAGCGGCAGCACCGGACGAGAGGGATCTGACCATCCCGTGGAGCGGCCGTGTGCAGTCTCGGCACAGGCTCCAGCGTGGCCACGCCGGCAGCGGAGGCAGGAGCGGTGCGTGGCGGTGCCGCACAACCCACAGGAGGCTGCAGCACCGCTATGCAACCCCCACACCGCGCTCAGAGCGGTCCATCCCGCTCATACCCGCTCGCAGCAAACACAGCACCCACCCGCACCCAAAGCAGCCCCCAGCCCCGAGCACCCCAAACTGGAGCTGCCCACGCCACCACGCTGCGACGGAGGCTGCGGGCTGGATGCAGAGGTGAGGGGCTGCGCATGGCACCGTCCAAACCTCCCGCCTCCGCCCTGCAAACCTGCAAGCTCAGCACCCCCCAGCCACTTACCCACGTAGTACGGCGTGTAGCACGGAGTGGCCAAGGAGTTGTGTGTGGTGGTTTCTTTAGCAAAGCCAAAGTCCGTGAGTTTTAGCACAGCGTTGGGTCTTTTGGAGGTGTACAAGAGGTTTTCCGGCTGTGAAAACACAAGGAAGAAGTGAGCAGAAGAGCCGGAGCGGCCTCGGCATTGCCACGGGCTGAGCGGGGCTCGGCACCGCCGCGCAGGCGTGCGGCACGGTACCTTCACGTCCCGGTGCGCGATGTTGATCGAGTGGAGGTACTGGATGGCTTCCCCGATGCTCTTCATTATCTCTGAAGCCTCTGAAGCAGCAAAAACACATCAGAGCCTTTACAAGCAAGTTAAAATGAGAACCACTCTCCCTGTCCCCTGCGGGATGTGGGGGCAATGGGCCCGGGGTTTGGGTTGTGCGGATGCTTTTCACAGTCACAGGAGCAGAGGGGATGAGATTCACGAGATCTATGAGAGCCACAGGACCTGGTCTCTATTTTTTGGAAGGGGGTGTGTGTTTCTGAAGCTCACTGAAGCTCCTGCCTGTGCTGGAGTGGGATGGACAGGGCACAGGGGTGGCTGAGAAAACATCCCCTAACCCTGCTCTCACGTGAGCGTGAAAACCAGGGGCATTTGCACCCACATTCCTCATTCCCCAAGAGCAAAACCCTGCCGGGGATTCAAAAGAGCGATTGAGGGAATGAGCTGAACCAGAGACGCTCCTATGAACGGCAAGAAATGGTCCAAAGACGAAACCCCAGGTCCCCACGGCTCCGTACCCCGTTCTGTGAAGGCCTGGTCTCCCCTGTCCTGAATTCGGCTGAAGAGCTCCCCGCCGTCCAGGCTGGAAGAGAAGCAGTCGGCGTTAGATGCTGCAGCACCCATCTTGCACCAGCGCAAGCGGTACCGAAACCTCTGATGCTCAGCCCGGAGCTGCATGAGCTCAGCAATAAACAACCCCCTTCTCCATCCAAGCCCTTGGGTCGGTGCTTCTGGGCACGGGGCGTTTCAGAGCACCCTCCTTCCAGAAATGAGCAGGGCAGAGGCTTCGCACGGGCGGCGGAGACGCCGGGTGCAGGCGGACGTGGTCTCCCCACCAGCCCACAGAAACACATTTACAGTAAAGACAGCAAACGTGGCTCAACTGTGGCGAGAGCGCTCCCGGCACGCTTGGCCTCGTTTAGCTCGCAAGCCAACCGCCTCGCCGGCATGCGAACCCCGCGCAGAAGTGCTGAGCAAAGATCACGGCGCGGGCGAGGCGTCAGCGGCGCCCACATGGGCTCAGCGATGGGATGGGGGGGGGCAGAGACTGAACCCCACTGCAGCAGAGGAAGCTCTCGGGAAGGTGCTGGAGAAGGACCATGGAAACCTTGGCGTGGTTCCCTCCCCAGCCAAAGGCTCCCCCGGTACCCTAAGGAAAAACTCAGCTCCAAGAGAGATGAGGGGTGAGATCGGGGGTGATTTTCCATGAGAACAGGGATAACAGTGCTTCCTGTCCCTGCCTTATCTAACTGGAGCAGAAATGCCTTCTGGCTTTCCCAGCGCAGATAGCATCTCCTGCCAGCGCCCCTGACATCAGCTGGACATCTGCAATACAGATAGGGCGCAGCTGCTGGGGCCAACCGCCGCACGGAGCACACGAGGAGACACACCGTGCTCCCGCTGCACGTCAAACGCTGCCTTGTGACCGGCATTACACCCAGAGCATCCCTGGGACAGCGGGGAGCTATCGCAGGGACACGCTGCAGGGAGCTCCGCTGCCCCGGGGACTCGTTTCCATCCAGCTACCGCTTTCTTCCCACACAAGCAGATGCGCCGCACAAACCTTTCCTGTCCCCGGCTGCCCAGCGTCCCGGCACAGTTCTCAGAAGGCTCTTCCCACACAAGGGCCGCTCGGGCAGCTGCCGTGCTGCCTGCCCCGGCGCCGCTCTCGGCGCTCCTCGCACCCGCTGCCCCCCCAGGCGACCTACCGGCTTGCCAGAGGAGAGGTTTTGGCAAGGAAGCTGCATCAAATCACAGCTGCGGTTGGGATGTGGTTTCAATACTTTCCCCTTCATTCCTCCTCCTCCCCAGGTTATATCAAACATCTACCCGAACCAGAGCCGCTCAACTGCTGCTGCAAGAGCTGCAGCGGCATCAAGAGATGCACCAGCTCGGCGTGGCTGCGCGCAGCCCGCCAGACCCCACCGCAGGCCGCCGGGGAGCCAGGAACCCGCCGACTACCCCAACTTTCAATGGCCAAAGCGAGTTCGGTTATGATCTCTCTGCAGTGAGAACCACAGGCCTGAAGCCTCCCAACAGCCGAGCGAGTTTTCAGAATGACTCAGAGCCAGCGCAGCTCCCACCGTCCCTCCAACGCCAGCGGTGCAGCACCTCTTCCAGGGCTGGCATCCCTACGGCTCGCAGGCTGCCTCCCCCGCCATAGCATCTCCCCGGGATCCCCAGCAACCCGGCGGGGGTGCAGGAAGGTGCTCACCCCACCTTTCGGCATCACCCCGCAGGGATGCGGGGGCTGCGGTGGGGAGAGCCCACCCGCGGCGGCACCACCAGGGACTCACCACTCCATGACGATGAGCAGACACTTCCTCCCCTGGTAGAGGTTCTCGTAGACGTCCATGATGCGGACGATGTGCGCGCACTGCGATGCCCTCCAGTGCAGCTCCACTTCCCTGCGAGCCTTCGGACAGTCCTGCAGCATCTGCGGGAGAAGCGAGACCCCGTCAGCCCTGAGTCCCCCCCGGGGGGAGCCGGGCTGCTGGCACAGCACCCACCCAGAGAAGACGCAGGGCGAAGGGCGAGCGTGGGTGCTCTCGGCGAGCGTGGGTGCTCTCCGCGGGCGGCACGGAGGCGAGCTCGGGTGCGCTCTGTGCAATGCCTCCATCCCCATCTAGTGGGAAGAGCGCGAAGCCGCCCGTCCTCATAAACTTCTTGCCCTCCCTTCCAAGGCTGCTAAAAGCTTATCCCGGCTGCCGGCCACCTCCTGCCCCCTGAGATGCCACCCCGCTGCCCAGCCAGCCTGTGCCACCAGCCAGCAAGACCTCCTATTGCATTTCTGAACAAGCTTCTGCATGCTGGTACCCACGCCACTGCCCCCCCGGGTGCCACCAACCACCCTCGTCCCCCCTTCGGGTCCCCCTGGCAGCGCTGCCCACCCATCGCCTCCCGCACATCAGCCTTCCGCGCCGTGGGACCCTCCTGCTCTGTGTCCTCAGGCACGGGCTGGGCACAAAAGCACCCTCCCCGTGGCCTCGGAGGCCACCAGCACCCAGGCACACATGCCCGGGGAAGGGACAAAGCAAACAGCCAGATGTTCCCTAAATAGCAGCTTTTCTCACAAGCAGCAGCAGCTCTTTAATGAGGCTCTCGCCCTTCCCAGAGACAACGCACGGTTCCCAGGTGCAGGAAGGATTTGCTCGGCTGCCACAGACTATTAATTACCAGGTTTGTCAGGATAAACAACCAGCCTTAATTATTATACTCCTAAATATAGAGCAACAAACGTGTCTATCTTGAGCGCAGTTCATTTTCCTTCCTGTCTCCGGCAGCTCTCGGAGCCCGGATCGGCGAAACGCCCCGGCGCAGCTCTGCACCTCTGTGCGGCAGCGGCACACGGAATCGCATCCCACCCCCGGTGTGCGTCAGCAGGAGAAAGCAGGTTTGGGCATTTTACCACGACAGACACAGAAATATACTTTTTGCCCCTCTGCCCTCTCCCTGTCGAGCTCCCAGGGCTGCTCGGTGAAGGAGAGCGCCCAGCGGGCAAGCGGCGGAGCATCAACCCCTGGGATGCTTGGCTGGCCTGGCAGGACCCGCAACGGTGCCCGGTGCATGGCAAGGGGGGATTTCACAGGAGCAAGGGTTAATAATGCTTGCTGCAGCCCCAAAACACACACACTGCCTGTTTATGAAGGAAACACTCGCTGACGGTGCTCGCAGAGTAACGGCAATTTGCATTCCTGCCTAAAACAGCGCTTTCCCTTTGCCACGGGGAAAGGGACAAGTAGGATGCACACTTCAGCCACCCACCCGGGACCCCCTTCCGTGGGGTTTGGTCACCCCTCACCCACCTCCTCGGCTCTCCTGCCTCCCCCGGCAGAAGAAACCTGTGCCAGTGGACAGTGTGTGGGGTGGCTCTGGCTTCCCGGGCTGCATCGGAAGCGTGGCCAGCGGGGCGAGGGAGGGGATTCTGCCCCTCTGCTCTGCTCTGGGGAGACCCCACCTGGAGTACTGCCTCCAGCTCTGGAGCCCCCAACATAAGAAGGACATGGACCTGTTGGAGCAGGGCCAGAGGAGGCCCCGGAGATGCTGCGAGGGCTGGAGCCCCTCTGCTGGGAGGACAGGCTGGGAGAGTTGGGGGGGTTCAGCCTGGAGAAGAGAAGGCTCCGGGGAGACCTTCAAGCCCCTTCCAGTGCCTAAAGGGGCTCCAGGAGAGCTGGGGAGGGACTCTGGATCAGGGAGGGGAGTCACAGGATGAGAGGGAATGGTTTTAAGCTAAAAGAGGGGAAATTTAGATGAGATATGAGGGAGAAATTCTTCCCTGTGAGGGCGGTGAGCCCCTGGCGCAGGTTGCCCCGAGAAGCTGTGGCTGCCCCATCCCTGGAGGTGTTCAAGGCCAGGTTGGACGGGGCTTGGAGCAACCTGGGCTGGTGGGAGGTGTCCCTGCCCAGGGCAGGGGGGTGGAACTCGATGACCTTCAAGGTCCCTTCCAACATAAACCATTCTGTGATTCTATGATCAAACCATCTGGAAGCTCAGTGAGGACCAAAACGGCCAAGCCACCCTTTGCACAACACCGTTGGCACTGACAGCCTGAGGGGCGAAAGGAACACAGGGCAGGAGGTTGGACAGCCTCTCCTTGCTCCTGCGTTGCTTAATTACCCTAAAAACCGGATCCTGCCAAAGCCAAAGCCATACGCAAGCGCGGCGCCAGCCGCCCCAGCAGCCGCGCAGGCAGGGAAGGGGCCTGGAGAAAAGCTGGGTTATTTGCAGCTCCGCCGCAGCAGCGTGGCGTGGGGGGCCGGGAAGCTGAAGAGGGGGGAAAAAAAAAAACCCAACCATTTGCAATTACGCGCTGGGAAAATTGAACAGCAGGAAGCAGGCAGTTAACATCATTCTGCACAAGACAAACAGGAGATGTACAGAAATACATATGCAATTTTTAGAGGTCACTCAGAGCGCTTTTCAAGGAGCTTAATTGCGTTTCTAATCAACGAGGAGGCAGCAGCCCCCATTACCTGTACCAGCACAGCCCTGACGTCCGCTTTTGTGCTCGGGGCCCCGCAGGCGGGCAAAGAGCTGCCCCAGCGCTCTCCAAACACCGGCTGCGCTCCCGCCAGCCACGGGATGGAGAGCCCACGGAGACGCCGCTCTCCCGGCTGGGAGAGGAGCGGATTAAACCTCGTTAAGGGAATGATTTGGTCTATTGAGGAAATGTTCCCGGTGGCAGGTGACAGCGGCGTGACGGGGAGCTGAAGGCCAGATGCAACGAGGCTGCGTGGGGAAGGCCACTGCCGCTGCAGGGGGATGCAGGAGGGACGTGGCGATGCCCAAGCCACAGTAGAAGCCACCCACAGGCTGCACCCACGCAGCATCCATCCTGCCCTCCGCACAAAGCACCGGCTCCCCGCGCCCCGGCATGTGCCGAGCACGGCACAGGGGTGGAAAAGCACCGTTTGGCCCACAAACTAACTGCAATCAGCGGTGAAACCACCGGTGGGTGATGGCCTGGCATGACAGGCGTTGCTCTGATCATGGGAACTCCACGTCAAACTTGGGGGTGTGTGGTGACACTGCCCAGGTCCCTAATTTAGCTCCGGTATCCAGGGCAGCCTTCGGCTCCAGCAGGATTTCTATTTCTTGGCTTGCAGCGAGGAGGCTGGGATGGGAAAAGCGCCTCATGTTTCCCCGAGGTTCAGCAAGGGTGAGCTGCCCCCATCCCACCCAGCCGAGGGTACCATCCTGGGGACACTGTCCCCTCCCACCGCCTTCAGCGCAGCTTCAGAAGTGGGACATTTTGCAACCGCAGTAATCCGGAGCACAACCAGAGTTAACCCTTCGCAGAGGGGAGATGGCAGCAGATGGCCAACCCGCTGGAAACCCCCGCAGCTGCTCTCCCTCCAGCTTGGCCGTCTCTGTTATCTCCCGTTCCCCTTCCAAGGGAGGGTTCCTTGCAGATCAGACTCCCCATCATTTCGGGCGGGAAGCGCTGCACTCCCTGCCCGGCTCTCGCCGCAGCGGAGGCTCCAGCACCGGGGCGGCAGCGGAGCCCGGGCACCGCGGTGGCAGTAACCAGATCCCCGAGTTACACAAGCGTCCCTGGGACAAGGACAGCGCTGCGGAGGGGACTCAGCCACCCCCTTTGAGCAAAACCACGTTTCAGGCACAGAGGAGTCCATGCGTGTCCTTTTACGGGGATTAGGTGCTTTAGATGTTATCTGCGCAGTCGGCACAGCGCTCTCAACCTCTTCTCATCCTCAGAGCATGCCTGTCATGTCCCGGTGTCCCTTCAACACCGCGTGGGACAGGGGACAGCCGCAAGAGCTGTGTCACCCCAGAGCTCTGCACCATCGCAATCTCCGCTTCCCACCGGGGCACGTGCCTGCAGGAACGGAGGGAGAGCCGGGAAAGCGCCACCCCATCCTCGTCGCAATTCGGGAGGAAACTCAGCTCTCAGCCCCGTTTCAGCTCTCCTCGCAGCAGCTCGACACCGCCGAGACTGCGGCAGACGGCGCCTGCTGCCACCCCGTGCCTTGGCTCAGCCCAGCTCCCCCAGCAGCCTTCACACGCTGCCAGAGAAATCAGTTACGTGCAAAGCCAAACACACTCATTAGCTTCACTAAACCCCTCGAGCCGACGGCTCCAAAACAGGCCCCCCGGGCGCACGGCGCAGCCCCCACGCGCTTGGGACCCCCCCGGCAGCAAAGGCTCCTCCCGGGCTCCCGCGGCGGCTCCGGGTTCTTCACCACCTTTGAAAGACAAACCCTGGAAGCGGCTCCCTGGAGACAAAGCCGCTCATCGGGGTGTCTGCAGGGGGGACGGCACCCACCCGGCAAACCCAAACCCCGGCAAACCCAAACCCCGGCAAACCCAAACCCCGGCAAACCCAAACCCCCGCAAGCTGCCTCCGCCGCACCGAACCGGGGCTGCAAACCCAGCGGGCTCCTGCCACCCCCCCCCAATCACCAAATAAGAGCTTCAGCTCAAACAAAAGGGCCGCGGGCTCCGTCCCGTTCGCTCGGCAGCACAACGAGCTGAATTTCCCCCGCATCGTCTCACGCCACGCGCGGGGAAGGCGGGTGGGCACGGGGAAGGAAGGAAGATGCCGGAGAAAACAGGGGGGGCCGGAGCCGCTCACGTTCCCTCGCCCACGCGCGTCCTCAGGCACCACTGATTCAGTCTCGCCGCCTCCTCCGGGGAGGATGTGCCATGAATCACGGCGGGTTCGCCCAGGAAGCTCCCTCCTCCGCTGGCACACCGGGAGGTCCCAAACGCCACCGTCCCCCGCTGCCCCTCGCCGCGGGCGCCACCGCAGCCCCAAAAAGGTGCTGCCCCTCGGCAAGCCGCAAGAACGCGCCGCGCTCGCTCGGATTGGCAAGACAGCCCCGTCCAAGAGCCTGCAAGGGAAAACTCACATCCCACGGGCAATTTCCATGAAAACTGAGGATCGGGCACACCCCGCCATGCCGAGCTGTTCGTTCTCCAAGGCTGCCCCTCTTTGCTCCGGCTCCGCGCTCACCTCGGGCGCTCCAGCCGCTCTGGCAGGCAGTGTATTTTTATTTCCAGGTGCGTTTCGATCGCACCCGATTCACCTCGGCTCCCGGCAGAGCAGCGCACGCCGCGTGCTTCGCCTGCGCAGCAACCACCCCTCCGCTCACCTCCCGCAACAGGACCCGCAGGAGCGCGCCCCACGCCCCACACCGCTGCAAGGATCTCCCCTCGGGAGCCGTCTGCACCACGGGGGTTAAAATAAACTCTTCTTAAGTTGCAATAAAAATAAACCTGCAGTAGGGAAAGGCAGGCGGTCACCCTCCCGTGTCATCAGCAGGGGAGCAGAGCACATGTTCCCCCCCCCTGCACTGCACACACGGGCTCCGGGTTCCCCCGACCGGGCGAGCACAGGGCAAGGAGCATTTTTTCCTAATAAAGCAAAAGGGTTTCTCTTCAAAGCATTTGCCTCTTCTAATCTTTCCAGGCAAACTGGTTGCCAACTGGCGTCAGCTGCCGACGACGTTCGTGGAGCCGGTGCTGGATGCTCCGCACGTGCTGTTCCCACCTCGCAGCGCCGGGAAGGCCAACGCGCATCGCCCCCCGCGCCCACCCGAGGCACCGCGATGGGGGACCCGGATCAAGCTCATCTTCTCCCGTGTGTCTTTTTTCTGCCTTTAATGCCAACACATTTGGGGAGCCCACAAGTAATCGCCCCACAGTCCCGAAGCTGCTCCAGCCTCAGCCGGAGATGGCTCGGAGGGAGCAAGCAGCAGAAGGGCACGGAAGCAGCAAAGCTTCGTTCCACTTTTACTGCTTATTAACTATGGAAGAGAAATAAAATCACGACTCCCGAAGCCCGCAAGAGCAATTATGTTACCAAACACAGGGAAATTTGTGGTTTGATCACAATGCAGTAACGGCGAAACGTGCAGCTCAGGAAACCTCCCCCACATCATCGTGGCTCTTCCACAAACCTTTACATCAACCCCATCCCCACTGCTGACACCCACCACGACCGGCAGCGCTCCGACAGAGGCGATGGGACTTTCCCAAGCTGGGGATCATTTCTGCTCTGCCCATCCACACGGAGCCACAGACAGTCCCTGCCTGAAGAGCTCTAAGCCCCAACAGTCCCAGCAAAAGCCCAGGGAAAGCCTGGGAGGAGGAGGAGGAGCAGCGCATGGGTCCTGCAGCGTCCTGCCCGCAGCGCGCCCAGCCTGCCGTGCCAGGGGCACTATTTAGAATCATAGAATCCTTATAGCTGGAGAAGACCTTTAAGATCATCAAGTCCAACCATTATCTAACTCTCCCAGGCCCAATTCTAAACCATGTCCCTGAGCACCATATCTAGATGGCTTTTAAATACATCCAAGGATGGCGATTCAACCACTTCCCTGGGCAGCCTGTGCCAGGCTTTGATAATCCTTTCGGTGTAGAAGTTCTTCCTAACGGCTGCTCCCTGACGGAGATGGCTTCATCTGAGCCTCACGGTTTACAAGGCAGGACAGTACCAGCCATCACCCACCCGCCTTCTGCAGGGACGGTGGCTGGTGCCATCGGTGCCCGGGTGGACGCTGAGGCTTTGGCCATTTGGGCAGGATGCGAGCGCGGTCAGCTCCGTGTGTTAGTGCCTTCATCCCCCACCTCCGTGAACAAAAGGTCATCCTCCGCATCCACTTGCCTGAGGGAAGATGGAGAGGTTGGAAAACGCGTCCCAGCAAGAAGAGAATTATTCAGATTAGACAGAGCCACAAACGGGGAGCGAGCCCGGAGACGCAATTCAGGACCGAGCAAACGCGAAGTGATGCACACGCTGGAGCTGCTCGGCCGCATTCTCCGAGTCTGCATTATGGGAGCGCTCGGGGGAAGACCCGGAGCCATCGCGGCGAGCGCAGGGAGAGCTCTCCCACCGCACGCCCGGGACGAGCCATAAGCCAGGCGTGGAGAGGCTGCACGTGCGAGGGGCGAGCCGAAAACCCCGCCAGCAGCAGCCAGCACGCTCGGGGAGGGAGATGCCGGCGCGGGCGGCCTCGTCCCTGCTCCTGCGGGCGATTTTGCAACGGGGCGGAGGATGGAAAGGGGGCGAAGGAAGAGGCGGCTATTGCACTGCGCTTTCACAAGGACACCCGTCGCACCGGGGCCTCGCTCGCCCGCAAGGGTTGCACAACATCCCGTACNCCTTCCCCAGGGCATCTGCTGAGCATTTCCCCCGCTCTTCCCTGCGACAGATGCAGCCGCTATTCAGCCTTTTCAGGCTGCAACAAAAGCCTCTCCGGGCACACAAAGGCGAAGAGCAGAAGAGAGGCTCGGGATTAAATAAGAGCCACCTGCCAGGGGCCCATGTCCCCCCCCACCCCGTACAATGGGGGTGCTGCCCCCCGTCAGCCCCGCTCTGCAGAGCCCGTTTCCCAGCAGCAAAAATATTCTCGGCACGGTGATTTGAAGGAGATGAAGGTCCAAAGCGGGGGTACCCGCTTCACGTACCCGGGAGTGGCACCCTGGATGCTGCGGGAAGGGCCACCGGCGCGGTGGGGACATCGGGGACAGGGAGGCGGTGGGCGGGAGGGGGCTGCGAAACTCACGGGAAAAAGTCAAAGCAGGTAAATGGCAACAAGGCGGCAGCACGAAGCGTCTCCGCTGACTCACGGCACCAGCAGCAGGCTGGAGCTGGTGTTCAGTGGTGATTAATACAGAAGCAAACACTAATGTAAACCATTAACTCACCGCTGACCTATGTCCTTTGCACTTCCCTCCCGCGGGCACAGCTTGAAAAAAAAAAAAAACAAAACCCCTTATCGCCCCACCGGCACGGAGCGGTGCCACCTCCACCAGCCCTCTGCGCCGGCCGGGGGCTTTCCCTCGAGCATTGGATGGACAGACGGACAGACAGACCGGCACAGCCTCCCCCATGCAGCCCACTGACAGCACCCAGCACTCAAAGCATCTTTTCGGGTCCCTTGCTCCATCAGCCTCACCGCAATCCTGGGGACAACCCTGCCTTACCCCACCATTACCTCCGACCCCAGGGACAGCTTTGGGGGGGATTCCCCGCACCTACGTGCCAGAACTGCTTTTATTTTTAGACATACCCACCCATTCCTCACTTTTAGGCTGGAAGTGATTTAGGGGACAGGCTCGGACCACCCAGACCCACGCCTGCAAGCAGAGGAGCCATGGAGCCCCACCAGAAGCCCCACAGACACGCACCGCTTCCCAACAGCTCCTGGGCTCATGCTCTGCACAAAAATGAAGTTTTTCGGGGCTCAGCCCATGGGCAGGACCCCTCCGTGGGACAGATGGGCGGCCGCCACCCCCTCCCGGCTCAGCCACGCTGCCTGCTGCCTTTCAACACAGAGCACGCAGCAGTGCAAATAAATAAATATTAAAATATAGTTATATTTAAAGAAGAAGAAGAAAAAAAAGCCAAACCAAAACACAAAGCCGCATCAAGGCCAACCGCTCTTGAGGCGCCGTTCACCCCCGGCGCTGGAAGCGGTACGGCCTCGGGATGCGTTTCCTCCACCAGTGCCAAGCCTGAGGAGGGTTCCATCTACACGCCCTTGAAGCTCGGTGACGGCAGCACGCGTTGCCTCGCTCTGTCCTGTCCTCAACTGTTTATTTAATAGAGCTTCACCCTCGTCATGGGCTTTGTCAACACCGGGGCACAGCAAACACCTTCCCGAGAGGCGGCCGGGGATGCGCAGCCCAACCGTGGCACCTCGCAGGCGGC
>VUYV01000442.1:342387-355160 GCA_008711295.1 Anarhynchus alexandrinus
CAGAGCACTGCACAGGCTGCCCAGGGGGGTGGGGGAGTCCCCTTCTCTGGAGGTTTTCAAGACCCACCTGGATGCAGTCCTGAGTGCTGTGCTCTGGGCAGTCCTGCTTTGGCAGGGGAGTTGGACTAGATGATCTCTAGAGGTCCCTTCCAACTCTGAAAATTCTGTGATAATGGCCAAAATGCCCCAACACAGCACATCCCTTCCTACGGGCATCCAAGATGCCACCTCTGAGCGGGGAAGGGGGGCAGCCGCTCCGGGGTTGGGGGGGGATGGATGCTCGGGGACCCCTCTCTGCAAACCAAACTGCTGCATCCCCCCGCGCCTCCGCTGCAGCCCCCACCGAGGACACACTGCAGTCCATGCCGGGGACACGCTGCAGCCCCCGCCGGGGCCTTTTAGCGACACAACACAAAGCGAAAGGAAAACGCACCGCCAGGGGAGGGGCGGACATCTTCACGTGAGACATGGCGGCGGCCGGCGGCTCTGCGCCACGCACGGCCCCTTCACCGCCGCCTCCTCGCGAAGCCTCGGGGCCGGGGTCAGCTCCTCCTCCCAACCCCTCCATCGCCACATTTCCTACCGGAGCCGCCAAGCTCCTGAACGGAAAAGCGCACATATGTGCTTTTATGATAGGAAGTGGTTGATACTCGCAGGGGTGATTAATACAGAAGCAAACACTAATGTAAACCATTAACTCACCGCTGACCTATGTCCTTTGCACTTCCCTCCCGCGGGCACAGCTTGAAAAAAANGACCCCACCATTACCTCTGACCCCAGGGACAGCTTTGGGGGGGGGGGGGATTCCCCACATCTACGTGCCAGAACTGCTTTTATTTTTAGACATACCCACCCATTCCTCACTTTTAGGCTGGAAGTGATTTAGGGGACAGGCTCGGACCACCCAGACCCACGCCTGCAAGCAGAGGAGCCATGGAGCCCCACCAGAAGCCCCACAGACACGCACCGCTTCCCAACAGCTCCTGGGCTCATGCTCTGCACAAAAATGAAGTTTTTCGGGGCTCAGCCCATGGGCAGGACCCCTCCGTGGGACAGATGGGCGGCCGCCACCCCCTCCCGGCTCAGCCACGCTGCCTGCTGCCTTTCAACACAGAGCACGCAGCAGTGCAAATAAATAAATATTAAAATATAGTTATATTTAAAGAAGAAGAAGAAAAAAAAGCCAAACCAAAACACAAAGCCGCATCAAGGCCAACCGCTCTTGAGGCGCCGTTCACCCCCGGCGCTGGAAGCGGTACGGCCTCGGGATGCGTTTCCTCCACCAGTGCCAAGCCTGAGGAGGGTTCCATCTACACGCCCTTGAAGCTCGGTGACGGCAGCACGCGTTGCCTCGCTCTGTCCTGTCCTCAACTGTTTATTTAATAGAGCTTCACCCTCGTCATGGGCTTTGTCAACACCGGGGCACAGCAAACACCTTCCCGAGAGGCGGCCGGGGATGCGCAGCCCAACCGTGGCACCTCGCAGGCGGCAGCTCTGTCTTGCCCGGGCGATTCCCGCGGGGCTGCAGAGAGGAGCATCCCACCCCCCCGGCAGCCGGGACCCCCGGCACGACGCCTCGGAGGCACCCGAGCGGTGCCAGTCCAAGGGCTTGGCGTCGCGCTCCTGCACGGCCAACCCGCACCGGGCACGGTGTCCGAAGCGGTTTGGAGGCTGCCAGAGCCTCGCCGCTGGGACGGCGGCTCTTCCCTGGGCGAGATAAACAGCCCCCGCGCTGGGTGGCCGCCGCTTTTGTTGACGGCGGGGTTTGTTTTGTGCAGGGGAAGGCCGGGACAGGAGCGACACGGGGATTTCGTAACACGCCTTTGTCTGCGCGGGCGCTCGGCGAGCCAGGGGCCCCGCGGCCGCCGACCGCCCTCCTCCCGGCACTGCTCCCTCCACCTCTCACACGGCACAACGGACATAAAACCTCCAGCGCCGTCAGCTCCAACGCAGCCGGGATGCACCAGCCCTCCCGTGGGGATGCTCGAGCCCTCCCATGGGGATGCTCGAGCCTCCTGCGGGGATGCTCCAGCCCTCCCATGGGGATGCTCAGGCCTCCTGCGGGGATGCTCGAGCCTCCTGCGGGGATGCTCCAGCCCTCCCATGGGGATGCTCGGGCCTCCTGCGGGGATGCTCGGGGCAGACACACGCGGGGCAGGGAGAAGGGCTGCTGCGGCTGACCCACAGCAAGGCGTGTAATGAGAAGGGATGCTAACGAAGGGGCAGAGGGAAAGGGGAGGATTGCACCCCACGGGGTGATTAAGCGCTGTTCAGCAGTACGCCATCGCCCACCACCCTCTCTCTCCTCCACCATCTCCCCCCCAAGCACCCCCAGGCAGAGCTGCTCACTGAGAGCCAGGGCTGCTCGTGGCTCTCCCTCGCTGCAGCCGCCCTGCTGTCCCTGCACCGCTCTCCTCCTCCTCCTCCTCCCATCCCATGGCTGTCACGCATCCCCAGGACCTGCAGAAGAGCCCTTGGGACCACCCGTTTGCAATGAACCCACCTGCGCTAAGAGCCAAGCAACGCTCCAGACCCAGCACTACCCATGGTCACGCACATCCACTCTACCCGCCACACCAATTAGTATTTTAGGGGAAATCCTGGACCTCGAAGCAACGCAATGAAAGGCCGAGAGCCTCCTGCCACCCTGCAAGCCCACGGGGAGTTCTCCCCCCACCAGCCCCTCTTCCCTCCGCACCAGCCATCCTTAAACCCTTTCAGCTGGGAGGAAAACACAGTTGCGTTTCTATTTAAAAAAAAAAAAAAGCCCTTCTTTGCATCCTGCTGGCACCTCATTAAAGCTCGCGGGACACGGTGGCTATTAATAGCCCCCTCCGGACTTTCGGCAGCCCCGAGAGCCTCCGTGGCACCTGTTGGCAGCAGCCGCAGAGCCCGGGAGGTTTGGTGGAGCGCACACCACCAGCGTCCCCGTCAGCCCCGTAACCTCAGAATCCCTCAGCCCACAAAGCGTGCAAAACCCAGCACGAAGCGCCCGGGCACACACACCTCCGAAAACACCGTCCGAGGAGAAACCTTCCCCCCACCCCTGCCCCCGGGGCATTCCCGAGAGGGAAACGTGGGTCTCTAGAGGATGCTCCCACAGGGAGGACCTGCCCAAGAGACAGCGGCGCACAGCACAGGGGGTGACGGCACAGACTCTGCGCGCTCACATCTTCTCAGCGCACGGCAAACACGCACACGCTCTGGGAAGGACTCACTGATCTTCTCATGGATGCCCAGTGCCCCACTGCTAGACAGTATTTACCAGCAGGATCCTTGATTTCTTACCAAACGGGACAGACAGCACGCGCTCTGGACACATTTTGCCTGTCAGATTAGAAGGGAAAGGGGATAAAAGCGGGGACATTTAAACAAACTAACAAAAAAAACCCTACTCCTGCAGCTACTGCTGCTTCCCCAGCAGGCCAGGCTGTTCCTCTTGGCCATTCCCATGCCCAGCCTTTAAAAAGAAACCTCACCCGACAGACAACCCTACAGACACCAGCTCAGCCCGGGGCAGCGGTGCCCAGGGAGCGGGGGCAGGCACGGGGCGGGCAGGGGAAGCTGCTCTCTGCGGGCTGGCTGGGGGCTCCCGGGTCCCGCTTTGTAGGAATTTCAGCTTTTTCAATTCCACTTATTCAGGAGAAGGGCTCAGGGCCGGGGCTGGGGGGGAGCCGAGGGGCAGACAGGGCAGCCTTTGTGCGGCTCGGCCGCCCGGCGACCCCCACGTTCCCCCTGCAGCACGCCGGCAAGCGGCAGCGCTGGCACTGCCACCACCCCTGCGGCCCCGCAGAGCCGGGAGCAGCGCCTCGAGACCGCGGAGCTTCCCTTTCCTGAGCGAGGGAGAGAAATTAAGCCAGCGGCCCGTACGAACATCACCCCCCACCCCGCGTTACCCCCATCTCTCCCCGCAATGAAGTCGAAGGCTCTTCCCACGGCCGCTGGGAGGGTTTGGAGTTGAGGTGGGTACAACCTCCAGATGTTCATCACTGGTTGGGAGTTAAGTCACTAAAACCCTCGAGGCATCACCACCACCACGTCCCGAACCCTCCTTCCAGTGGCGTTCGCCTGGTTGTTTCAGTCTTTGGGGAGAAAGAAAGGGGAAAGGGGTGTTTTGGTGAAAGCTGGAGGTGCCTGACCTGCCAAGCCCCGGCTGCCCTCACTGCCAGAGCCCGGCAAAACGGAGTTCACCGGCTACACCGAGAGCAGCCAGAAACCCCCTCGCTGTCGTTAGCGGGACCCCGCAGGGGCAGAGCCCTCCCGGCCCTGCAGTTCCTCGAGGTGAAGCCCAGAAATGGGAATATCGGCCAAAAGCGCCGCACGCTGAGGCTCACTGAGAACATCACCATCTTCCGTGAACTCCTCCAGACTGCGGCGGAGGGCGAGAGCCGTAGACCTGCTCCAAAGCTCCCGGGGAGCAGCTTCAATCCCTCCCGCCCCGCAGCCGCCCGGGCGGCGCCGGAGCTCGGCAGCATGCAAAGACCGCATTTTAATCCATTCATAAACTCCCTGGCACCTTACCCTCCCAGGCTTCATCAGCGCAGCATTTGCATCCCTAACGACACGCACCCGAGGCCGGGCCAGTCCTCTCCTCCAGCAGCGCGGAGATGGGCGACAGCAGCACCAGGACCATTCCAACCCCCCCCCCCCCAGGACCTGGAGCGCTTCCCTGCTGGATCCCACCGCCCGCAGAGCATCTCCCATCCTGGTGGGGACCTGCTCTTTATCAGTGACTCTTCCTCACAACTGGGAGACTCTTCCCCAAAGGGGAATAAGCAGGGCGGGAGGGGAGACGTGGGCAGTCCCGCTTCCACATAACAGCGCAGACCCTCACACTGGGAACGGGGTCATTCCTTGGAGGAAAAAGCACTGAGGTCAAAAGCAAAGGCCTCGGCAAACCTCTGCTGAGCTCCTGGGCCACCAAGCGGGAAGATGTCCTCGCCGGGAGCCCGGGCAGGTGCCGGCCGAGGGCTGCATCACCCCCAGGCTCCCCAAAACAGCCGTGCCCCAATGCCGGCGCTGCTCTGCCCACGGCACGGCAGGTCCCCGCTCAAAAACGCCGGATTCGCAGCTCCGGTGACTTCCAGGAGATAACCCGGGTTTAGGCTTCCCGGCAAGCCCGCCCTGCCCCGCACCGCGGCACAGCCGCTGACGCAAGAGCCGCCCCGGTTCTCTCAGCAGCGTGCCCAGCGCGACGGGCAGCGAGGTTGCGAAATGGCTGAAGAGGAAGAGAGAGTGGCTCCAGAGCCCGGAGGGGACCCGGCTGGCGCGAGGAGGCTCTTACAGGCGACGAAGGCTCTCACAGCCCGGTTTTATCCGAAAGCAGCGGCTGCAGGAGCTGCAGGAGCCACCGCTCTGCGGGAAACTGGTCGCCAACACCCGCAAGCAGGCACAGCCCCTGCCTTTTTGCTAAAACAAGTGGAAATATAATACGTTAAAATTGCCCTCAAACACTGAGCTGGGAGATGCAGTGAGGCCGTCATTACTACTGAAAATAAAAACATATCCCTGTTACCAGACCAGCTCCCCCTCTGCTTTTTACTTTACCTATTTATTTTTTTCTAAAGTAGGCTGGGGATAACCTGCACGCTTTCGGGTTTGTTTGGATCTGATTGCATCTGCCTCCCCGCCCCGGCCCAGCCAAGATGGCCAAGATGCCATCCCCGTTTCGGAGCAGCCCCGCTCGGACCCAGCTCCCACCCGCACCTACGGGCGCGCGAAGGGGACGTGCTGCGGCTACTGGAATCGCAGACTGAGGGGACGCGCTGCCAAATTTCCACAGCGGCCCCAGCTCGTGTTCCAGCCGCGTTTCCCTGAAAACACACATTTGGCAGGAGGGCCAAGGAGCCTTCCAAGAGGCTGCCCCAGCTCAGTGCCGCGTACCAGGCAGGTACCCGGAGGACGCCGGGAGGACAGCGGATGGGGAGAACGGCTGCTCCGCTTCCGAACGCTCGGCAGAAGATGCTCCCGGCCGCGTCTGCCCTGTGGAACCCCAGGAGGTGCCATACCCCTGGGGACAGGGACAGCACAGAGTCCTGACCTGCTGCTACACAGATTTAGCCTGTTTCAGCACGAGAGGTGTACGGCAACGATGGCCCATGAGCCCAATTCAGCCCCTCTCTGGGACCAGCAGAGGTGGAGAGGTTGAATTCAAGAGGAGCGCCCGGGGGAGCTGACTGCAGCCAGGGGCACACAAAGCGAGGCAGCAAAGATAATTATGACGACGAAGGAAACGAGCCCATCCCTCCACGGATCCCAAATCTATAGCCCAAACCGGGTAAGGGTATCTAACGAGAGCGGAGCTGCAAAGCCCCAGCCTGGCGGGGCGCCCCAGGAACATTCAGATCTGGGTTTGCATTTTGAACTTTATCTCTAGTTTAGGCTACAGCTCGCTGGACGGCCAGGCACAGAATCACATGCAGCCCTGACGCCAACGGCTTAAATAATCTCATTACATATGACGGCAAACGCTGTGCCAGCTGCAGACCGCTCGAGCCAACGCGCTCACCTGCCCTCTCCGCTGGGAGAGCGTACTTTGTCACAGCAAAGCAGCGTACCGACGTAACGTCCTAATTCGTGGGAAGATGCTGTCATCCTCCCCGGCAGCATCAGACCAAAGATGGAGCCACAGCGGAGCTCCGTGCGCTCCCAGCAGCACTCGGAGAGGAGCCACACTGGTACCCCATTCCTGCATCCCCCTCCTGATGGCAGGTACCACCCCAACACCTTCCAAACGGCGTTTTTGTGGCTCACAGCATCTCCAGCAAAACCTGTGCTTCAGGTCCTCTCAGGTCAGGGGGATCTACCAGCACTCACGGCTGTTCGTCCCTTCCCGAGGCCACGAAGGAAACAGCGAGTTAATGCAGCCATTAAACCTGCCGGTTGCCATAATCCCTACCTCAAATTGGTAAGATCTTAAAAGGCTGAAATCTTTGAAATGACTCAGCCACGAGGTATAAAGAAACAACAGCTTAAAAGGCTGTTAAAGCTCTCCGCATTCAGACTCGCTCTTGCGTGCCCTGCTCTAACCCCCGCTCCCCGTCCCCATCCCCGTCCCTGTCCCCCTCCCTGGGGGAACCGGCCGCAGAGACGAGAGCCCTCTCCAAAACGAGCCTCCAGGCACCGGTCACACGTGCAGTCCTCGTGCCAGCCAGAGCTGAAAAGGAAATATATTTTAGCATCCTGCAGCCGAGAAAGACGAGGGGCATCCGCAGAGGGGACGGGGGCCACTTTCAGTAGGATACGGGTCTCGGGGGCTTTTCAAATCCGACGCCAATGTCACCACCAGAGATGACCACGATACCCAACAGTGTGGACCACGCTGAAACGCTGACCCAACACGACTCCCCAGGCTCGAAACAGGTTTCTCGGGGAGCTGTCAGGTAAAGCCGTGTTCCCGTGCCAGCCTCCGGGGCTGGCGGAGGGATGGCGCTGGTCCTCACCGATCCACCCTCCCTCCTCCAAACCCAGCCTGCAACCTCAGCTGGGTCTTCAGGACCCTCTCCGGGTTACTGAAGACCCTCTCTGGGTTCCTGCCTCACCTCTGCTGCCCGCACCCCTGCCCGCAGTGGGGAGAGGAGCTGAACGGCACGACGTGGGGCTGCCGGGCAAAAGCGGGGTGTCCCGTCCCCCCCTCCCCGAGTGCTGGCCCATACCGGGCTGTGACAACCGCCCTTGCCTGCCGCAGACAGCCCCGGCGCGGCGGAGGGGAGGCAGCGCGTTATTCTTGGAAACCAGGAGGTGAGGTCATGCTGCCTGAATGCTGCAACTTGAGGCCAGTTGTGCTTGGAGAGGAGCCGGACTTCTGCAGCGGGCGGCCGAGCCGGGGCCGTCTGCAGGTCGGGAAGCCGGTGACGTTCCCAGTTAGCAGGGGGAAAGGGTTTCTTCACGAAGGAGGGCTCTTTCCACCCAGGCTCTCGGCAGAGAGCGTGGACCCCAGCAAAGGGATGGGGTTTAAAATAGCATCAGCTACTGCCTCTGCAGCAAAGCCCTCGGACCACCCCGGTGTGGGGCACGTAAGCCCACCAGGGAGGCTCAGGAGATGCCAAACCCGGAGCCACGCTGCTCCCCGTGCCACAGGGACCACAAAACGGCCGCTTCTGACCCGGCCACTCCTCCGGATGCCTCCCACGTACCCGCACCGCCCTGCGAACCCCACATCGCTCGTCGGGAGTTCATCCATCCCGTCGGATCCCAGAGCACATCCTGGAGGTCTCTGGGAAGAGAGAAATCACCAACTCGCTCTTTCAGGCTCCCTAGGCAGGAACTTCCTGGGAGTTTTCATCACCTGTGCCTACCCTCTGTCCAGCAAACACACGAGGAGACCAGGCTCTCAGTCCGCACACCTTCAAATTATTATTTATACACTGCCTTAAATGCTTTAGAATAGGCAGCATGTGTCTGACAAAGCTCAGCGCCCGCTCTCCCGCTCACTACCCGGAGGCAGCGCCAGCACCTCCGCAGACGAGCGCTGGCTTTCCCAACGTGGGTGCTGGCAGATGGCAGAAACCTCGCTGAAGGCCAGCAGGAGCTCAGTGGGAGCGATAAATTAATCATTTTACCTGGCTGTATTCGGCTATTAAATCACACCCACAGGGGCAGGATGGCTGCCCACGAAGGATTCATCCCGCAGGGAGCAGCTCGGCTCCTAAGCCCAGTGCCGCTTCTGACGGGCTGCGAGACCTTCAGTAAATCACTGCGTCTCAGTTCCCCACCTCTGAAAACGTGGGAAACACCGATCTTGTTTTGCAAGACCCATGGCCGATAGCATTAGATTATTATTAAGAGGAAGAACCCCGCCACTTCCTGAGCACGTGTCAAAGCAAAAACCAAGCCCCTGCTCCCGGGCTGTTATCAGTCCATCGCAGTCGTAGGTTTGACTGCTCAGAACATGTCATGTATTTAGAAGAGATTAAGGCAAATCCTGAACTGTTTAAACAAACTCAAACCCCAAGTCAGTAGACTCCTTTGGTCAATGAGATAATAAACCACTGCCTTGGAAAAGTCCCAGTGATGTCACTACACTTTCCACAGCTTTTCAACCATGGCTTGCACAGAAGGCCACAGCGAAGACGTTTCTGGTTATATAAAATACATGGTAGAGTTTGAAAAAAAAAAATAAATTAAAATCCCCCCACTGAGAGAGGAGCAGAAGTACAGCGGACACACAGCGAGTTGTTTCCCATGAGCCCAACACCTTCATCTACTCCATCACTTCGGGGTTACTTCTCCAGTTGGATTTTCTGGGGAACAAAGCATTTCATCTCAAACGAAGCTGCGGGAAGCCACGGGAAACAGGGCGCTTTGCTCCTCTGAAGGTGTCTGTAAAGGACCCCAGCCGTGACGGCAGAGAGAGCGCGAGGCCACCAGCTCCACCCAGGCTCATCCAGAGCCCCTCAGTTACCAGCTACGCGACGCCTGCCCCGTTTCCACGACAGGGACCTTACAAGAATAATAAACCACAGAAGTACTGGGCTCCTTCCTCCTTCTCCATCAGAGGAACCATCGCTCACAGATCATCTGGTGGGGCCGAGAGCAAGACAGAGAGTATTTCGCAAACGTGCCCCGAAGCACCAAGGATGCTGCAGAAAGAGGGCTGCCAGAGAGGGGGCAAGTTTGCAAGCAGTCTCCACGGCCCTGCGAAGCTCTTCCAGCTCTTCCAAGCTCACCAACCCAGGTGAGGATTTCCTGCTTTGAAGCTGGGGTTAGGAGTGAGGTTCGTTAATTTGTTTTAAAGGAAACCTGCTCCACGAAGAGCTCCATCAAGCAGCGCGTACAACACAGAACAACTCACCACCCGCTATTACCGGCCCCCGCTCTCCGGTCTGGCTTACCTAAGATTTCCTTGCCTAATTAAGAGGGCCAGCCATCAACCCAGTATCTCGCCTAAAGATTAGTCTTAAAAGTGGAATTTGCGGTAGGCGAGACAGACCTCGCTCCCAGCCCCACCGTCGCAGCCTGCGTCACTAATGCCAACAGCCTGACCACAACCAACAACGCCAAGTCAGGTCAGCGGTGACCTACATACGGCAGCCTTTACAGAAATTACAAGCCTAATTTCGCCTCATAATAAATCACACCAAGGTCCAAGGAAGAAAGGGGTAAGAAGCCACCTAGACCTCGCGTTTCAGTTCCATTCATCACCTCTCCGCGGACTTTATGTTCCCACCCTGCGGTAAATCACCGCGCATCAAACAGGGTCAAGTCACGGGTGACTGGGACCATCGGTGGCCCGCTTCCCACCAGACAGCTCAGGGATGCCACACTTCAGGTATTGCTCGGTACGAAAAGATAAAATAAGATTAGGGGTGGGAAACTAGCAAAATAAAGAATAACGGTCTATAAGACAAGCGAAGGAGTATCTCCTGTTCTCACCTAGGTACTACACGGCAAATAGAAGTACCATCCATTAACTCGCACACAGCACCATTTTATTTAATGGTGCGTCTCTGCCACGGACTGTTGCATAGGAAGGAGGAGGAAATTGGCTGTAACATTTTCACTGCTGCTGGAATGGTGTCCCCAAGCTCACACATTCCCGGAACACTGAAAAGTTCTCTTGAGCAAAGTGACTCTCGGCAAAACCCCAACCTAAACGCATCTCTTGGTTTGGGAGAAAGAGGTTTAACAACATAAGAGATGCTCACGATCCAAAAAGCAGCACAGCATAACCAGAAGACACCGTTAATATCAGGGAGAGACACAACCGTTTCCCTCCAGTGGAGGATTGCATTATTATCCAAGATTTTGGAATAGTAAATGTAAAGAGCAATGTTCCGAATGGAAAGGTTTGCTGCACAACCAAAGCAGGCAGCACAGAGAGATTTCAGCTGTGCCTTCTGGCCGTGGGCCATCGGGATTCTTTTAAGCATCATCTGAAACATGACAACCCGATGCAATCACTTGTGTGGATCCTGCTTTAGGTCATCTTTCCACACTGATGCAGCCCATGAGTAATTCGGATCCAAACACCTCTCCGCAGGTCTCTAACAGACGTTATCCCGGCTGCGTAGCAGGGGAGGGGATGAAGTCAGCACGCGTCGCGTCTAGAGCAGTCACCCCCGACGTGTTTGGCCTCGGCGGTTCAGTCCAAATCTAACACCCAAATAACCCAAGCCCGGAGCTCACACTCGCACCGGCTCGTCCGAGAGCCCAAACTCACAGCGTAGCAGTTTTTAGGGGCTGGAAGGAATCACTTACAGTAGCAGCTGTGCCGCTCTTTGGAAAGCCCGAGAGGCGTCCAACCGCTCAGCTGAACGCGTCTCTCACGGCGGGGACGTGTCAAGAGGCCGGGGCAGGGGACAGGGAAGATGACCAACGCTTTTCCAAAACAGAGATTCAGCGCCGCATATACCTCACCCTCCAAGAGCCGCGCAGACGCTCTGCGCCACCCTCCTACATCACGCCGCCGAGTCCCGTGCTCCACGAGGCTTTTCAAGACAGCCATGGAACCCACACGACTCGTGGCCGTAAATCCTGACCCTGCACCGCGCTCTGGTACGGGCAGCGGAACCGCACCAGCCCCACGTCCCAACCGGCCTCCCGTGCCGGGGCAGAGAGGAACCGCCGGCGCGGGGTCTCCTCTGCCATCCTTCCCCTTTCCGGGCCGCGACAGGGAAGTGCTGGAATCCGCGCTTGAAACGCTCGAGTCAACTGCAGAAGCGCGGAGGAGCCCGTCTGTCAAAACAGAAGAGGATTTCGCTAATTTCCAACCCAACGAGATGACAACACATATCATCTCGGAGCACAACGCGGGGCTGCTCAGGAGAAACGCCCCTGTTTCTGAACGAAAAAGTCAAACTTTTACTGTTCAACTGACCCCTCCCTCCTTAACCATCCCCTGCCGACCCCACCACCCCCGCGGCATGACTTGTGCCCCCAACGCCACTTGTTCATTCATTCATTCCGGTTCGGAATCTCGGATACCAACAGAGAGGCAGCTTTGAAAACAAGAGAGGTGGGGGTTACGGGTTTAGGTGGGGTTTTTTTAGCCTTCGCAGTTCTCAGGGTAACGCCGAGGGTTTGAACAGCTCATGTGTGGGCGCAAATTGCACCGATGCTCGAGAACACGGCGCTCCCGCCGAGCAGACTGCCTGTACCCGCGTCACGCCTGGCGCGTCGTGAATCCATTCAAACTTCCCCAGGTCCCTCCGGCAGGGAGACACGCTCCCCCCGTCACTCAAAAACCTCACCTGAAAACAAGGAAACCGTCGCATCACCTGGCGTGGGCTAAAATACACATTTGTAGCCGCTATTTTTCTACGCATCTTTCAAACCGAAGTTACACACAAGGGGTGAATGCAGTAACACTGAAATATTCCCCGAATGAAGTGAGGAATGAGAGCCACTCGGTGTGACACCCCGTTTCGTACAGCCGGGGCTGGGAGAGCCGTGCCACCGAGTGGGGACCCCCGGGCGGCCGTCCGCATTTATGGGCAGTGTATTTATGGGAAACCCCACGGCTGGAGATGCAAACACCATGGCTGGAGATGCGAACCCCACGGGGTGACACCAGCCAGGCCGAGGGCTCCTCTCCCCTCCAGACCCCACCCCCCCCAGGGTGGGCTACCGAGATGTCATTTCGCTTCCTTTCCCATTAGAAAGCCGGGAAGCCACGTCTCCGTGTTCTTAACGGGGGGAGAAAAATAAATTAAAGCATGGCGGGGCGGCCGGGCAGCAGCCAGCTCCATTGTCCCCGCACGCCCCGCTCCCGGTTACCGCTGTCGCTGCCCGTTTTCCCCTACCCGGTGCCCCCCCCAGGGACCCCCCCCCC
>VUYV01000442.1:355688-380205 GCA_008711295.1 Anarhynchus alexandrinus
CTCCTCCTCCTCCTCCTCCTCCCGGCGCGGCGCGGCCCGGCTCTGATGTCAGCGCCTCGCCGCCGCCGGCCCCGGGGCCGGGGGAGGGACGGGGCGGGGCGGGCAGCGGGGCTGCGCCCGACGGAGCGGCTCGGCCCGGCCCCGCCGCTTCCCCCCGGGGGAAATGGAGGTGGGGGGGCGGTTCTTGCGCTCCGGAGGGGGGGTCTTAGTGCTGGAGAGGGGCTGCGGGACACGGCGGTGGGGGCAGGGGTGAGCCCCCGGCCCCGGTGGGGTGCGGGTCCCCGCCGGCAGCACCAGCACCGGGTGTATTGCCGCTGTGGGGTGTCAGCGTTGCCGGTGTCCCCCCACCAGTGAGACCCGGGTGACACGTCTGGCGTGTTCCCGGTGCCCCGCAAGCATCCCTAAGGTGACAAAAGACAGCTCCGAGGAGGCAGTAACTGGTGGCGCCGAAACACCTTGTCCACCCATGGCTCCATCAACAACCAGTTCCCAGGAAGACGGGATGGAAACACCACGCAGAGCATCGGGGGGAAGGGTGAAAGGGTGAGAAACCAGTCCAAGAAGAATAAAGGCCGTCCTGACGGGAACATATTAACCCCTGTTTCCATGTTCTGTCCAGAAGCCAACACAGATGCTGAAGAAGCTGAGAGAGACGGGGTCCGCGCCAAGGTGCAACGTGCCCTTGAGCTGCCCGGCATCCAGCAAAACCCACTGAAGGTTTCTTCAGTTGGAGCACAATGGCAAATCAAGACTTTTCTCTTATGGACATAAACAGCACAGCCTGCTTGTCGCTGATAATTCCTGTTTTCTAAGCAAAGAACACGTGTGTTTTGACATTCGTCCCTCTCTTACTGAGCCATCCCACAAAAAGCAGTGAGTGTGCCCTGGGGAAGAGAGATGAAGAAACATGCCCAAAGCCATACCAGGAGCCAATGGCACAGCCTAGAGCCATCTCCTGAGGCCCAGGCACTGCTTTTTGGCAGGCTGGTGCATGTCCCAAGCCCACCCTGCGCGGCACAGCCAAGGGGCTGACATGCCACCGGGGCAGTGAGGGACAGGACACGCTCCCAGGCCCTGCGGATTCAGCAGCCACATCCACGGGGCTGCAATGCGACAAGTAGTCCCAGCCCCAACCCACACACGGGCTCCAGTCTCACCATGAACCATGAAGAGCTCTGGAAGCCTCTCAGATGCACTAATGGAGGGTCCTGGTCAGAAACCACTGTCTCCATCTGCACTGATGTCAGCAGTTTCACTGGTGTCACAAGGACAGAACAAGCCATGGAAGCAGGACTTCCCTCTTCTATTTGCAACTTAAGGAAAGCAACAGAAGAAAAAAAAAAATATATATATACCCGCAGCATTCAGGAGACGGAACACCAGGCCCACAGTACACAAGATCCACACTACGTCCTCAACAAGCCGCTGCTGCCAGAAGAAAGCAGAATCCAAGAGACAGAGAAGAGCAGGACACAGAGAGAGAAGAGCAGGACACAGAGAGAGAAGAGCAGGACACAGAGAGAGAAGAGCAGGACACAGAGAGAGAAGAGCAGGCCGTAACTTCTGCGGGTCCCTACACACAGGCAGAGCTGCTTGCACCAGAGCAGGAGGCATCTGGTCCACATCTGCCGACCCAGCACCTTCTGTGATCAATAACATCCCCCCGGATTTTTTTTTAGTCAAGCCAATAAAACCGCTCCACCTGTTAGAAAAGCCAGCTCATGATTTTAAAAGCCAGTTTTTAACCAGTGACTGATCAATAGCTGAGTGAAGCAGCGGATCCAGCTAATCAAAGTACGTCATTAGCAGCAAGAGACACAGCGTCTGTCGGGAGGTGGCAGCGATAGTCACCAGATGGGAGAGTGAGTAAACCTACACCAGGCGCTGGCAGCTTTATAAATAAAACTCTTGTCGAGCTGCCGGTGCCTCTCGCCGCGGGTCCCGAGTTTCCCCGCGAAACCCGCAGAGCGGCGGGAGGCCTTCGCCTGCTCCCGGCACATCACGGCATAAGTGATGGAAGCAAGGAAATCTCCCGCTGGGGAAATGGATTAATTCTGGGACTTGCAGCATCTCCCAGAATCTGATCCTGCATCCTTCACCCCAATGAACAAGGGGCTTTGGGGAGGGGTCAGAGTTAGATCCAATGTACCAACAGATCGCAAATCAAAGATGCTTTAAAGCTGCCAGCAGCTCCGTGGGGTTTTCCCAGCATTTGCCCCCCCCCCCCCCAACTCGGGCTCGCCTCAGCATGTCTGGGGCAATGAGCCTTGAAGCCCCAGTTTTTCTTTACAGAGGAATCTGGTCGAGGGAAAACGATTGACCCATTTCGCTTCCCAGTTTTCTTTAGTTTCGTTCATATTTGCTTTGTAACCCGACCCTTCAGCGATTTCAGACAAACACCACTCCAGAGGAGGAGGAGGAGGCGGCGGCAGGGTTTAGGGAGCCCCGTGTCCCACATTTCCCACGGAACCCTCCCGGGTCATTCCCCCGGGCCGAGCGCTCCCGGTACACCCCGAGACGGACAACCCCTGTCCGCCGCGCACCCCAACACCCCCTCCGCTTTCCAGCCCCGGGGGGCGCCTGGGGGGGGAAGGAAGGGGGGAGAAAGGGGGGGNGGTCCGGCTGCTGCTGCCCCCATGAACGATTTTGGGGGGGGAGTGGGGGGGAAGCAGTTTGCAACACGCGTGGGCTGTTGGACGGAGCCCCGAGGCTCCCCGGGACGGATTTGGGGTCCCCATCCCAGGAGGGGACCCAGATGTGCCCCCCCCCCCAAAAGGGGCCCTGTCCCGGCGGGCTGTGGGCTGGCTGCTCCCCCCAGGGTCTCTCCCCACATCACCGGAGAGGAGACGGTCTCCCCCCGCTGCCAGCCAGCCCCTTCGGCCCCCCACCCACCGCCATCCCCCCCCGCCTCGGCGGGTCCCCGGGCCCCCTGGGACGGCGGCCAACGCCGTGATTTATGGCGCAGGAGCTGCCAAAGGCTTTGCGGAGCGTCGGGGCTGGACGCAGAAGCACCGAGGTGAGCAGCACCCAGCCGCGGGCAGACATGTCCACAGCAAAACCCTCTCTCCTCATCCCGCAGACAGGCCAGTCCTCAGATTTGGGGACCTATTTCCAGGTTCTCCGTTAACCGATTAAAATCTGACCCAGGAGCACCGAGACACCCGTCTCCCTTTGCGATCTTTGAGAGGCAGTGGGATGCGAGCGCGGCGCGCAGGCAGATCCTCTGCTATCCACCCACTCGCCGCACATCACACAGCTCTGCACAGCAGAGGAAGAACCACCATAGGGTGTCCACCACAGGAGCATCATCTCTGCACAGCCCACCACATCTGGCTGACCCCACACACCCCCCAAAAAAAACAAACAAACAAAAAACAACCCCCCCCCTACAAACACCACACCCAGCAGCAGTGACCTCTCCTCCTCGGCCACGAGCAAATTCATCCGGATGCGGAGGGGAAGCGATTTTTCCCTCCTTCCACTCCCATCTCTATTAGGGAAAAAAGCAACAGCCGGCAGCAGGCTCAGCCTTTACATCTACGTGACACAAGTGGCTGATCTGCTAACGTGCTTTCCCTGGCAAGTGATAAACTAGATTGTTATTTGATTATAGCAGAGTTACCAGGAAAAATAGACCGTGAAGATTAAGGTAATGATCATTAAGGCTGTATGCATCCTGTTCTTCTCCCCGGGTAGATTTGTGTGAGCATGAGACTGGTGAAAAGCTATCCCACTTAAAAAATTACAATACCTTTAAATAATCCCGCATGCTTTTAGGATAGGGGTAATTTAATTGAAAAGATGTTGTTAATCCCCATTACAGCTATTAATGTCATTCGTAAAGCAATGGGAGGATCGGAACAAGGACAGGAGGTAGCACTGGAAGTGTAACGTCGCGAGTGTTTTTCCACGCAATGGGAGCGCAGCGTAGCTCTCCGTGTCGGCGAGGGAGAGGAGGCTGGCACAGACATGGTGGGATACAAGGAGCTGCCGCCCCGCTGCGCCCCGAGCAGGCAGCCCGGCTCTCGGGGTTGCTTTGCAGGGAGTGCATCGCTCCGGGAGCTCCAGCGCTGCTCCCACCAGCTGCTCCGCTTCCCAGGAAGCGGCTGTATCTCAGCGCTTGGAAGTGATCCTTGTGCACGGTTTGCGTATCTATTTATAAAGCACTGTGGGATCCTTTAGGATGAAAGGAGCTATTATAACCTGGATTTATTGCCCAAAAAGTAACCATGAATCTTCTCCACCCTTCATTTGCTTGTCTCACGAGTCTGAGCAACAGCTCTCAGATGGAGACCCTCTCTCCTAACCCTGCCAGGGCAGGGGATGTTTCTGGCTGGCGATATCAGTCCCTTCCCAGGGATATTCCCCACTGGCACCACCCTTCTGCGGCAGAAGCAGCAGAAATGCCCCTTGGCACATGGTGGGAAGAGGTGGCAGCTCCAGGGCTGGGCTTCCCCTCGGCAGATTAGCACCCAGCAGGCTCCGGCGTTGCTCGCATACCCGAGCGGGCCGGCTCCGCGCACCCTTCCCGCTGGACATACTCTAGCTGACACACAGAGCCCGTAATTGCAAGACATGTCAGGAAATATTGGTCAGGATTATATCTGTCTGACTGACGGGTACGAGGATTTTCCTCCCCGCTCCCTGGCCAGCCGGCCGCCCCTACACACGGCGCAGGGGACAACGCACACCTCGTGGCCGATGGACTCCTCCAGACCCACGGGGCAGACCATCGTGCCGCGGGTACATCTTACATGTGTCCCCCTCAGGCAGTGTCCCCACAGCCTCAGGAGCACTCAGCCCAAGGAAAGAGCCCATGAAAACCACACAAAAGCCCCCAGCAGTGACCCGTTACGCTGCTTTTCTCAACACAGGGTGGTTTTTCCACCTGGAAACTCTAATCCTGATTCATCGCCCACAAGATGATGCCAACTGTACTTCCTTACCTCACAGTCACAAAAACCGCTACTCAGAAATACAGAAATATATATCTTTTAAAATAATTTGCTTCGAAAGGGATGTAGGCCAACTGACAAGCAAAACCACAGACCCCACACAAGGGAAAACTGCGCTTGCAAGCAAATATTAGTTCTTGCCCATGGCACATCTGAGTGGCAGAGCAGCCCCACGGCCTCAGAGCGAGGAGCGATCAGCACCTCACGTCTGTCCCTCACACCGCATTTTCTGAATGCAGATTTGTTTTATTTATTTTCTAAGAAAATCCATAGCAATGCCACTACGGAGAGGAGACGGGATTTCAGCTCAACGGTCAGACCGAGTGCCTCCGATCTTTCGAGTAAAAATGGGTCCCTTGTGCACCATGGATCCCATCGGAGAGGCACCCGGTTCTCTGCAGCTCCCGGGTCCGTACCCGGCCGCTGTGGTCCCTGGGGGGCTCCAACCAAATGCGTCACGTTTTGTAGGATGGAGCTGTCTGCTTCGCCACCCGCTGCCTCGATGGCAGGCAGGAAGGCGGATCCTGTCTCATGCCACCACGTCGCTACGTGCAATTCCACGGGCAGCCCTGGAGCAGAGATGGGGAGCCCAGAGGCTTCTCTTTGAGTGTGAAATAACTCCAGTGAACTTGAACAGACATAGCTCCTCGTCAGCAAGAGGTGGTGTTGGAGCAGGTCAGACTTTTAAGGTTAAAAGGGACCGTGTGCTCCTGCGCGGCACAGAGACCCCTCGCAGGGGCCCAGACAGCAATTTTTGTGATCTGAAAAGACCGTCAGAGGCCCGACACAAAGAAATAAGCTAAACTAGACTCAGAGATGGGCCCACAGTCACCCCAGCCTTGCCCCAGCCTGAGCCCGTCAGCCAAAGGTGGTTGAGCCAGAGGAGGACACGCTGCAGGATCGTGCAGGGACCTGGAGATCACCGTGGAGGCAGCGGCAGGAGGGGTGAAAAACATGGCATAAAACGGAAAAGGACACAGGACGGGCACAAGGCCGGGGTAACAGCAGCACACGGGGGTTACGGGCACTGGGCTGGGGCACAGGCATTTGCCTTTAAACCCAGCATCCCAAGGCACATCGCCCCTGGACGGCAGCTCACCCCGCACTGCGGAGGGATGACGGGGTGAGACCCCAGAGCAGGGCACAGGAGAGGGGTCAGACCCAACCTGGCAGGACCCCCGTGAGCCCCTGGTGTGCCTCCTCTCCGTGCCACCTCCCAGTGCACTTACAGCTGCTGGCATCCACATATAACCCAAATCCCTGCCCGTCTGCCAGCAGAGAGGAGGCATTTGTGTGACAAGATTATGGAGATTAGCTCCATCAGCATAAGCAGCTCCTGGGCTGGCCCTAATCCAGAGGGACATATGCAGCCCACGCGCTGCCGCTCCCCATCTTCCCTGGGCTGCCCTGAAGGACCCGCGTGAGCTGGAGGAGACGATTTTCACCAGCGTGTCTATGTCAGGGTGGGCACCGCGTGCCGGCAGGGACCCCGCAGGTCCTCCCAGTTCAGCCCCGCTAACGGGGATGGCCGCTCTGGGATGGCTCTTCCCGCTCCCACAGCCGCCTCTCAGCCCAGCGCTTGCTCTAACGCGAGCGCAGAGTCCTCGGGGCAGCGTTTGCCCTCTGTGTTTCTCAACACAGCCTCTGCGGGTGCTTTGTGCATCAAGTGAAGGGCAAGGCTAGCTCGGGCCCTGCCAGGCTGTCTGCAGAAGCAGCTGGCTGCTGTTTGCATGTATTTTTGGGGATGGGGAAGGAAAGGGGGCTCAGCCCTCAGCCCATGACAAGCTTTTAATGATATACTTAAGGCTGTAACCTAGAAACACCCCTGTATGCATGGCCAAGCCTGCCTGCTGGCTGTCATACAAACCTACACATCCTTACACGTCCCAAACAGAAGAGCTTTTTTACACCCCAGTAAAAAACTGTGTTTTTTACACCCAGTGCCTGGCTTTCACCCAGAGAGGATTTGCTGTTCGGAGCCCAACTGACCTGCGAGCAGAGCCCAAAGCACCGCGCTGATGGGTTGAGAAGGATCAGCCACAGAGCAGGCAAAGACGCGGTCCTCACCCCTCCGCACCAGCACTACTCACTGCCGGTAAGGAGGACCAAGGCTGCTGCAGAGAAACTTCTCCCATGGCAATTAACAGCATTAATTGCCAATAATCAGCAGCTGGGCCCCATTGAACCCCAGGTGTGTGAGCAACGAGCGCTGCCTGCCCTGCCTGCAGGGAGGGGGGAGAGGGGAGCGCGACCCATGGGAAGATAAAAAGTGTGTGATCTCCTGAACCCCACAAAAAGGGGACTGGGAGAGGTTGTGAGTGATGGAAGGTGCAGAGTGGTCACAGAGCTGGTTGGGCTGAGGGTCAGCATTGGTGCCAAGACCCATAGCCAGGGCATGGGGACCCCTCCATCAATGGCGGGGCTCACCCCGCGCCTCCCGCCCCGCTGGCTGCGGGGTGCTGACGGGGCTTTATCTGCACCTCTGCGCGTGGTGGAAAAACACTTGGGCCACCGAGCAACAGGCTAAAAGTGCCCGGGGTCAGGGCGAGCAGCTGCCAGGGGCCGTGCTGGAAGGGCTCTGCTCCCAAACCGCCGTATCCGCCCCGGCGTGCTTAAACCAATAACACGAGATTACATTGCAGCGGGCTGGGACCTGGCACGCCGTGCGAGCCAGAAATAAAACTGTTTGTGTAGCAACTGAAAAAATAGCAACAGGAGCTAGGTGAGGTGTAGTGTGCTCTCTTGCCTTTTTTTTTTTCCTGAGGCCAGAAATATTTATTTATTTGGGTAGAAGAAATTTGTTTGCATTTTAAAGAGGCTTTGCTGTGGATGAGAGCCCCCCGGGCTGTGCCTCAGAGCCTCCCCGTGCTGCAGGCGGCAGCGGGGGTGTTTCCATGCAGGTCTGGGACTCCCTGGCACCTGCATCAGCATCTGCATCGCCCTTTCATGTATCGCAGGCGTTTGGATGCTGGTGTACGCTGAGAGATGCTGGTTACGGCACAGAACGGAGCTAGCAGGGGGCAGGTACAGGCTTGGACCGGGCTGAACCCTGATGTTCAGAAGACATCATCTCCACGGCTGCGTCCTGGTCCCTTTCCAGCTGTTGTCTCCACCTCGTGGATGGGGAAAGGGAGCCAGAAGTGATTTGGGCTTCTTCAGATGGACGTCAGGCTCAGGACCAAGCACTCTGCTAACATCCCCCTGTGGTGGCAGGACCCGCGTGGAACGAGCAAGGAGAAAATAAGGCAGATGGTCCGATAAACGAGTGCAAAGCAGGTATATACAAAATAAGACAATAACTGTCCTGCAAGCACAGGGCCCCTCTGCTGCCCCGGCAGCTCTCCCAGGGCCGCGGTTTCTGCGTGAGCTGCAGATGGGTGAGCGAAGCACAAGGTGACCCCGCGGGGACAAACCTCCCACCTCCCACTCCTGCCATCCCCGGGGCCGGCGGCCCTTAATCCCTCATCAGGGCCACGTCGGAAAGAGCTCTGCAAATGGCACCAAGGAGGTTAGAGACAGGGAAAGGAAGGCGGGAGCACGCCTGACATTGGGTCCACCAAAAGCTGCGTTTGTTGTGGCCCTGTGGGAACGTAAAGCATCTTTCTGTAACATTGCCAGTTCATAGAAAGGGCCATGGAGCGAGACCAGAACCCGAGAAAGCATCTCATAAAGGCCATCTTATCTGCTGTGTGTAATTAGACCTAACAGTGTGCATGATGCGTGAAGCTCTGGTTTTAGTTTAATAGGAAAAAAAATGAACAATCAAGGAATATTTAGAAAGGTTTGTGTCATTCTTGTGCATTTCCCATCACACGGGGATGTGTCAAGCGATCATGCTCAGTCCTGCAAGTGCTGAAGAGGGGTCTGGAAATAGTTACAGCAAAGCACGTGATCCCATTAGATGGGGGAAATGAAGAAGAAAATGCAACTTGGAGGTCTTGGCTTTCTCTTACCCTCCTGCCATCTTATTGCTTCTCCTAAAAGCACCACCAGTGTCCCACGCGGTGAGAAATCAGGCGATGGGGGAGGTAAAGCACTGCTGCACACCGAACCGCAGCCGGAACGTGGAACCAAGCCCCGGGTGGCTCAGCTCCACGCGATCGGCGCTGCAAAAACATCCTGAATCAGCACCAGCTGGCTGGAAAATGAAAGCCAGGCTGTTTGCTCCCCTCTTGCACCTCCCAAAATAACCAGTGGCTTCCCTATACTCACCACCACGCCCCCCAACGCACACACTCCCACCTTCCCCAGCAATGCCGGGAGCAGCGGGAGCCGCAGCCGGCACAGCCAGCGTGCCCGGCCCGGTCCTCCCTCTGCCCCTCGAAGTGGCCACGTAAAAGAGGCATTTTTGAAGATCAGCAGGGTGTAAATATCTGGAAAGTGTTGGAAATCGCAGTGACCCCCTCCCAGAGCCCGGGGTCCCATGCGGGGGCTGTGCGGTGCTGCGGGGCACCCCCAGCAAACAGGCAGAAATGCCTTAAACACCTCCCCCCACCCCGTTTTTTCCACATTTATTTACATCTAAAGAAGAAATTAAGCACCGAAATCCTATTGGCATGGAGCAAAAGGTGGGCGGCACATTTCTTCAGGCACCTTCCTGCTTGAGCAGGGGAGTTGGACTAGGTGATTTCTAGAGGTCCCTTCCAACTCTGAAAATTCCGTGATTCCGTGATTCTGAAGGCCAAGCCCGGAGGCAGCGGCCGAGGAGCTGCAGGAGCCCCAGGGGGTGCCCGTTCCCAGCCCTGGGGTGTCCCCATCCCCGGGGTGTCCCCATCCCCATTCCCGGGGGGTGCCCGTCCCCAGCCCCTTTCCATCCCGCCTCGGACAGGCGCTGGCAGCGTTTTTGGCCAACTATGCCAAAGGCTCGTTACTCCCTGAGCTCCGCACAGGGCAACAGCAGTGAAGGGAATTGGGAGGGGGATACAGAGGGGATATATGGCTCACGGCTCAGAGATTCAGCCTCAGATGAAAAAAAAAAAATCACCCCCTTTGCTCACTTGCACATATTTATTCTGTGCTTACGGCTTTGAGAGCAGAGAACTTCTGGTGTAAATTACTCGCATGACCTTTCCTGTTTGATGACTTTACAGCTGGCTGCCCACACCTCAAATATAATTTCATGTATGCCATCCATCACCAACACCTGCTGGAGAGGCTGGCAGCTTCTGCTGTTAGCGTTAGCGGGGCTCCTGTCGCCCGACGGCGCGGCAGCGGCTGGGCAGAAGACGGGCACGCGCGCGGGCTGGCACGTACCGCTGCGCTGCGCAGCCCTGGCCGGTGCGGGACCTCGGGCGTCATCGGTCAGACCTGTGAAAGTAATGAGTAAAATACCTCTTTTGCCCTCTCCCTCTCATCCCTTGCCCGTGCCAGACTGGGCAGCGCCGCTGAGGCTCCAGCAGAGCGTGGCAGAGTGCAAATCCTATTTTTCCGATCCATTTTTCCTGCCCTGCAAGATCTTCTTCCACCTGGCCGCCCACTGCACGGCCCTCCAAGGCCACCGGCCCACCACAACGCTCCACTCTCCCATCTCCCTCTCGCTTAGGACTTCTTGCATTTCCAGGGACGCGTGCCCACAGCAGCCCCCCCGCAGCCAGAAAACCGCCCGGGGCCACAACCGCCTCCATCATTACTCGTCTGGACACCCCTTTGCTCACCAGCACCTTCTGCGATGCAGCGCATCCCAGGCATTCGCATGGTACCGTTAGAATCGTGAAGAACTTCATATTAAATTCAACCTGTTTTAAAAACAATGTCGCCGGTCTTTACAACAGCCTCCGACAGTAAATTCCGTGGGCTAATCAGGCTTGTGCTTGCTTTCTTTCAATCCATTCTCAGCTATGCTCAATTACACCTAATTGTTATAATCACGGTCTCTGCCTTCCTACCTACGACCCACCCGCCCAGGAACACAATTCTCTCCGATACAGGTCTCCTCCACTTGGGAAGCCGCGTATCCGAGCTTGCGAGCCAGCGGGAGGAACGCAGCTCCTTACATGGCTCCGCTGCCCGGCGAGCGGCTGGGGCCGACGCTCTGTCATCTTTAGAAAGCTCCTCTCAGCAGCTGAGAAGGGGCAGACTTAATTCAGGCAACTCTCTCACCCCCGCGGACAAAGCAAACAAGCTGAAGCGCGTGTAGGGGACCGTTCCCTGAACGCCCGTCGCGGGAGGTGGGGGAGAAGCTGCGCAGCGCTCGCGGCGACGACCCCGACTCCCTGCAGTTCTGCACCGGAGCCCAGAGCCAGACCCCAAACCCTCCTTCCACTCCTTCCCAGTTCAGGCTTCACGGATGCTTTGGGGCACAGATGTTTGCCGCTGCCGGCTGCGACTGCCTCGAGAACATCCCTGCACGGGTGTTGTGTCTGCATAAACACTGGGAGAGACAGAGGTGGTACCACACAAAAACATTCAGTGTACATCATGTGTGCTTTGTTTGAAGAACACATGTTCACATGAAGAGAAGAAAACACTCTTCAGAGGAGAAGACGTTCCTGGGCACCCGTGCCTGTGGCTGTCCTAAAGTGTTTGCAAAGCCTGTTAGGCCGATTTGACAAGAGGAAAGAAAACAAACCCAACGCTGTCTACCGTCCATTCATCATCGGTGCAGCGAAGAACTTAGTTTATAAACAGGATTAGATGAATCATCCGAAGACTAGCACTAGCTCGCTAGCTGATGCTTAAAGAAACCTAATTATGGGCAAAATTCACCTCTTGGGTCCACACACCCTTGAGTCACGCACTGACCCACACCTGTAAGAACAGTGTGTGTTTAAGAATCGAGCCCAGAGCTCCGAAAGATTCCCCGTCCCGATGTCTCATTGATACCACCCGTTCCAGCAGACGGTTTTCGGGGGGGGACCTGCAGGAATTGCCAGGCGCGGGCAGCGCCAGCAGGGGACGGAGCCCACCCCAGGAGAGCAGCTCCACGAGGCTCCTCCTCACTGGACACGCAGCAGCCTCACCGCTTCCACAGAGTCTACAAACGTCCTTCCCCTTCCTGCCCACCCGGTGAGCATAAGGACTATCGGCAGCTTTAGCCTAAGAGCCGCCGGTGTGTCCTGTAATCCACCGAGGGCCAAGCGCAGCAGCCCTCGGGAAGGGAGGATGGCAGCACCCCGCACGCGGGGAGCCCGGGCATCGTCAGGCATTGACACCAGTACTGTTCCTGGAAGATATGTCCCAAGTTTTTGGAATGGCCCTGGGAAGATCCCGGCACTTATTTTCAGAAAAATCGTGTCCCTTTAAAACGTATCAAGGAGAAGACCCAAATCTGAAGCTGCGAAACAGCCAGCCGCCATTGAAAAGCCTGGGCTTACGAGTATGAATTAAATAGGCGGCTTAAAAAAAGCCCTCAGCCCACGTCTTTACAATGTCAGTAGGCAGAAATTAAGCTGGACAGGTTTGTGCTCAGCAACAACTCACTCGCGAGACGGACGCAGCTGCTTTTTAAAGCACTTTGTGCTCAATGAATCTGCCGCGTGGAACGGCATCGCCCTCTCACTACGCAGCGGTTGAAAAGTGAAAGCCCGCGAACCAAAAGGAATATTGCTAAATGCAAGCAAATCTCCTCCTCTTCTGCCTGTCAAAATGATTCAAGAACCTCCTGATTAATTTTTCCTTCAAGAAACCACATTAATTAACAAATGGCAATAATTAATAATGGATGGAATATGTTGCCCACATGGGCAACACCAGGCCAGACTCCAGGCTTCTGCCCCACAACCCGACTCAGTGCAGAGATGCAGATTTTATGTTGACATCCCCCAGCATAACTCGGCGAGGCAGGATGATGGGAATACAGCTTTGGTACCCAGTTCCCCAGTTCCATAGCCAGCATGAAGCAGCGCCTCACGTTGCAGCACACCCTGCAGTGCCGAACAGCAGATACAACATGGTATCATACGATACGATACCTTGCTATATTACATCCATAAGCATTATAGCATGGCAAGATAGGACTATTTTTTTAAAAAAAAATGAGGTGCTGTGCCTGAGAAAATGCCACTCAGTCACACAAAATCCTCATACAGAGACTGTCCCACAAAAATCAGTCACAGCGGCAGACTGAGCAGGCGCTGTGCCTGCGGGCTAGGGAGCTACGCATACATATATACATACTCTATAAACAAACTCATTCAAAGAACACCTAAATATCTGCGTGTACATATTTTGTTACTGTTTTCAGATTGTAAACTTTTTTTTCAAACATTTGCCATTCACCCATATTAAAATAAGTAAGGAAAAAATTCACTCAGGGCTGTCTGCAAACTTTCTGCGTGCAACATGCATCGTTCAACCACGTAGGTCATAGCTAGAGACCTTTTCATTGCAGCATGATTTCATCTTCAAACTATTCCAATATCCACTTGTGTACAGTAGGTTACCCATTTATAGGTTTCTAATAAAAGCAAATCTTCCTTAAGTGGCTATTAGTGGATTTCTCCTTTCAGCCTAGGGATAAGCAGGATTCGGGGCTTTAAAAAGATCTCTGCTGGGCTGAATGAGAAAGTGACAACTGAAGAATGTCATGGCAAAACTTCAATATGTTCTAATTACAGCACCGTTAGCGAGAAGAACGTTTGCCAGATCAGGGCATTCATCAGGTTTAGCACAGACACACTGAAATCATCTACTCACATAGAGTCCCAAAATTTTCTACTCATCTCTAGTTAGATGCCACAGAAGGCAGTGTCTGGCAACACAAGGTGAGTTACCCTACCTGAAAATAATTAAATAATTAATACTGGCTTGGGTTTTGTTTTTGTTTTGTTTTTAAAAATCAACCACTTCTTTTAGGAATTTGCACAGTCTGTTGCTACAGAAAATTATGTATTTATTTTCTTTTAAAAATGAACTGAAATACAACTTTAGGAAATATCTGTTCATTACATTTAGATACATAGTTTGAGACTGACTTATTTCCAAAGTGTTCCTTCACAGAGTTATAGTCACATGCACCTTAAATGTGTTCTACATTCTCCACCATATTACACCTCATCACAATATTTATAATAAAAAGGCTAACCTGTAAATTCTTTACACACTGACATTTCGTATGAACATCTGCAATGTATAAGAAACCCTGAATAGTAATTTGATTGCACCGAGACAGATGTAGGCTGGTAAAATAATAAGGCACAGTCCTACGTATAGGGAACAGGGGTGATCCTTTAGCAACGCAGACCGAACTGACCCAGTTAGCCCGTCTGCAAGAACTGCATTTGGATTAAAGTCACTGCACCCGCCCAGCACAGGGACAACGTTCACCTATCCAAGACTGCTCCGATGACCCAAGGGGTTTACGTATGGCATGGGGAGTTAAAAAACAGCAAGAGATCAGTGGAGTTTTGGAACACGTAAGGGCTCTTCTATGGGAAGTATGAAGCATATACGTTTCCCCAAACCCTTATTGAATTAATAAAAAAAAAATTAAAATCAAGTGGTATCTGTGGTAAGTACTAAGTATAAAACCACGATGTCCAGTTTTCAAAGCTGCCGGGTACCCCAGGCTCCAAGTGCTCAACACATGCAGAAGCTGCAGGTTTTTTCATTAAGGAAAAGTCATTCAGCCCAGTTTTGTTTTGAATCTCAGCCGGGCACTGCAGAGGAGTTCCGCAGAGCTTTCCATAGGATTTTGGCTCTCCATTTCCCCAGCAGTACTAAACTCTGGCAGGCAGGGGATTTGTATCAGTCACTTCAGCAGAGATCTCTGGGTGCAGAATCAGCCTTTTTGCTTGTATGGCCAGGATTAGCAAGACATTGCTGAGATCATCATGTATACGTGTCACAGCCAAAACAGCTATTAGTATTAAACAAGAAAAAAAAAAGAAGAGCTGTAGTCTGCAGTGACTATCCCTTTAAAAAGGACCCTAGGTTTATTTCGGAGGTAGTTTTCAAGAGGATGACCATGGCAAAGAACCGCTACTGATAAATTGCTGCTTAAAAAGTTTTCAGCTGCGTGAAAGTCCTAACAGGTCACAACGGCTGTAAACAATTTCAGATTGAGCAACGCAGCCACTCTTCCACAAAAGTCACCTTAAAGCTTCCCAGTTAGTCTGTTCTGAGTTCTTAGGTCACCAGACAGCTGGAGTCCCTATCCAAGCTGGGTGGGAAGGATAAAAAAACTCTAGCGAAGAGTATCTGTTGTACGTGGAGAATCACTAAATCAGGTCGCTGTTCAGCAGTTGGCATTAGTAAGATCAAACCTGTCAAGAACTAAAGGCAGCCTGGGTGTCTGTCTGTCTGTCTGTCTGCCTGTGGTACCGTGTTCTGCCATGAGTTTTACTTCACTGTCCCACTGGGTTCAAATGAAAACAAGTTTCTCCTTGCAACTTGGACAGGCAGATAAGATTTGGACGCCGGTGTGAAAGCAGTGTGTGTCTGTCAGGTGTGACGCTCGTGCCTTGTCATTCGTTTCTATAAAAATATTGCTAAACCAAACCGCTAAAAATGCAGACAATAAACAGAGCATGTTATTTACAACACAGAGACTAACAGTGTAGTAAAACAGAGGGAACTTTAAACAAGTTTGGGTGACTTTTATAAATGCGATGTCTGTTTTGCTGTAAACCCAAGTAATTTGCCTTTGTCTTGTGCTAACTTCCTAGAAGGACGTAACTGAAGTTCCAGTGGAACTTCACTACTGCTGGCAGATGAACAAACCTGCAGAGTTACCACAAAAATAAAAGTCTGTTAACCTATTTAGACAAATTGAGTTTTAGACTACTTTTAACATTCTAACCAGTATCATAACTAATGAAAATGACAGACATCTGGCAATTTCAGACCTCACTAGTGTTTAGCTTTCCAAAAAACAAAGAGTGAATTTGGGACTCAACTGTATCGCAGTGAAGACAGCGATTGTCACCATCCCATTAAAAATGACACCGTGCAACGCCGCAGCCTGTGGTCCAAGCCTCCACGTGTGGCTGTGGGCAAGTCCTGCGCTAATTCACAAAGAACTCAACAAGTATTTGCAGGGACGATTCTTCAGCTCTCTCCCAGATATGAGATTTATTAGCTCACCTGGATGGCTCTCCCAGTTTGGGAATACTGTGTCACACACTTCACTGAAAGCAAACATCTGATAATGAAAATGGGGCTTAGTAATTGGAAACAAGACCAACATATTCTCAGCTGTATTCCCTGGGTTATGAAGAAGTCCTTTGCAATACAGTAAAAAAATCTTCTGAGGCTGTTTCCTTTCTTCCTCACCTACTATGGCTATAAGAACCCCAAGTTAGCAAGACAGTTAACTATGCACTTGATTTTAAAACATAGTAGTCCCAAGTAAGAAAGATCCAGTCTTAAACACACACAACTTATAACGGGCACCTTGTGCAGTCAGGGCATGCTGAACACATTTTCTAGATGAAAAGCAATGTTCTTGCCTGCTAATTACTTTACCTGCAGTTTTACAGCACCAGCCTTAAGTGAGATTACCGTGTGTACACCAGGGGCTTTTACATCAGAAGTTACCTCATAGTAACCAGTTCCCAGGCGTCACAGGAGAACAATTATTCTACATTTGTCATTTCGTAGATGAAAAAGGTTTAGAACCAGGATACTGCTCTGTGTTCCTAGGAGAAGACCGGTTTGTACAGCTCCTAGCACACCAACGCTCTACTGGCTTCTGCCAGGCACCAGACACCACCACCCCCCTACAGTCTCTATATAAAGTGCTGTTCTATCCATCTTTCCTAACAAGCTATTGCTCCTGAAGGGTTCCTTTCTCCTCACCCACAAGGTATGGTTTTGTTTTGTGGGGTTTTTTTAAAAAAAAGCATAGAGTAAAGGGCAGAGGAGGAAGAAGAATATTTCTGGCTTCTGAAACCACTCCGCATCTATTAGAGATTCTACTAAAATCAATGGTATCTTCTGCCACTTCCCCCAAAAATCCACTTCCCTGATTCTCCACCCAAATAAAGCTTCACCCAGCCAAGCCAAATAAAAAATACCAGTCATGCATTATCATGAAGTAAACCATGAACATAGCCTACACGCTGGTATTACCTGTAGCTGCACAGATAAAGGCTAGACTGTTATTTTAATATTATTACTAAGCTTATCGAATTTACACTTGTAAAACAAAAGAACTCAGAAAAGCTACATACACGAGAACCTCAGTTTAAATAACAGTCCTGGAAAGTTTGGAGCTGTGGCTCTGTGTTTTTGACTTTTTTTTATACAGGCCTCCACCCAGCATGCCACCAGTGCTGTAATTAAACAGAGCAGAGGAGAAAACGCAGCCCCATCTTCTCAGAGGGAGGGTCCTGTATTGAACACGGGGTGACCTTATCTTAAAAAGCACCCTGATAATTCCTTTGTTTGTATACCGAGTCTCTCCTTGTTTTAACATTAAAAACCTGCTACAGAGAAACTCATTAAATTTAAACCCTTCTGTTCATAAAAGCTCTAAATTGCATTTAAAATTGTGTTCAGGCACCTGGCAAGAGATCAGATGGTTTTGTAAATGGACTCGGGCCATGTGGCTGCAAGAAGTAACAACCCGAACGAGTTGTGCTGTTGTCATTACAGGTCACACCACCTTTTCATGTTCTTGGAAGATAAAGGAGAGGAAATACAAACTCATATATTTTAAGAATGAGAAAACATAGGCATCTCTCTTGCAAAGACCTGAAGGAATTCAATTAGAAATAAAGCAATTCTTCCCGTAACATATTTTGATTTGGATCCACCAGTTTTCGCACCGGATGTCTTTCCCGATATTTCACAGATTATGTGTAGATTTCAGAACACACTTCCTGTTATTATGCGTGCCTCCCCCCCCCCATTTTCTAGTTACAGTCCTGGGCCTTAAGATTTAAATTTGAGCTCCAAAGAAACATATAATTGACTCATTAGCCCTGAACAAACTGCCCCACACTTGTAATGGACCAATCCTGATCTTGAATTCCCCTACCAGCTTTCCATAGACTTTTAAGGGAAATAGCAAGTGTACAGAAGTTAGTAGTTTTATTTAGATATAACCTGTGTTCCATGGCATTTCTATGCTCCTTTGGAAAAAAAAGAAAAATAAATTCAGAAGATAAAAATTCAACACCAAATTCCTTTGGTGTCTACATCCCATGGTAGTTTTAAAAATCTCAGTCAGGATAGATAAGGGAAAAGCAGAGCAGAGAAATAAAATTCTTCAAACATCAGTTAGCAATTTTGCAAGTAAGTTCCTAATGCGTTACATTAACACATTTGTGCTTTTGACAATAGATGTAAAAACTCTCCCCAGAATAAAAAGAGTTCAGTTGGAGACTAACTGAACATATGTATTTTGAATCAATTTCCCTTGCTGTCTTAAGCAAAAGAATCTGTTAAACCGTCCTGATAAGAAACAGTTTGGTATCTAAAACAGCATTATTAAATAGCACATCTGCCAAACTGCCATTTTACTCAACAGCTGAGCTGACCTACCCAGTACTGTAATATGCACCACGTTGTGAGTGAAACAATTGGATTAGAGTTAGCCCTTTAAATGTGTACATTTTGACTGAAATTTTTATATTCAAGATTTAGCCTCTAATAAAAAGTAAATCCATTAAAAAACTCTGCATTTAACTTCCTTACACATTATTAACAAACAATTAAAATACAAGGTATGTATTCTGGAAAGACATTATTCTCTATTAGCTGACCAGTTTGGGTAGCACAGTGCATAGAGGTATACTGCCATTGGAGTCGGATGTTAAATTAGCCCTCAGCTTGTTCGCTACTCCAACTACAGGAGGCAACTTGGAACCTATTCCTGTGAAAGAACTTGTATAGCTAGAAATCCGTTTATTGGAGGTTTTATCAGTGCTGGGTGGTTTGGGCGTTCGTTTACAAATCCAAGGGTGCCTTAAAGCTTGACTCGGAGTCATGCGTGTGGAAGGATCCCAGCTGAGACATTCTTTTAAGAACTCTATAAACAAGGGATCATCACAGCCTTTCAGCGCTGTCACCCAGTCTTTGTTCCCTGGAGCACCTCGTATTTTACCCCGGCGGGATCGACTCCCATTAAGGGTCACTCTTCCATCTGCATGTGTAGTTACACTGCAGTAGCGAGGATGACCCTTAGAGTTGATGAAGTTTTTGGCTCGCTTGGATTGATCCAAAAGCTTCTGAGGTGGCATTCCAAGAAGCTCCATCATACAAGCCAGTTGGTCTCCCTCATCCTCTCCAGGAAAAAGAGGGTATCCAGTCAATAGCTCCACCAGAATACAGCCAAAACTCCACATGTCTATGGGCATCCCATAACGACTTCCCAGAATTACCTCTGGTGCCCGATAAAATCGAGACTGAATATATGTGTAGACTCTTTGGTGCTCAAAACAGCTGGACCCAAAATCTATAACCTTGATTCCACTCCTACCTTGCTGCTTTAGGAGGATATTTTCTGGCTTCAAGTCACAGTGTATGATTTTGTTTTTATACAGAGCATCCAGACACTGCAGGATAGAGTGAGCAAACTTACGTACCAGTTGGATACTGAAGCCCTGAAACTTGTTTCTTTTAATCAGCTCATACAGGTTCATACTCAAGAGTTCAAAGGTCATACAGATGTGGTTCCGAAAGGTGAAGCTTTCCAGCATGTGAATAACATTCATACTGCCCGTTTTATCCTGCTTCTTCAGATGTTCCAGAATCCGGATTTCTTCTGCTGCTTGGCGATGGAATCGCTTTTCATTGCGAACCATCTTTAAGGCTAAGTGTTGGTGGAGTTTGTGATCATAGACTTTAGCAACTTGTCCAAAACTGCCCTTGCCAATGATTTTGAGTACTTCATACCGGTAAGCAAGATGGTCATGGGGCACGTGAATGTAGCTGCCTTGGTCGTCATCATAACCCCCATTGTTGGGACCACCAATCACTCCTTGCCTCTTTTTTGCAGCTGGACCCACAAAGTAGATTTCAGAAAAAGTAAGTATCTCCTGCTGCTCATAAGCAGATAACTGATGTTTATACTGTTTGACAGCTTGCTCTGGAGCTTGGGAAATGGCTTTATGTGCTTTTGAGGAACTACCACCACCTTTAGAAGTGCTTATACTCTCTATACTTTTATCTTTTGTCAGGGAAGGAAGAGATCTTTCCGAACCAGCGATGCCTGCAGACTGAAGAGTGCTACTCCTTCTGTTGCCAGAGTCCTCAAATAACTGCTCCACCTTGACCTGACTTCCAGTCAGAGGGTGGTCCTTCATCGCGAGTTTGTTGCTAGAAACCTACAGATGGGGGAAAAAAAAAAAAGCAGAAGCTTTACTTTATCTTTTAAAGCACAGACTAAGAATAAAATCAATACCACATAAAACAAAACCAGTAACATCAACAGATTTTGCATTTCTATTAGGAACAAATATAAAATGCTGGACCTAAACTAACAAGTTACAAGTATAGTTATAGAAGGGTACACAAAGAGAATGCAACTTACTGAAACAAGCACTTGCACAAATGCAGTGTATTTTTAAGTCCATAAAGGGTAAACCCTAGATAGTCAAACGCTCAAACAAGGACACAATACCTATCTCTACTAGTATGCACGTAGTCAGCAAACAGCCGGGGGAACAGCTATGTTTAGCTTTAAACGTGGGTGCAGCAAACAACCAAGGACAGATGCAACTTGCACCTGTCTGAAACATGCAACATAGCACGAATGCGCAGAGAAGCGTGAGGAATATTGCAAAGACAAGTGTGCCAAAGGAAGACAAAGAAATGACAGCAAGTGACATAAGGCTGGTGTAACCAAGCTGAACGAGGAGCAAAATGATGACAGAGCAAGACAAGATAAACCATACTTTTAAAAGAAATTTTGATGTTTTTTCTTTGAAGGGAGGGAAAAAAAATCCTATCCACAGCTCCCTCTGAAATCATGATAGCTGCACAACTATCTTAAGACAGACTCAGTAGCTTTGAATAGTCGAGAATATCTCTTACTCCAACTTTGTTGTCAGTGGTCTGTAACCACTGCCTCTTACTGTCATATGTTAAAAATATTTACATCTGAAATGAACGCATAGAAGGTGAGAAAAGAACTGTCAAATTTTTCAAGCTTGTCATTTTTACAATTTAGTAAATGCTGAACTCCCTGGAGTTCAGTTCCTTACTAGAATAGCAGTTATTCCCTGTTCCTACTCACTGACGCTCCATGCTGATAGACAGCAGAGAGGTGTTGTCTTATCCTGTGCAACACAGCAGAAGCCATAACTAGAGTAGCAACATCTGTTTTCCATTTTGTCCTTTAATCTAAAAATAAAGATTTGAGACACATGCCAAACCAAATCCCTGAAAACCAAAATAACTACACAGGAATCAAACAAAAAATATAAATAAACCTGCAGATCCACAGCAATAAAACCAAATTCCTTTTTAGTTACATACAATCCAACATCTCAGCACAGTCAGTAAATAAGGGAAGTGAATGTTCTTGCCAAAAACAACTACACATGACTCTTAAGAGTCTGTTTGCTGGTGCTGCCCTGAAATGATAGCTCTTGCTCACAAGCCCCCAAAAATGGGCATTTCCTGCAGAAGTCAGTCCTTATCAATGGTGACTAGAGGCCATGGGATATATCCTACTAAATTCCACTACTCTGTGTCCTATCAACCCAAAAATGCAGTGTCCTGTAAGAGACACGCCTTTCCAGAAAGTCTTAAATAAAAAAACAAGGCCCAACCCTAGTAACTGAGAATAAACGCCTTTTTCTCGGAGTCTGGCTGAACCTCCAAGATAAGAATGACATATTTTCAGAACTGGCTAAAAGACTATTCAGTCCAGCAGACTCAAACAGTAAGTTTACAAATAAACAGAGAACATAAGCACAGAACAAGGTTCATGCTTGTTTGTTTTCTGAAGTTTTCCAAGGGAGGGGGCAGGAGAGAGGGGGGAAAACAAAACAAGCCTGTCCTTCTACAGTAGAAGTCTTATTTTCACCTTTGCAATCAAAATTTTATATTCCTCCTACACGGGTTTCAATTGTATGCACAACAGAAGCAGCTTTTTATCACTGTGATTCAGAATAGACACCACTGCACCTTTGCATCGCAGAACATCGCCACGGCAGTTTGTATTGGCAGGGCTCTGCGGAGCAGCCTTCTCTAGCTGGGTGAATGAATTACGCATCAAGACTTCAAAACGCGCTACTGTATTGCAGATACGCTACTTATTACATAAATTTCTTTCAACTATTTGATTTCCAAAAAAATGGTGTTAACAGTCTGAATGTCATCAATTGCAGCAACACGATAAAGCAACATGAGAAAGCCTTGCAAACAGTGCTAAATCTAAATAGTCTCTATTCAGGAGCCATAGTAACTCTGCTAATGCTGCTGTTTGTAGCAAACATTTTGTACCTTTGAACCCCTAAATAAACGAGGAATTCATTATTCCATTTATCCTGGAACTACTTCTTAACGAAGGAACTATGGTTTTGGATCTCAAACCCGACCCAACAGCCTTTCAGTAGCACGGACTGAGTTTTCATTCTTAGAGGACTACCAAAATCATTTGCCACATGACGATGAGGCACAAATATAGATCAATCTTAATTTGAACTCAGAAGAGCTACACTTAAAGTCAGATGACTTCTGGGTAACATCAGCTTGCTTTCAACAGCTTGCTTTTACAAATCACAGGCTGCACAGGTTTTGTTTTATTGATAAAGCGCTATTAGCGGCCAAGAAATTAGACCGACAACACAAGTGGCACCCCGTTGAAGATTTTCACATACTTAAAAAACTTCATTTTAATTGAGAAGGAAACCGTCCCTACAAAAAAACCAACCTGCTACTCTTCAAACTCTACTACTCAACAAATCTCTGAATTTATTCTGCTCTCCCTCAATATTGCCAAAAAGGGAAAACACAGACCCATGCTACTGAGTTTGCTCAGTGAACTGCACAGACCAAATTAATTACTAATATCTGTTACAATAAATTCCCACAAGGTGATGATTTTCAAATGCATCTTACTCAGCAAAATGTCTGTTTTCACATTTTAGAGCGTGTTTTTTTAAGCTCAAGCTCCTTTACTGCTGCCAGAATTCAGCAAGAGCCAAAATACATTTACAAACCGTATAAAGGTCAGATCACTGTACAGCTAAACATGACTGCTACTGCTCAGTTGAATCAATTTAAGGAAAGACCTCATAACTCCACATCTGCTGAGGAAACACAGCACTTGTGAAGAAGCACGTTAACACCTTCAGTCCATAAAGAGCTATTTTGCTAGCAAACGAAATGGCAGATAAGGCCAAAGTTTTCAGAGGCGAAAGATACTTTCGTAAGATGTTTGGCAGCCATGCAAACCCACACCGATCCTTCTGCTGTTCGTAAGTACTTATCTCAGAATTTTCATGAGGGAAACCAAAATGCAAATGTGCAAGAGTTACAGCAAAGCATGTGCGGACTTACATACTTATCAACATACGAGGTGACACAGCAGAACACTTCAACCTTTTGTAAAATAACTTTCTTGATTAAAACATGAGCTGAGGGTAGTAAGGTAGGATTTCCAATGCTGCCTACCAAGTTCTACATTGGACACAATACCACATCATTTTCATGCTTAGTAAAAGCAGTAATCTTAATAAGCTACTACAAAGTTGCAACATCACACTCTTTTAGTTTATTCTCTACAGAGAGACACCCAGCTCCTCTGATAGCTCTCACTGGCACACAACACAACACGAAGACCCAGACAACTGTAAAATACTTACATTAGATCTTCCAAGAGAAGGAAGTCCTGAGGGGCTGTGTTCTTCGTTTGTAGACTCTTGGTACCTAATCTGATCTATCCTCATATAGGAGTCATATAATCCATCTCCAAACCTGGCTGGAAATGTCCCATATACAAACCAGTTAGTCACAACAATTCACATTGATACAGACAGAGATAAATGCTGAAATGTATCTCAACACATTCTCATCTGTAAGATCATCAGTTCTCGTTAATTTATTAAATGATCTTTAGAATTTAACTATGACTATATTTTAATACCACAACAGAGCGCAAAGCTCCAGGGAAATCTTGATTTGTGATACTTTTAATTTAAAGCTTCTCTTTTTTTTTTAATCAACTTTTGCACTGCAAATACATCCTTAAGAAACATTCACCGACACACTCCCCATTTTCCCATAAGTAGGATAATCCCCAAAAAGCCTCACTGAGAACGACAACAGAAAACGGGCACGCACTTAAACACTTGATGGGACTATCCTTTAAAGTAGGTTATCCTATAAAAATGATATGTGGGAATCACAGTTAGCAGATCTGCTGCAAGGAGAAGAAAAACCAACCCCAAAGGTCGTGCCGGTTTGCACCCGAAGTGTTGGCAAATACTGTTAAAGAACTTAAAATGGCAATGTTTAAGGCGACCCACTCCGCACCGGGGCTCGGCGGTTTTACGAAGGGGAGAAACCACGACGGGAGCGGGGCCAGGCGGGCTCCCCGGCGGGCTCCCCGGCGGGCTCCCCGACCAGCCCCGGCCCTCCCCGAGGCCGCGGGACCCCCGCGGCCGCCTCCGGGGCTCACCGGGGAGGGCCCGGCGGCCGCCTCAGCCCTCTCCCGCCCGGCCCGGCCC
>VUYV01000442.1:380543-394513 GCA_008711295.1 Anarhynchus alexandrinus
GGGCGGAGGGAGGCGGTTTCCACCCGGACGCTTTTGTCGAGCGGGACGGCGCCATGGCGGCCGCCGCGGCCTGAGGAGAGCGCGGCGCCGGCCGGGGCGCGGGCCCGCCATGTTCTCCAGGGCGTTCCGGGTGAGATCCAACACCGCCATCAAGGGGTCCGATCGGTGAGTGCCGGGCCGGGGACCCCCGCCGCGCCGAGGGGGGGCGGCTCAATCCCGCCTGCGGCGCTGGGTCGGGCTCGCTGCCCGGCGGGCCCCGTCGGCCGGGAATGGCGGCGGCGGCGGCTCGGCCCCTGCGGAGCTACGAGCCGGGGGCTGGCAGGGAGCTGTGGCCGCTTTCACCTTACCTTGGTGCTAAACACGAACGTTTCCCATACGAAATGCACTTTTTCGATTTAAACTAGACTTAATTGTTATGCCGAGGCCTAGCTGAGCCTTCGTTATGTTCTTGTGCAGTGATGCTCGGCTAATTTACCCGTCCTTTAGATTCCCTTGATGCCTCTGTGAAGGACCCCACAAACCCGCCTTGTGCCGGTCACCGTGTCTTAAACATCAATTAAACCCGGGGGGAGAGGGAAATGTGGCTGCACCCCTGCTCCTGCCTGGAGAGGCTGCGCCGAGCCAGGCTGACTCCCAGATTTGTAATGAAATCACTGCAAAACAGGGACAAAGACAGGGACAGCAGCTGTAAGCAGATGTTTAAGGAAGACTATGAGCAGGGCAAGCATGTTTGGCCTTTCCCCAGTATTCTTCCAGCATGCAGCTTTCTCATTTGTAAACTCGGACACAAACGCTTCAAATTATCTTCTGTGAAAAAGTGGTAATCTCATGAACAGCCAACAAAATAGTAACTGTTGATCTAGGAATTGTTTCGAGGGGTGGTCTAGACAGCTTTGTAACACATTTGTGACTTTATCACTACAGGAGGAAGCTACGAACTGATGTTGCAGCAGCTTTTCCTAACCTTAGCGCTGAACAATTGACTGAGTTTATTCCAAACAAGGAAGAGCTTAATGTCATCAAAATATACTCTCACAAAGGGGAGGCCGTCACTGTTTACATGAATAACAGGAACCCAATACTGTTTGAAATTGAGAAAGCTCTGTATCCAACAGGTATGGGCAGTGGACGAGAATAATCCTCCTTTACTTACTGTGCACCGACCTTTCCCCAAAAGATTTCCTTGTGTCTGTCTTAAGTACTTATCCTATTCTCTATAGTATTGGTACGTTTCATAATCTTTAATGCATTTTATTCTACCAATATCTTTGCGAAGTCAGTGGCATTTCTGGATTCTTTCTGCAAAAAGGAAATTGATGTGCTCAGAGGTCAGAAACCAGGAAACAAGTCTTTTAAGTCATGGTTTAGCATCTTATCCCCTTTTCTCTCTTTTGTCCACTGCAAGGTGTAATTCCAAGAAGCATGATGTCCACTTCCAGACAACCCTGGAATTAGGCAATGAATTGCTCTGATTTCTATGCTTTTATTTTTTCCATACCCAGCAATTCTTCCCTTTTGGAGTAGCATTTTAGCTCAAAGTGTCCTTGATTTAAGGAAAATAATGCAAGCATTTATCTATATCCTTTATAATAATTCACAGAAGCTTGAATTAACCAGCAGTTTATTTTTTTCTATCACATCTACTAATTATTGTAGGTTTTTTCTAACTTCAGATTTCTTGATTATCCGAGTAACAGGAGAGTGTTTACTTGTGGTTAGTATTGTACTGCTTAGTCTTAAAGGTGGGAAGAAGCAACAGCTAGAGAAGCTTTTAATGATGCATCTTTAAATTTCTGTTCTGTTTTGGGACAGTGTACACTTTGTGGGTCTACCCGGATCTTCTCCCTGCTTTTTCAACATGGCCCCCCGTGCTGCAGAAACTGGCAGGAGGAGCAGGTAAGAGGACTAGGACTTTGTCACATTGCCTTTAGGACTTTTTTTGATGTTTTATTTCCCACTGGCAAAAAATGTACCTGAAACAAACAGAAAAAAAAGTATAAAGAATAAGTACTCGCAAAGTCATTCGTGGTGATGTCCTAAAAAGGTAAATAGATTAGCTGTAAAAAAGTTTGTGAATGAAACAAAGTAGATTAAGCTGTTTAAATGCAGTAACCTGTTCCATGTGGGAATCTCAGATTTGGAAATATCTTCTCAGGGTGGTCAGCAACTCTGAACTGGGACATGGAACTGCCCGTGTCATTGGTCTGTCTTTTTTATAACTCCTTGAGCAGCTGAGTTCCTTTGCTGCCAACCTGCTTCCTGTCAACTCAGAGATGAACTAGCTTATCCTATGGATAAGAAGTGAGTTTATATTGGAACATACAATTGTAGTCACTGTCAAGTAAATTGTGGATTGTACAGGTGAGGTTGGATTTGAATTCCTGGGTTACTGGCTCTACCACCTAATTATGGATCAAGACTAACAAGAAAGGAATCTATTTTCTAGAACCTGCTTTGGATGCAGTTCAGACTCATGAGAATCAGGTCTTTATAAACTTCAAATAGCAGAACTGCTCAACCAGAAAAGATTAAATTGCAGCCGCTGCAGCCTTAGTCTGTAAATGGAACGTGTACGTGTAGGAAGAGATGTCTTTTTTCCATTACATGCTATCTAAAGTAGAACTCAAGTCCCTCTGTTTACTTTATTTGCTTTTGGGGAAATAAAGCGCTTGAATGTGTAGCCGTGATAGACATCGGAGCAAGCCTTGCTGCTGACTTGTAGTGACCTAGTTTCTAGGGGAAAAAAAGTCTTGCTAATGGGGGAAGGACATTGATGAAAGAGGGCTGCAGGTCATTCATCTCCCATGGCAACCAGGCTACCTCTGGGTATGATCCAAAGATAAGAAGCTGGCCACCGAGACAATGGCCAACAAAGGCAGAGAGGAGAGGTAGAACCACATCTCAGAAAGAAAAGGAAAGGCATGAGACTCTCCAGTGCTGCAGGCATGGAGGGAGCGGGCAGATTTAGGGAGCATTCAGTAACAAAGAGGAGAAGCCAGGCAGTGCTATTTGCGATACCTGTTCAGTGAATTCAAGTATGTACTCTGTGCCCTGGTCATTTACACAATATACACATGCTGCTTACCTTGTCACGTTAAGGTCTTTATGTGATTTCTGTCCTCAGAGATGTGGAGCCTTGGTTGCAATTGCAGAGTTCATTCTAGATTTGCTGAAAGTAGTTGTGACAGTGAATGGGAGGAAAAATATTGTTGGCTTCTTCAGCATACACGTTAAATCTATGATGCTGAGAAAAAAGTGAGATGCCTTCAAAACCAAACCGCGGAACACAGGTCAGTCCGTGAGACTGCAAGCTCTAAACAGTTATCGTGGTGATGAGGGAGAGCAGATGCTCTTTACGTAATGTGGTGATGACATGATGCCATACATGTGGCATGGAAAACTGTTCTTTACTCACATGCCAGTCTATTCATCCCAGGTATGGAAAGCAGGCAGAAGGCAGCACACAACAAGGTGTACTGTTTCTGTCCAGATAGGAAGGAGATGGTTAAGGGTGCTTCCTCATACTCAGGAGAGTTCACAGCTGAGTGCAGCTATTGTGCCAGATCAGGAGCGTTGGGTCAGCAGTGGCAAATTTTAGGCAATTCTCTCTTCAGCGAGAGAGCTGCTGGGATAACCTGCCCTTGGGACAGGGAAGAGTAAATAGGTAGTTCCAGACATATCTCCTTGTGCCTTTCTCTTTCCGTGTCATTAATGAAGAGTAATGCTCTCTAGGCTGGGAGCTCATACCTTTCTGTTAAAAACAGTTCTCCCTTTGGGCCTGACAGGGCAAGGGGCTGAGCATACTTAGCTCTGCTGCATTTTTTTGGGATGTGCCCAGCGCCCTTGTGAATTGGATCCCTTACTCCCCAGGGTGGTAACAAGAAGCGCTGCCTTACTAGGAGAAACAGAGGAGAATGATGTTTTATCTGGCATGTGCTTAGCTATTAACAGGCTTGTGTTTTTGCTGAGTAACAGGAGGGATGGGGGTGGAGGTGCTAGTGGCTGAGTCTTTCATTGAGAAATGGATGTGCTTTATTCTTCAGATCTGATGCTGCCAGGAGTTGTAGTGCCATCTTCTGGCTTTCCTCAAGTAGAGCGGGGCACGCTCTGTGCTGTCACCCTCTTGGGAAACAGGTACAGAGGATTCTTTATTCATATCTTTTCTTAGAAACTAAAAATGAAAGGAAGCTATTTTTTACAGGAAGACTCGGGGAGGGGTGGGTGGTGGTGAGGAAAGAATAGGAGAATCGTTCTCGTGCATTTGATGCACTGTGGACCTAACCAATGGAAAATACAGCAGAAAAATAATTCACTGAAGTTTCTGGGTTAGGATATGTTTGAGCTTGGGTGGACAGCTTTGCAAATTAGTTCTTTTGGACCTCGGGGGGGCACAACTGGTAGATTTGTTTTGAAACAGAGTGATTTTTGTAATAAAAGGTAGTATTCTACACAGTTGTCTCTTTTGTCTCTGGGGAAATTCAGAATGAGGGAGCAGTGCTGAAGCTGTTGATTTTTTCCTCCACTGCTAGTCCCTTTTTGCAGTGCATATGCTTCTTGTAATTTATTAAAGCAAAGCATGTGTCGCTGCACAACCTTTGCTTCAGTATCACAGCTGCACGTATCTTTGGGATTCTTTGGAAGACATTACGTACCAGAAAGATGGGACAAACCCAGAAAATACCTAGATGCCTTAAAAAAAGCAGGTTGTAGAGGACAAGGACATCGTAAAAGAAATTCAGTATTATCACAATGGCACAGTCTGTCTTTCTCCAAGTAGCACAGTGTACTTGTGCTGTCCTGCTGTAATTCTCCCTTCTTCTCCCAGAGCTCCAGTAGCAGTTGCAGTTGCCACTATGTCCACTGCGGAGATGCTGGCTGCTGGAATGAAAGGGAAGGGCTTTGCTGTGTTGCATACTTACCTGGATCACCTCTGGTGGGTATATTGCCAGGCATTTGGTAAAATGTGTAACAAGTCTTATGCGTTTACTAAAATCAAAATCTGTGCCCCAGTAAGCTTAATCTGTCGGTCAGTTCAACATACTGAGTTATTTGAGTAGAGTTTAGGTATGACCATTAAGGTTTCAGCTCTGTGTTTTTGATGCTACACTCTTCTGACAGAAGCAGGTGTCTGTCCTGACATCTATATCTATTATATACATATTGGAAATAGATATATAAAATTATTCACTTGATTCAGTTCCTTCAACCTGAGTGTAATTATTATAGAAATGAAACTAGAACATCCCCGTTACTCTGATTTTAGAAAATCTTCTTGTTCTATAAAGAATGAACTTTGAATCAATTTTGCTTAAAACCGGTCAACCATGCCAGTCTCAACCAAATAAATGATTTGCTCTGCATTTGGATTCAACTAGTCTGCCTAGTTTTAAATTAAGATTTGGGGGGGGGACATAGAGTTTATGGAAGAAGATGAGCTAAAAATAAATTTTATAGTTTTGAGAATGTGGAAGATCCATGCAGCTGCCAGCGCCTTTTATCAGGGTGACATTTGTTCATTGTCCTGTGGGCTTCAAAGCAGCAAACAGAAAGCTATGTTATGTTTTTTCTTCCTTTTATAGGGAATATGGTGACAAATCTTATCCTCCTACCTTAGCTCCCTTGGTAACAGATTCCGCTGAAAAGGAGAGCACTGAAGATGAGGAAGAGGTGGAGGGGAAAGAGCCTGTCATCAGCATCTCCACTGACCCATTGCAGCATGTGGACGTTGGCGATTTAAGCCTGAAGGATCGAGACAGCTGTGCAATACTGATGGGAAAGGAGGAACTCCATGAGAACAGAGCTGCAGAAACAGCTGAAGATGCCAACACAGAGGTTCAGCAGGAAGCTGAAGACAGTAGGACTCCACAAGGTATCTTTGCATACAAGTGAAACCAAACTATGCCCCTTTGGTTTGCTGAAGCCTATACCCACAGCCTAGATTACTGTGCGTTCTAGACACTTATGGGTGGTCTGAAGGACAGTCTGAGAGAACAGACTACTCATGGCTTGTCCTTTTTTCCCCTGCAGAACAAATGGATGCATTATTTAATCAGTGCTTTTTTCATGCCTTAAAATGCAAAGTAAAGAAGTCGGATCTCCCTCTGCTCACCAGCACATTTCTACGCAGCCATATGTTCTCATGCTGGTATGTGGCAAGAAGTTTGTCTTTGGATTTGCATGCTGGGTTTTTGGCTTTAGAACTGTGGAGATCATGTGTGATATTTAGCATAAAGTTTTTGACTCAAAAGTAAAATTCAGTCCTTATCTAAGGTTACCTAAGACTATACTCACTTCTTACTTCAAGTACTTTGATGTAGATTGCCCAGACCACGATATGCACTGAGTAGCTAGCTTAAGTTGGTTAACATTTGTTTCAAGACTGCTTAATCACTTAAATGGCTGTTTGCATACCCACAGGAACATCAGCACTAGTTTCACTCATTATGTTTTATTTGTTAGCTTGTTTGAAGTAATTCTTTCTCTGTGTGATTTGTATTTTTGCTGTTAAGAAACTTCTAGCATAAGTAGCAAGATTTAAGAAGAAATGAAGGGTGACTTATAACTAAAGAACTTTTAAAAAATCCATTTATAGCCCTGCTGGCCAACAACTGGACATAAAGAAATCAAGTTATAAGAAGGTGAGAGTTTCCTGTCATTTCTTTGCATTAATTTAAATAAGAAGCGGAAGGAGAGAAAAAGTTTGAAGTCAAAATTGTTCAAGTTTTAGTAAAATAGACAGACAAACAAACCTAGAAGTTGTTCTTAAAAGCCAAGTTCTTTTTCTCAACTTTCTGCTCCTGTGGGATCCAGGGAGAAAAGTAATTGTCCTGAAAGCATGAACATTGATCTGCTTTGAATGCAGCTAATGCTATCCGCCACTATATGCTGCGATAGCTATTAGAGGGTTCTGATCTTGTTGGATAGTGCAGTTACTTGCAAGAAGAGGCCATTCCTTTTCTAAAGCTGTTAACAAACAAAAATGAAGAGAAAGGAGTGATGTTGTCCCTGTTGTGAGATGACAAGCAAAGACGAAGTGCATTGCCAAAGATTGCACAGGAGTCCATGTGAGATGTACTGTGATTTGGCTAAGAACATCACAAAGCAAACAGATGCCAGACCTACAAAAGGAACATTTGCTTTTACTCTGTTTTAGAGCCAGGCAGAGGCACTCACTGCTCCTTAGCAATTGCTGTGTTTAGAGAAGTAAAGGTGTAGGGTGTGTTTGTTTTTTTTTTTTTTAGCAAGTAACTTTAGGGAAGTCAGAAACACATAAACAGGAATTTAAAATGCCTGACTCCACATTTCTGATTGTTGCTTCCTTCAGTTCTCTAAATTCCTGCAATGTATGCAGCACCAGAAGATCTTACAAGTGAAGGAGCTGAACAAAGGTGTGGAGAGCATCGTGGAAGTGGACTGGAAACATCCAGAGTATGTAGAATGTTGTAGTCTTTAATAGAGTTGGTAGCCTGAAAGAAAGGAGTGGAATCTGCTACTTCCAGCTCTATTACCTATACTCTGCTTGAATTCCTGTTCTGGATAGTTGTAGCAGCCCTCACTTCCTAATCTTAATGTGCTATGTAGGGGTTTTATACCCCAATTAATTGCAATTTTTTTTCAGTGTTACAATGACAAATTTCTGGCTTCCAGTTTGGATGCTAAGAAAACAGTTATAGCATCAAGCCTGTTAGCAGTCACTAAGAAGCACGTTCCTTTGACAGTGTCTTGGTAGTTTGTGTGGGTTTCTTGGTTGTTGGTGGAGGAAGGGAGGGAAAAAGGTTTGAAACCCATCAGGCAGTTTTCCATCTATTTAACAGTGACTATAACAGTGTGACTGTTTTATGCCTCTCCAGTTTAAGCAAGTCTCCCTCTCCCCTTTCCATCAGTTCCTGGGCCAACTCATTGTTCAGCTTTGAAGTGAACTTACCTGTCTAAATAATAACTCCAATTAAAAGATGACACTGCTGCTAAATAAATGCTTATAAAACTATAGTCTCAGAATGTCATATAGGATCAAATCAAGCACTTTGCAAAATCAGAAGCCAAAGTTACAGTCTCAAAAAATGAAAAAAAAAAAAAAGAAGCTGTGTTTTCCATTACACATATTGATCTGCACAAATACTGTTATCCTTTCAGTTACTTATTACCCGATTCCTCTATGGGTGTTTCTATTATCTTTCTAATGATTAATAGTTACCTCACATCAAGAACATCCTACTCATTCCTTCTGCATATCGGCACATTAGCTCTCTCCTGGAATTTCCCAGCGGGCTTGAGGCTTCCTGGTATATAACGTCTCCTTGGCAACTAATGGAGTGGAGAATATTTCAGTAGACATAAGCATATCTTCTCTTCTGCATTTGGAAAGAAGCAGAATTACTTTGACTTTTTGCATTAACTTTTCTCTAATTATACTCAGCCTTATCATTAGGAGGCAGGCATACTCAAACTCAGTTTGTCGGTTCTCTTACCTTCAAGCATAGAATGTGCAGCTCTGGTCAATGAAGTGAGACTCCAGCTCCTGCACTGGTACAGTCCTTACCTCTCTCTTCCAGAACTGTCTTTTATCAGTGACCACTAAAGAATCATTTCAGCTTTAAGTCTCTCTACATTTGTGGAGAGTGCAGTTGTGGTTTTTTTTTTTTAAATTTCATTCTAGGGATTCTACAAATGGGGCTGCATCCTTTGAATTATGGCAGTTATCTCTAATTACAAGAGTCAAATATGCTTAGAACAACTGGAGAGATTTACTTTTTCCCCAACATTTTTTTTTTTTTTACTCAGAGTGAAAAGTGTTTAATATTGCCTGACTTAAGGTGCTTAATTCTATTAAGCACCTATTAAGCACCTATAATTCTATTCTAACTTCAGAAATGCTTATTTATGTGTATCCTTGAAACGTGTACAAGGACAAATTTAGTAAATGCAGCTAACGCTTCAAAATACTGTTCTTTCCTCATGTCCTTTAATCCACAGACACAGGCCCCCGTGCAATGGAATGCGTTTGGAGGAACTGACATACTGTACAACAGACCAGAAAGCTTTTTGCCTGATTCTGCTAGGTTTTAGTTTCTCAGTGAAATGGAAGTGATAAGTTTCAATCCCTATCACTCACACCAAATGATTCTTGTTTCAGCATTAAAGCATTTGCAGTGCCTGAAGGATTTTCTTCAGCCTCTGCTGCCCAAGACAGCAAGAATGAAGACAGAGAACAAGTGTACCGTGCTCCTGAAATCATTCCGCTTTATGGGGTCTCCACAAAAATGATCCCACTCTTTCAGGAGTCTGGACACAGGTAAGCACTAGAAAAGTACAACAAAACCATTGTTACCTGAAGAAAGAGACTAACAAACCTATGCTGCTACCATTTTGTTAGCCCTCATGGGAAGGGCCCTCTGATGCTGTCAGAAAAGGTGATGGGAATGAATATATTCATTGCTTCACAAAGGGAAGAAAGATAAGAGGCTGTGACAACTGCGTTCAGCAAGTACTCACATCACTTCTCCCACAGCTAAGGAGGCGATAGCTCAAGTGTCAAAATTGATACATTTTACTTGGATTGTCTTAATTTGCCATTGGATAACGCATATTCTGCCCACCCACAGTATGGTTTACTGAAAAGAGGACACCCAGCTAATTTAAAGAACTTACTTGCCTCCTTGTGCCCTAATCTTGTCTGTTTTGATGTAGTTTAGATAGCACTCAGTGGCAGCCTTCCTTCAGCTGAGCACTTTCATACAAGTTATCCACAGTCCCCTGAAGTTAGGGGTACCATTGGGGTCGTCCTGCCAAGCTAGAGCCCCCAGAACCAAGGAGTTTAGAGTCTTTGTAATTACTGCTGTGAGCCTTTTGAGCCTTTATCTGGTATACACCAGCTGAGGTGTAACAAGAAATCATTCCCTAGTAGATGTATTTCAGTATTGAGCTGTTGCCACCAAATGTAGTCAGGGTAGTTGCTGTCTTCTTAGTGACAGAACCCAACACCTAACTACTTTAATAAGTTCAAAAGTTTTCTTTCTCTTTAGAAAAGGCAGCATCCTCTCAAGCAGCGAGGTGAGAAACATCATCATTAACTATGTGAAGACTAATGAGTTGGTTGATGAAACAAACAAAAAGTAAGTAGACATGGAAGTTGTCCTACCCTGCTTCCACAAGAAATGCTGAAGTTAGAAGAAACAAGTGAACTTGTTCACTTCTAATGCGTGTTTTTGTTTTGTAGCTTTGTAAAGGTGAATGCCATTCTGTGTGACTGCCTGTTAGATAAATCGGAACAAGATGAAATCTCAAACCTCAAATGGGATGAGCTCTTGAGCAGGTGACTGTTTGTCCAGTGAAGTGTTTCAGTATTACACAGATTTATTGCATGCAACTCAAAGCCACATGTTATTGGAGCTACCTAAGTTGTAACTTCCTACTGGTAATACAACAAAAAATATCCGGAGACCTTCACTTGAAGGATCTCTCATTCTTCAACATTTAATAAGCAACTAGCATTAACTGCTGTTGTTTGTTTGGGGTTTTTTTGTTTACCTGCTAACCTCTTCTCAGGGAAGGTGTCCTAAACAAGTTCTGTGTATAATCTGTATGTACATATTTATAAGGCCATCCTTTGCAACAGATAGCTGAAGGGGCCTCTTCTTAGGCAACGGTAGTCATCCTGCTGTTTATGTGCAATACAACTTCTGCACTTATAACCTATACCCACCTTTTAGATCCAAGAGGCCTGAGCATCTGACACAAGACCATTGCTTCCATATACTGAAAAACTTTGCCTAAATGTCCCAAATGCCATACTTGCCTTGAGCTTCTGAATCACACAAAGCTTCTGATGCACCTCCAGCAGCTTCCTTTCTTTCTGAAGCCAGGTTTGCTTGTGGGACAGTAACACGGTTTATGCTGAATTTTAAACTGAAGTTACTTCACCAATCTGTGAGGAATACAACTGAACAATAGCTTAAAGACAAAATTAAAGAAGGTTTTCTTCTACAAGAACCAATTTATAAAATTTTATCAGTAACAATCTAAGCCATAATTTTTGCGAGTCGGTAGACTAGCTTTCATCAGTCCCTTTCTTTAAATAATAGCTAGGATGCAAGTCTTTGCCTGAGCTCATCATGTGTTATCTTCTTAAGATACAAAATTCTCCTCACATGTAGAATCTTGACTTTCATGTAGTCTCAAAAAACCTGTGAGGGGCTGCAGTGGAAAAGCACTGTTAACATCAGCCTTGCTGTACTGTATAGACTAATTGGATGTATAAACTTTGTTCAGGTGCCTTGAACGGCTGCAGCCCTTACACCAGGTGACATTTTTTGGACAAGAGCCTATTGTGAGGAAAGGAAACATTGAGCCCATCGACATAACCACAGCCCAGAGGTCATCAAATAAGAAGGTAAAAAGAGAACTGAAATTATGGGGTTTGAGTAGAAGCCCAGATTCCGAGAGCAGCTTTGGCAGCTTGTTTTTCTGGGCTGAATGAGACATGACTTGCTAATACCTACAGCAGTGATGTTTGCCATAATGATTAAACCCGTAGGTGACAATTATCAAGAACCTTGAGCTGTATGGTCTAGACCCACAGTGTGTTGCCAACATTCTGCAACAAAAAGTACAAGCCAGTGCCACCATCGCCCCCGTACCAGGAACAAAAGACAGAGTTCAGGTCCAGATCCAAGGCAACCAAATCCATCATCTGGCCAAGATGCTGCTAGGTAAGTCTATTCTGGAACTGGGCTGGGACTGGTTATAGCAAGACAGAGATTTTAATTCTTGAGCTCTGAATATTTACCTGAAGTGAACTCTTGGTTATGTTGCAGAAGAATACCAGCTACCTCGGAAATACATTCAAGGCCTTGAGAAGGCTCCAAAGCTTGGCCGGAAGAAGTAACAGAAAAAAGTCTACTGTAAGAATTACTCAGATCTCATTATTTATAGAAGCGTTCTGCCAACAAATCAAGGATAATGTACAGGCCCTATTCATTCAAAAATGAGTCCTGGATGTTTACAAGGTCTAGGATTCACCCAAATAATAATATTGCTCCAGCTGTTCATTTTTCATAAAAATAAAAATCTGAATAAAACCCTAGCTTTATCCCTTTCCATCTGTTTCCTACAAGTTCCTAATGGTGCACTGGTTTTATGGCTACAGTGGCTTTTGGCTGGTTTAACATTCTTGCTTTGCATCTTTTAGCAAAGGCACAGGAATAGAACCTCCACTGAACTGTGAGCAAAGTGCATTCCAACACATTGTCCTGGAACAGTCCAGTGTCTTGTGCCATATATTGTGTATGTCGGAAGTAAAACCCATTTGGTTTTAGATTTTATCCTTTGATAAATTTCCAGGTATTAATATCAGACATTTTAGCACTAGAAAATGAACTCTATTAGCTGGATTTTTATGGTTTATATTATTTTTTTAGATATAAATACATTTTAATGTACCACATTCACTAATTTATCACATGGGTAGCAGCTCTGTCAAAGCCAGCTAAAAAATTAAGAGAAGATTAATGGAACACTTTGCTCAGGTTTCACAGGGGTAGGTGTTCTGTACCTCTTTAGCTGAAGCTTAGACACTTTACAGTAGGGTTAAGAAATTTAAATTCACTTCTGGGAAGGATTCCTGTATTTTCCCTTTAGACTTCATACATGAAAGTTCCATAGGAGGGCGCCAGAAAAAGAAGTTAAAGAGATTTCTTTAATTACTGACAGTTTTATTATCGTTGTCTTTTACACTCTCTGCATATGAACAAGTAGTTTCAGAACCTTCAAAAAAGCCGGAAGTGAGACATTTTTTAAAAATGCCATAGAATTACTAGGGAGTAGTAAAAATAAATTACAGCATTGCAAAAATGCATTTCACTTTGCCATAGAAGCTTTACTATTCGATTCTATACACATTATTTTACATGTGTTTTACAATAGACATGAAAAATAAATTCACACGAACGAGGCAAGACAATATACTAACCAAAGGCACTGCCAACAGTATTTTGCGCTTAAGGAAGGGGCCAGTACTTCCATCCTAGACACAGCTCAACTGAGCATTGAGAATTTGAGTTTCAAGACCTACCAATTCTTCACCTGCCCCGTATCTTGAAAAACCAAAAGAAACAGCCCTCCCCTTTGCAGGAGGTTTTCAGCAGCATTCACGGTAATTGCATAAGAAGCCATGCCTTCTACAAAATGTCAAAGACATGCTGGGTTCCAGGGGGGAGAGGGTGACACTCACCAAAACCCCGGCAGAAAACAACAACAACAGAAAAAGAAATCTTTACAACTTCTAGCCAGAAAGAGAAGGGATTTAAAAACAAGCGTCTGGATCTTACTTCTCAGAACCAATGGCAGTTTTTACAGTGTTCTTCCTCTTGACTGAACAGAAGTATTTATACAGTGCTTTCAAGACTCAAAGCACTAGATAAATGTTACTTAAATTGCTTCACAAGTGCCCAGTGAAGTAATAAGTATTCTTGTAAATAGACAAACAGCCCCAGAGCATGAAAACTGCTGCTCTATTTGGGCTGCAGCCACGTTGTTAAAGGTCATCTGGGTGTAGAGTACAGTACAGCTGGAGCCCTTCGCGCCCCGCGTGCCAGAGCCCGTAGCCCTGTTAGCAAACCCTTTTACACTACTGACTAAAACAGGGGCTGGGACTAAGCTTGCAGAAAGCGGCGTTTATACAAACCGAGGGGCTTTGAGTGATGCAGTTGCTTTCTTACGGTTTATAAACAAACATGCTCAAGTATAAATCTGGAAAAAAAATAAAAACAAAAATCCCAAGCAGTCACCTTCAAGAAAGAAACACAACAGTTCTCGTCCCTCTGAGGACGAAAGCAGCGTCATCACAACCGTGCTTTAGGTAATCGTGGGGACAGGACTGACGAGGCCTCTTGACAAAAGCCCCTTCCAATTTCCACCTTAGCCCAAATGCAAAGTTTTCATACTTAAGGGTAAAAAAAAAAAAAAAAAAAAAA
>VUYV01000442.1:394631-440968 GCA_008711295.1 Anarhynchus alexandrinus
GGCACTGAGGTAAATTTTGGACTTTTCCACATTGTCTCTGTGGTAACTGTTACCCGATAACCTGTTGCCTCCCTTCCCACCCCACACAGGTGGGGTCCCAGCAGTCTACAGCGAACTCAAAGGGACACTTGTTCAGCACGTCGATACGAAACCCTTTCACGTGCTCCATCCCAGTCCGGCTAGCGGTAACGGTCCCTTCTCTCTCTACGCTTTGCTGCGGTGTCCCATGTAAACAGAGGGAAGACTGACCCTGGCTGCGTGCAGCGTGCGCGGTACAAAGCACTGAGAGTAAACACGGGGACCACCATCGCTCAGGGTGGCATCCCCAGAGCTTTCCCTGCCCTTCAGTGATCGCTGCGTGGCGTCGGCGAGATCGGGGTCTCTGCTTAGAGTTATGGCAGTAACTGGCGCTGCAGCTCAAGGATTTTTAGGGAGGATGCGCAGCGCGTGCATCGGAGGCAGCGGGAGCCCTGAGAGAGGGAGAGAGAGACTTCCTATCTCCACGTAGAGAGCAAAACCTTCCTGGACGTGCAGGCAGAGCACCGATGGCGAGTGGGGAGGGAGGGAAGGAGAACACGACGCGCGCAGAGTGGCGCAGGGAGGGAGAGGGTGGTGTGTCACGGGCAGGAGCGGTGGGAGAGCAGCACGAGGAGAGTTAGCAAGAGGAAGCCTGGTGTGAGGGTGGTGGGAGGAGAGCATCCGAGGCTTGGTTCCCTTCCTCCTCCTGCCGCTAAGGCTTCCCCACACGGGCAGCCTCTGCTCCTGGTGCTGCCTCCACACCTGGGCCCCGGTCTGAGCCCCTCTCCCTCGGGGCCAGAGCTCTTCATAGCTCAGACTCGGTCTGATTTGTGAAAAGGGGGTTTTGAGCTTTCCTGGGTTGGTCTGTTGGATGCGTATTGCTAAACGTCCAGTATTGAACCGTCGGCCCATGCCCCAGCCATCGCCTTTACACTTTTCGAACAGAATTTGTTAAAACATAGGTCCCAATTCCTACAGAGTACAAAACTGGTAAAACACCGGCTAGCTTACCTAAGCATCAGGGGTATTTGCTTTAATTCGCTTCTGTTTTCAAAACTGGAAGTTAATTAGAATCAAAATGATGACTTTTCCTGGAATTAATATCACCAAGTTTCAATAACACTTATTAGCAGACTGTTTGGGTGTTGCAGCTGCCTCGGTGTCACAACTTGACATTTCCCTGGCTATCTTAGCCCTGAACAAGCCCGTCTGGCATTGGTTGCAGCTGCAACACCCACTTCGTTTGGTGCAACAACCTCCTCCGCGCTATCTGCTGCTTCCTGTGCTCTACTTACGAAATGAGAACTCGGCCACGTGGGCGCGCGCCGCGAGCCGCAGCACCTCCCAACAGGAACAAGCAAGTTGCTGGGGGGAGTGTGAACGGCAAGCGCTACCCCGCTCAAAGAATGAGCCAGTAGATGTTCCTGTTGGGTTTAACACGGAGCGCTTCCCACGAAGCTTCTCCATCGGATGGCACAGCCAAAGAGCGAACCAGCAGCTGCGTTTGCTTCGTTGATGGCCACAGTTTTTAAAAGAGGTTTCCCGTTCTTTGACTGGCTCTGGTCTGGGGATGAGAGGTTTCAGAAGAAGAAAATGCTCTACGTTCATTTTATGGGTGCTGTGAGACGGTTCTTAATGGCAGGATGAAAAGGGAGAGTGACTACTATAAGGTGTCCTGAGAAGTGTCTTTTCATTTTAAAAATAACACCTAGCTTAGTCTGATGCCCAGCACCTCCAGAAGGGTTATCCAGGCTTCCCTCTGGCTTCTTTCAAGGTCTGTTGCAGTCTCTGTTTAAACTTCTCATACTTCCTCTGCACCTGCTGGATTTTGTCCTTTTCTTCTTTGTCCAGTATCATCAAGAAGTTCTGTAGCTCTGGGATGGAGAACGCGTCCCACTGCAGAAACAGCAGAAACAGAGGGAAAGTAAGCACACACCGCTCACCTTATTGCTTTTGTGGTTTTCTTCCCCCTGAATCTGTGAAGAGGAACAATAAAAGACGTTTAAATATATATCTGATCTCCAGGTAGCTTAATCTCTCAGTGTCGTGTTGTGAGGGAGCAGGAATAATGGGCTACAGCAAAAAGGACCATCCTGGTCCTGAGCCCCCGAGACTGTAGATTTAACAGAAATCATCTTCACTCGGGTGAATTACAGCTCCCGCTGCAAGGGATGGCACAGCTCCCTGCGGACCTGAAATACACATGGAAATAATTGATGTAGCACTCACTCGCACTTCTTGTGGTGAAGGGGGAGCGAGGTCCCCGCAGGAGCCAGGTCTCTGTGTTTTACTGCAAAGCTATCAAAACTGTTTGCGCGTCAGCAGAGCTCTGGGCACAGGGCAGCAGCATGGCTGCTCCGGCGTCACCTCCGCCCGTGTCGGGCTGACGGCGAGGGACAGGCGGGCCCCAGGCTGGCGATGGCGATCACTTCGTAACTGCTGCCTCGTGGCCGCTCGGCGCTGCCGCGGGAAGCCGGCATTCCTGCGGCGTCCTCGCCCACCGCAGCCCCACTCCGCCGACGGCACGGCACGTCCCGAACCACCCCGCGGCACGGAGCTGCTCCCGGCACGGGAGGCAGAATCCCACGGGATGCAGCAGCTCCCAGCGTTTGCCTTCGTCGTAGCGAGGACCACGACTGCAACCAAAACCTCGACGGCAAATTTATTACCTGAGCGTCCCTGGCTTCTACTTAAATTAGGAGATTACTTATAGCAGGGTTTACCTAACCTAATCATTGAGGATTAACTCTGGGATGGCGTTGCTGGGTTCTGTAAACAGACTATGGGTTGGCCATCAAAACTGGCCTTGGCATTTTCACAGCTCAAGTTTAAATTTCATTAAAATCAACATAATGTAGGAGCAATAAATTACCCAAACTTTTTTTTTTTTTTTTTAAAGTAAGGTACAAGCAGTCCATTCAGTTGATAATTCAAGTTTGGAGAAAAACTAGCGTCACACTCGGTATTTTAGAAGGCAAACCCAGCCCCATTAGAAGGAAGCAGCCTTGCTCGCGTGGCACCGCTTCAACCCGTGCTGCAGCGCTGCAACGCCGCCGCGTGCTCCGCGACGCTGTTAGTGTTCGTGTGAAAACCAAAGGAAAGAGTCACTGACATACCTCAACTTCCCCCGTTTCGTTTTCCTTCAGCACGAAACTGAGCACATCTGTGTCGGGGCCCGCCAGCAGCCGCAGGTACAGCGGGTACTCGGTGAGAGGGAGCTTCTGGAAGAGCACTGCAAGGGGACAGCAGACGTCCACCGTCAGCGCGTGGCTGCCAGGGCGGAGGAAAGCTCAGGAGGTCAACTGGAGCACATGAAAGCGGTTTGCGCTGCTCAGGATCATAGTGGAAATAGCTGAATCTCTATCAGAGATCCACAACGATCTCTGTTAGGTCTCAGGTGGCTTCAGCCCCCTTCTGAAAACCAGTAATTCCCCATTAGCTTAAGCAGCGTCACCAATTGTGGCGGTCAGGCCATTTACTCATCTGACATTTTGGCACCGCCTGCCTGACACACACCGAGCCCCGGAAGAATGTTTTGGGTATGTTTCTGCAACGCACAACGGTGAGCGAAACCGATCGGCCGCAGGAAAGCCGGCGGGTCCCAGGGCGTGCACTCACCTTGCCCGTCTTTCCGCATCTCCTTGAAAAGTGCAAACTTCTGAGGGTTATCCACCACCATGAATTTCTTCAGGAGCCCCTGGATCACCTCGCTCACCGTGGTCGTGCTGCTGATGTGGAGCTGCTTGATGGCATCCAGCGGCAAGTAGAACGAGGTTCTCTTGTCCGTCATATCAGCCAGGTTCACCTCCTTGAGGGCATCGTAGATGGACTGCGGCCGGATCCCCGCCGGTACCGTCACGGGGCGGCGCAGTTTCAAATGCACTTTAATGAAACCTGTGTACGTCCCATCGTCGTTCTAAAGCAAAGGAGAAGGGGGGTCAGGCCCCGGGGAACCCTTCCAGTCCTTCCCCCCGCTACGAGGGGCTTTCTGGTCTACAGCACTGCAGCCTGCGGGGCGACTGCAGGACTTTCCACCCCTCAGTGCTGCTAGCAGTCTCAGGGTTTCTTATTAATCATGTAAAAACCAACCAGTAATTTTGGGTTAGTCACTACTGATTTTCTCCTGTTCCTTCCACTCGGTAATGACTCATCCCTTCCTCGCGTCTCTGCGATCTCGTCTTATTTAAACCCAACACTGCTACAAGTCAGTGATGGAAACCTTTACGTGTAATTTGGAGTTGCACTTAAGTGAGGATTTGAAACCTCTGGGAAGGTCTCTGCGCCTCGTGTTCAGCCAGAGCTCCCAACCATATTCCTCACGTTTTATTCCCTGCTTATGGGATTCTCACATCTCCATGGAATAAGAAATCCCTCAAGATCAGCCTGTCTCACCACGGGTCCCTTACCCTACCCCTCAGCTTTGCAAAAATGCAGAAATCAAGAGAAAAGCCGGGCTCCGTGCGGTCCATCCGCGGGCGCCAGGCAGAACCGAGGGATCCACCGCAGGTGCCCGGAGCCTGCGGTCCCCCCGAAGGGCCACCGCCAGTGGCTCGGCCCCGTCGAGCCCCAGGACTGTATCAAGTCTCAAGACTGCACTTTCACTAAGCTTCAAGAAAAGTAACTCAAGAGTAAATATTTGGGTCCCGAATGACCCCCCTAAGTCAAGGGGTGATAAAAATCGATGGGTGAGACATTCCAGCAGAAATCACTGTGCATTTGGAAATTCCTTCACAACAGAAACTGTTGTAAGATCTGCTATTTTAAATAAACTTCAGGTTTGTTTTCAGATGTTAGCAAGCACCAGGGAGTTAGGTAGCTGCTGTTCTTGGAAGTTCTACAATTTAATTATTTCACTCTTTAAGAAGCTTTTCCCCCTCTCTGTAAGATCCTGTGAAGTTCACACCTTTGCAGTACTCCAGTTTGTAAAAGAGGTGATTTCCTTGTCTTCTCACCACACAGCAACATAAAGCAAGCTTTACTTACAGGTGGTGGCAGGCAAGTTTGCAATTAAAGCTTCAACATCCACTGTGGTTCTTAGACCTCTGCTGAAACACGCCTGGCAGCGGCACAGGAGAAAAGCATCTCTTTCCAGAAAGGCTTTGTTTCCAAATCCCCTTTGTGTTTCTAAATACACTTTGTCTTTCTGAATCCACTTTGTGTTTCTAAATCCACTTTGCGACAGCTGCCGAACTGCAGTGGGGCAGCCCCAGTTCTGCCGTGCCTCAGCCCCGATGGCACAACGTGGGGTCCTCTGTTTGTGGGAAGTCATTGGCAGCGCGGCCCGGCCAGAGACTACGGTGCCACTGCTCCCGGCTGAGAAGGGATGGGGGCAGAGGAGGGTTAGCTCAAGTGTCGGTGACTAACGCTGAGGAAACCCAAGCAGGAGAAAAAGCAGATCGGGTGCATCAAGAAGAGCGTGGCCAGCAGGGCGAGGGAGGTCATCCTCCCCCTCTGCTCTGCCCTGGGGAGGCCACATCTGGAGCACTGTGTCCAGTTCTGGGCTCCCCGGGTCAAGAAGGACAGGCAACTGCTGGAGAGGGTCCAGCAAAGGGCTACAGAGATGATGAGGGGACTGGAGCATCTTTCTTACGAGGAAAGGCTGAGGGACTTGGGGCTTTTCAGTCTGGAGAAGAGAAGACTGAGGGGGGATCTTATCAACACTTATAAACCCTTAAAGGGAGGGTGCCAGGGGGATGGGAACAGTCTGTTTCCAGTGGTGCCCAGTGACAGGACAAGAGGGAACGGGCACAAACGTGACCATAGGAAGTCCCATCTCAACCTGAGGAGGGCCTTCTCTCCTGTGCGGGTGGCAGAGCACTGGCACAGGCTGCCCAGAGAGGTGGGGGAGTCTCCCCCTCTGGAGCCATTCCAAACCCGCCTGGACGCCGTCCTGTGCCACTGCTGGAGGTGCCCCTGCTCTGGCAGGGGGTGGCACTGGGGGAGCTCCAGAGGGCCCTTCCAACCCCCACCAGTCTGGGGTTCTGTGAGGAAGACAAGAACATCTCAGCAGCCACGAGCCCTCTTGCCTTGGAGATGCCTTCCTACAGCCCGGCTCCGTTCACAGCCCGGGGAAAGCAGCACCGCTCTTTCCGTAAATTAGGTAAGTAGAGCCCAATACGTACCAGCTTCATCAGGAGGCAGTTTGTAACTTTTGCATTGTATTTTTCAATTTTCTGTTTGATCTCCTGGACGGTCGGAGGCTTGGGCTTTTCCTCTTCTACTGTTTGTGTTACATTCTGAAATCAGAAGAGACAGGCTTCAGCTGTTTTGCATATTGGGTAACACTGTCTGTTCAACTCTGCTTTCGCTGGGGAAACGCAGGACAAAGAGTCAGGCTTGCAGCGATGGCGCAGGGGGAGATGGTCCCTATGGCCAAGAGGCTCAGTGTGCCCCAAACCACCTCTGTACACCAGTAACAGGCAGCGGAGGGTAACGCAAAACCCACCAGTTAGTGGGACACTGAGGCACAGAGCAGTAAAGACATCCCAGTACAAACCAGTGCAAAGAATCCAGCCTCAAACCCACTTTCAAAAAAATGCCACCTGAACCCACCGAGCATTTTTTTCCGCTTCTTCCAACGCCATTGAAAAATCACATCCTATTTCCAGCAGTCATGGCTCTGCCCACCCAAGCCAGGCGCCCCCTTAAACACCCGGCGTGCTCCTCAAGCAGCTTCCAGCAGGCTCACCCAGGCAGAGCCTGAAGTGAAATCCCTGCCGGATCGCTCCTCCTTGCCTTCGGAAATTATAGCTCACAGCAGTAAAATCACACAAGCAGCAAGCCGGCTGCGTGACTAATAAATCAGTCACTAATGAACCAGCCAAGGCGTCCCGGCCCGGGTCAGAACCCACTCCGTGTCTGCCCGCGCGTGGGCTCGCCGGGAGGACGGCGGCGGCGGCCGCTTCTCACCCAGGTTTTGGGGAATTTCCTCTTGGGAGGCAAAGCGACAGATTCGGCGCGTAGGAGGGCTCTACCTCCAGGTCACGTTGCTGATGAATAACAGGAAAACACTATCCTGTGGCGGAGAGGCAGCTCGCGGGAGCTTCCCAAACACAACCCAGGGCTCAGAGCATTTCAGCAATGAACTGGTTTGGACAAAGCGCCGGAGCAGAGCCCAGCGCTGCCGGCAGCAGGGGCTGAGCCGATCAGGACCAGGGCAGAGTCCCGGCCAGGAGATGTTGCTGTGGGGTCAGGGCGGCTGCAAGACCCGCACTAGAGGGGAGCAGGACCACGGTGCCCATCACAGGCCATCTCAAAGGGGAAAAGAAAGATGTTTTCTGCAGAAGAGGGGGAAGAAAAAGAAGATGCTTTCTGCATGCCTCTCTGGGGAACGCTGGAGGAAAGCACACGATCCACCACCGAGCCCTGCGCCCCACAGGTCCCATCCAGCCCCAGGGAGGTGTCTCTGGCCACCCAGCCTCCCGCTGCCCGCCTCGGAGGCAGGCAAGCAAGGCTCGTGGGATGCCGGCCACCTTTCCCCAGGGACACGCCAGACAGGGATAGCAAGAACAGCGTCGGGGGAGCCGGGCGGGAGGCTCTGGTGAGGCACCGGCCACGCACAGTTGCAGATGGTTTTCTGCAGAGAAGGTTGTCGCAGCCTCGAGCGAGAGCCTGAGTCCCTCTCCCACCTCCCATCTGCCCAAGGCACAGCCTGCGGAGGCCCACGGGCACCCTGGAAACGCAACGGCAGGATGCCATCCTCCACCATCGCGCCGGCAGAGCCCAGGGATGCTCAGCCACCGCGGGAACACAAGAACCAGCGAGCTCTTTTCTGAAAACCTGCTGGAAGGCAGGAAAGGACGTGCCAGCACATACGGGCAGGGATTCTGTGCGTTCCCACCCTAAGAGTTTAGGATCAGCCTCGGCAGCTGCGGAGCCCTTCAAGGCTCCGGTGCTTTGCCTGCACCGTGCAGGGGGCCNCCCCACAGGTCCCATCCAGCCCCAGGGAGGTGTCTCTGGCCACCCAGCCTCCCGCTGCCCGCCTCGGAGGCAGGCAAGCAAGGCTCGTGGGATGCCGGCCACCTTTCCCCAGGGACACGCCAGACAGGGAGAGAGCAAGAACGGCATCGGGGGAGCCGGGCGGGAGGCTCTGGTGAGGCACCGGCCACGCGCAGTTGCAGATGGTTTTCTGCAGAGAAGGTTTGTCACAGCCTCGAGCGAGAGCCCGAGTCCCTCTCCCACCTCCCATCTGCCCAAGGCACAGCCTGCGGAGGCCAACGGGCACCCTGGAAACGCAACGGCAGGATCCCATCCTCCACCATCGCGCCGGCAGAGCCCAGGGATGCTCAGCCACCACGGGAACACAAGAACCAGCGAGCTCTTTTCCAAAAACCTGCTGGAAGGCAGGAAAGGACGTGCCAGCACATACGGGCAGGGATTCTGTGCGTTCCCACCCTAAGAGTTTAGGATCAGCCTCGGCAGCTGCGGAGCCCTTCAAGGCTCCGGTGCTTTGCCTGCACCGTGCAGGGGGCCAAGGAGGGGAGGGAAGCCCAGAGCACAAAGCTAAAGCTACCGAGCCATGGCCAGACAGGCAGCAAGTGCTTCGGGGACACCCCCTGCATCCCACCTCCATCCCCTGGGACTGCGGCACTGAGCCCACGGCCGGTACTCGGGACAAAAGCAGCCGCTCACCTTCAGCATCCATCTGGAACAGTCTGTTGCAGAGTTAATGGCTCCTGTAATAGCGAGATGGAAGCGAGGGCTTGTGTGACCCTGAAGTAAATTCAAATTCACCAGTGGGCTAAGAAAAGCTATTAAAAAAAAATGAAATACAGGGAGCTAAACTAACCAGGAGTTCCCTGGCTGCACGGTGAAGCCCAGCAGCCACCTTTGGGTCTCCTCGTGGGGAATAACCCACCGCAAGGACAGGACTGCAGCGACTGCACCATGGTCTCTGCGGGCAGATTGTGAGGACACATGGCAGAGCCGCATTCCCTGCGAGGTACCGCAGCCAAATTCCCGCCCTGAGCACATCTCCAGCCCAGGGACACCGATCACATCCAACCATGGTGCCAGCTGCGAACCAGCAGCAAGAATTACAGCCTGCAGCAATATGTGCAGGTCATTTCTTTGCAATCATCACCGGAGCTCTTCACTGGCTTCTCCAGCCGCTTGCCTCACCGGCAGCAGGACGTGGGTCCAACAGTGGCATTCAAGAAGCCTCAATGACTTTATTGCCACGAGACCACTGGAAACTCCCTCCACGAGGCTCATCCAGTGCGTCAAGGTTTGACAGCGCTTTGGCCTGGGTTGCCCAGAGCAGAGGGGCTTTCCACCCAGCCAGGGGAGCAGGTCCCCTCTAACGCACAGCCTTCAGCATCCCAAAATCCGGACCTGCTGCAAACAACCCTGCGTGTGTCTTGGACTGTGCTCAGCGGGCCGGATTTCCCAGCGCAGCGCTCTGCTGCCTTTCCATAACTCAGCACCTTCCCCGGAGACAGCATTTCCCGGGAATGCATTTCCCCGGCGCTGCCCGAAACCGCGAGCAGCGCTCCCATATTTTGTGGGGGCTTGCTCAAAAGTTAGCGTTAGCGGAGAGCAGAAAGCGTGAAGGGATGTGCTATCGAGAACAAAAACTGTAACCTCCTCGATGGTAAAAAAAGGAAAAAAAAATAAAAATAGCAACTTTGGGAGCAAAGCCCGTCTCTTCCCAGGCAGCCTCGCAGCACAGGAGACCGGGATGCAGCACGCTGTAAATAAGCCAGAATTGCCCCAGGCTACCCATGATATTTCTTTTAGGAGGAGAATCAAGCACAGGACAAACTGAAATCCTGGCTGCAATCTGGCAAGACGGCTGCAGCCCTGGGATTCGAGAGCCCCAAATTCATTCAAGCGATTCCCAAGCGAGAGTTCACAATTTCTGCTTGAGAGATGCCAACAGCACGAGACCTCCTGAAAATGCAGATCTTGGAGCCCAACGGAGCAACACTGACACCGCATTACAGTCTCCTCCTTGTTTGGTGCCTTAAGAAAATAAAAGCAAAGCTTTCCTGAGGTGTTTAAGAATGGCACATAAACATCCACTTATCACAATGGCAATTTCAACTCCCCAGTTTGTCAAAGTCCTTAGGCACATGCTTCGCTGCAATCTATCGGCTGCAATAGGTGTTTGGCCGCACACGTGGGAGTCTTTAAAAACAACGCCAAGGGCAGAGATTTTCAAAAGTAGCACTGGGGAAAAGAAAAAAAAAAATTAAAACCAACAAAACCTTCCCTTTAAGTTAACAGAAGATGTGCACTCAGAAACCCTCCACTTCCTCACGTCACTGCGCTGGGGACAGGCACCGCCGCGCTGCCGCCCCCCACCCCACTCGCAGAGCGATCCGGCGCCCCGAGACCCCCGGGACCGTCCCCTCCTGCGTGCAAAGGGACCCGTGGCTGCGCGGCAGAGCCGCAGCGGTACAGCGTGCAGTGCACCTATGCCACGCTTCATCCCCGGCAGGAACACAGCCCGGCCAGCATCCACCCAGACCCGCGGGGAGAAAGCAACAGAGCGGCTCAGTCCGTCCCTGCCGCTGCGATTTGCTTCTCTCAAGTCCTTCCCCGCTTGTGATGTTTCCAGCCGAGGAGAAGAGCGCGTGCCAGCAATTAAGAGCTCTCGGAGCAGCTCGCGCGCCGATGCCGCCCGGTTTCCATGGAGGATGCACGGTGCACCCAGGACCGCAGCAGCCTGGAGCGGTGCCGGTCCCCGGGGTTTCGCAGCAGGCACACGGCAGGCACTAATTGCTTCATGCTCCAGGGAACCCAAATCACTGGCAGCAGGAGGAGCGGGCAGCCTGGCACGGGAACGCGGTGCCGGTGGCATCACGGCACGGGTCTCGCGCCGTGTCCCCGCAGAACGCCATCAATGAAGGAACCCCTGCGGCCTGCCCAGCACACCCACGGCAGCATGACCCTGACGGGGCACCCAAAACTGCCCCGCTGCGGCCAGCGGAGATGGAATCTTGCTCCCGGGAGCTGGAGTCGGGCAGTGGCTGGGACGCGCTGCCATGGCAGGAGGGCACTTTGCCCCTCTCACCGCTGCTCCTGCCCCGGCAGCGCTGGGGATGGCGGGAGGCAGCTCAGCTCCCACCGGCACCGCGGCGCTCCCGAATCGCCGCCTTCCTCTGCCCATCCTGCAGCTTCCTGATGCTCAGACCCTCCTCTGGGAAAACACACTAGGACAGAAAGCTGCCCATAGTTTATTTATTTACCAAGTCTGGCTGTTTTGACTAACCCAATGTTATGGTTTGAAGAACCCACAACAATTCATTGTTGTTTAGACGATTATTCTCTCACCCGATGACCCCTCCCCACCTGGGAAGGGGAATCAGGAAAAAACAAGGAAACCCGAGGGTGGAAATATAAACAGATTTAATAGAATAAGACTAAATAATTAACATGAATAATACTAAAGAACCAGTATTGATCCCGATGCCAATATAAAACACCCAAGGATTATCCTCAGCCCATTCTATCGGTAGAAGCCGTGCGCTCCCAGCAGTGACAGCCAATGTGGGACCCTGCGAGCGCTGCGGCTGCGGGAGGAAGGGAAGGGCTCAGGGCTCCGGCACCAGGGAGAGACCTTCCCAGGATGGCAGCCATTATGGGAGAGAAAACACTCCTCAGCAAACTTGCTAATTTATATTGACTGTATGAAATAACCCTCTTGGCCAGCTCGGGTCAAGTGCCCGGGTCTCGCTCCTCCTCATCCCTGCACCCAGCAAGCTCGAAAACACAGAGACCTTGAAACCCGCATCCCATAGCTGGCTATAAAGTAAGTATTTTCACAAATTCAGCACAAGAGTCTTCTAAAAGTAGAGTTTTCCCAAGCATTAGAAGGGACCTTACTGAAAAGTAAAATTACTGCAAGATAAATTAATCCTGTGTCGCTTAAGCCAGGACACCTGAACATAAGCCAGAGCACCCGCAGCCCTCAGGGTCCCACCGGCACCGGGTCCCACCGGCACCCGCTGCTCAGTCAGCACGGCCAAACCCCGAGAGCAGCACAGCACCTCGAGCCTTCCTCTGCGCCTGGAAGAGCGGACGCCCCGATGTCAGGATCGCCCCAAGGAAATGGGATTCCAACCCTCATCCATCACAATTCCAACAATTCACACCATCGCGCAGCGATGGCCGCAGCTACGGGCAACAGGTTGTTCTCTCCCTTTCCACGTGCAATTGTAATTGAAAAAGAAACCCCGCATTATGACAATTTGACAAATACAGGTTTTAACAGCCGTATTATGTTTTCTTAGGGTTATAAGTCATCTTGCACCCGGTGTGGAATTAATTTGCTTTTATTAGGCTCCCAGTGACAGATGGTTTAACTGTTTCCACTGCAGCACAATTTAAGGTGCGCAGAGAGTAACCGACCTGCACTGGAAAACAAAACCGGTGACCTCGCACGGGGCTCCCGGCTCCGCCAGCAGCTGCCACCCGGCCGTGGATGCGAAGATGTGTCTCCGAAACAGCAGGTTGTGCGTATGGCACAAAGCAGCACGGGACTGCCAAGCCCTCGCCCCTTACACCTCAGCTGCGGTGCAAAAACCAAACCAGAAGTTACCCCTTCCACAGAGCTGATGTCTAAGAGGGCTTGAAATTCAGCGAGGCGAGTCCTTATAACCACTTTGATTTTAAAAGGAAAACTGCAACGTGTTATGAGATTCCACTGGACCAATACTGCAAAAAAACACTGCCGGCACTGAAAAAAGCTCTTCACTTCCACCCCAGAGCAGCACAGGAGCCACCCTCCACACCGGCCCCCGCCAGCTCACCATCCTCCTACACCCGCGGGCTCGAGGCAAAGCAAGTTTTAGTAATCTCCTTCTATGCAGGAACCCCACCACGGGGCTGAGGAGCGCAGCACGCAGGACAAAACGCCTGCATAAACCCCGCGGGACACGCTCCACAGCCGAGCCAGCCACCCCGCGGGACACGGCGCAGTGCCGTCCCAGCTCCCGCAGCTATTTAGGGCCGGGGCAGCCCTGCGGGACCACAAAGGGCACCGGGGCTCCAAGGGCTCACCCCTTCACCCCTTCTTGCTGTTCATGGCAGTGATGCTGAGGCAGAGCCGTGCCGCGAGCCCCCGGCAGCGGCGACCACACCATCCCCAACCCCCTGCACACCCCCCCGGTCACAGACTCTGCTTTTCTGTTTTACAGACCAAAACCCGCCTGCGAGCAGGACCGGGACCAAGACCCGCACCAGCCCAGCAGCACCAGTGCCGCAGCAGGGGCAGCCCCGGGAAGGGCGGCCGCAGCCTGGGAAGAGAAATACTGCTCCTTCCGTCATGTATGATTAGATCAGCGACTTCTTGCTCTTCACAAATCTACCCAGACCTCCGGTTTTGCAAAGCTTCTGGTGCAGAATATGCAATTCTGGCTGAAGGAAGAAAAACAGAAGCTATTAACCATAAACCGTTGCCACATTTCCTGTTGTACCGGGACAGGATGAAACCAGCTCTTCACAAAACAACAGCTCGGTAACTCTGCCTGCGCCTGAACCCTGACAGCCACTGCAGGACCTGTGGTTCTCCTGGCTGGAAACCGGCAAAGAGCGATGGCAGCCGCCCTGGGGGGTGGCCTGGCCACGGGGCAGCACACCATGACGTGCGTGCACCAGCCTGCAAAACCAGCACCTTCCCCTCGCCTCCGTCCCTCCACCATCACCTGCAACTGGAAGGAAAGCGATGGCGAGACTGGAGCTGCCAGGGTGTTCCCTCTCCCCCCTGTTAAAACCCTGATGCAGAACATTGCACGGCCACGATGCCAGAGGTTAACCCCCGCTGCCAGCGTGCTGGCATCGTTCAAATGCAGCAGGCGAGGGGTTTACCACCCCCTATGAAACCGCCATGAAATAACTTGCAGGCAGTCGTGGCCTGCAGCGAGACGTAGGCATCCATGGGCTGCACGGGACCAAGCACGGCCACGGTGGTCCGGGGCACCCACAGCAGCACGGAGAGGTGGACCTGCCCGTGTCCTCCCCCTGCCCATCACAGCACGCTGCAAACCGGCTCCTCTTCCGCAACCTACATTATTTCTCAATTGTCAGAAATATCAATTGTAAGGAAGGACTTGAGCCTCATCTGGCACTTGGGCTAATGTTCGGCAGGATAAAAGCCGCCCAGAACAAGTGCCCCGGGAAGAGGCAGGCGGCCGCGCAGCACAATGCCCATCGCCCCGGGCCGGGGCGGCCGCGGTCCCCGCGAGTTACCCACACCGCCTCCTCTTTGCAATCTACCACTCGTCTAATGAGCCGTGAGCGCGTGACAGGCTATTACGGGGGAGGTAAAAAACCCATGGGCCATCACGATTATGGTGACATACTCTTAAAAGAGTCATTCTAAGCCAAGGAAGGCAATAACAAAGCCTCAGTGACAGATTTCTCTATTTATCAGTTTGCAAGGATGCCAGGAGAGAGAGGCTCCACATCCAGCTGAAGAGCATCCTTCCTACAGCCTCTCACCTTGTAGAAGTCAACCCCCAACTGAAAAACCTTTTTGAAGCAGGCAAAGGCAGCAGCTCTGCACCACGTCGGACCTCTCTGCTGGGAATAACAGCTCTAGGTGGGACCCGGCAGCTTTCCGATGTCACTGCAGCGGTACGGAGGGGACAGTGCCCTCTCCCCGCAGCTCCCTCACCCCACCGCAGCCCCAGCCGGCCCCGAGGAGCTGGTGCGTGGTTATGGCTTTGCGCACAGCTCAGGAGGTGGAAGACCAGCAGCTCATGAACCGTGGCTTTGGCAGCCACGCAGCCAGACACGGAGAGGCACCCTCGGTAGAGAGGCTGAGCGTGCACTTCCACGGACACTCCTCGGGGCGAGTGCTGCTCCCCTGCAGCCACAAGCCACCCTCGGGACCCTGTCCCTGCCCCCTCGCTCCCAGCCGATTTTCCTCACCAGCTATTTAGTTAATGAATTGGAGCAGCAGAACGGTGGAGATGGATTTGGCCCAACATCACCACATTTTTGGCAACAACCATCTTATCTAGAAGCCGGAGTGGCCAAGTCCTCCCTGGTGTGCTCGGGCACAGGTCCAGCGCCATTTACATCAGCATGGCTTGACAATTTGCATTCCCCAAAACCCAGCCCAAGCTCTCCCTTTGGCTCCCATGTTCAGACTGCATGAGTATTTCGAAGACCTTTTCCAGAGGGATTTTACACCTCAGGGCATCAGTCCTCAATTCTTCTGCTTATTAAGGAAAGATTTGTCTTAAAGCATCAGCAAACAAAGCCCGGAGAAGCGCGTCCGAGCGCTGCTGGCCAGGGAGCAGCCGTTCAGAGGAGCACCACCAGCTCACACCCTGCGACCACCATCACGCCGCAGCACAGAGGACTGGAGAGAAATGTGAACGCTTCAAATTTGAGCCAGAAACACGAGAACCGGCAGCTCAGAATTGCCAATCCAGGCGCAGTGGGGAGCAGCGGCGGCTGGGGGGCAGCGGGGCCGGCAGAGCACCGCACAGCCCCACCACAGTCACCAGAGAGTTGGGACATCTCTGCTCTCGCACAGCTCTCCAGCACTGCCGAACACCCAGTGCCTCCCCCCTCACCGCACACCCACGGTTCACAGCACTATATGGGGAAAGGATCGACTGCTCGAGCGTGGACGGGCGGGGGGGAAGAAAAATACAACGGATTTGGAAAAAAAAAAAAACCCAAACACCAAAAAAACCCAAACCAAACAATATATTTCACTCCCTTTGAGAAATTCAAATGAGATGCTGCAGTCTACTTTGGAGTTCAGAGGAAAAGGCAAAAGATAGGAGAGCGGTGCACCTCTAGAGAAGGGGAGAAGGATCGTTGCTGCATTTCAGAGAGGTTAGAGGCAAGTGAAGATGGGCTCGGTGTTTTGATTGCCATGGAGATTTCACTTAGAAACCGTTTTTCCTGCAACATCCCTGCTCAGCAGCGAGAGCTGCGCAGGTCCTCCCAGGGAGCTCCATCGCAGGGGGTCTGGGATGGATGGGACCCCACGGGTGCCCAACCACACCGCCGTCTGTGTGCACACAGACCTGCCTGGTGAGACCCCGGCCCACATCAGGGAGCCTGGGTAGATCAGAGGGATCTGCTGATCCTCAGGAGCAGACGTTTGGGAACCGATGGCAGCCTCGCAGGGCCAGGAGAAGCCCCTTTTCCCCAGGAGAGGTGCCCCAGGGCCACCCCTGTGCCCCAGGCTGCGCCGGACCCCCTGCAGACCTGTCTCCCCTCTGGAAATCGCTCCGTGCTCCGACAGTCCTTCAGAGGACAGAGACAAGGGGCCAAGGACAGGACCCTGCGCTGGTCCCTCGGCTCCGGCATCACACCAGGCAGAGCGATGCCCCCTCTGCCCACCCACACAACCAACACCTACTGGTTACCTGCAACCCCCGAACCAGCACAGACGTCACACCCAGTGGCCAGCCAGTTCTGAGTCGATGAGGTTTCTCCAAGACTGGACAGGATCCCGGAGATCACTTTATCCAAGCCCTGCTTGGGTTTCGAGCACCTCCAGGGATGTAGCTCCCATAGCAGGCACCACCACATGCTGCCACCATGGGGGGCTCGAAGAGAGGGAGAAAACAGACATGGCACCAAAACCAGCAGTATGGTGCCCTCCGATTCTTGCTCAAGCCCACATAACTCCCCGTCGGCCGCCCCCTCCCGCACAGCGCACACCCCCGCGGTGGTCTCTGCTCTGAGCCCTGCGACCACCAGCACCCGGTAGCACAGCAACACCACCCATGCATCCCACCGCACGCACCGCCACGATGCCCCGGCTTCCCTCCCCTTCAGCAGAGAAGGCTTTTGCCCTCTGGGTTCGTGCGGGGACCCCTGCCCAGGCACGGATTTGGCCCCATCGCCCCCACCCCCAGAGCCCACCCCAGGGAAGGTGCATCCCAACCCTCCTGTTTTTTAGTCTTGGGCAGACATTTGCCCCTTTCTCCTCTAAGCCGGCTCTCCCGGCAGCCACTGATGCAGGACTCGAAGGGCAATTTAGCAGAGTTTTAAGCAATCGCGCTTCAGGCAGAAGCCACCGAAGCCGTTCAGCTGAAGAGTCATGAAAATGCCAAGTAATAGATCTCTGGGGATGAGGTCACATCTGAGATCTAAAACGGTTCTTTGCTAATGAAGAGTGATTGCGCTGATGGTTCTGAAAATAAAAAGGAATTACAAAATTCCTAGAAAGAGGCTCTTCAGACTAATACAGTTATTTCAATCAGAAAAATTGTTTCTTTAATCATAGTGATCAAACTCCACTCTGTTTTTTTAAATGGCCGGAGGCCTGTCTGTCTCCTCCTACCCCACATACAACACATCACCTCTGCAGGGATTGGTTTTTGAGTCTTTTAAGATGCACATCCCTAAGTTATCCGTATTTAGCTTACTCCTGCCCAGCGCAGGGCATGCCCACGGGCCAGCGGCTGCCGTTGCTGCCGCACTGACCACACCGTGTGTCCTGGGCTGGGGAGTCATTCCTGGGCATCTAAGGATGGACAAACATTGCTGTTCCCAAAGGCACCCAGCAGGTTGACTCACTTTTGGGTCCAAGATGATGGTTTTTTGCACATGGCCACAAGCAGGCACCGTACTTGGTGGTGAAATGCCACGCTGCCGCCACACACAGCTCTTGCACTGAGTGTGATGGTGGAAGTGTTCCACATTCAATAACATCGCCCAAGAGAAGATGCCAAGCAGGATGGGGAGGACAGGGAGTGAAGCAAAACCCAAGGGAGATGTCCACCTCGGGGCTGTGCCTGTCTCCTGTCCCTCTGCTTTGCTGGCTGCCCCCTGGGCACACGCTCTCCTTGCTGTCCTCCAGCCACCATCCAGCCCGGCCTCACCAGACCACCACCTCTTCCTCCTCCTCCTCCTCCTTCCCACCACACTCCAGGGCCAGCTCCATACAGAGCTGAGGTCCACCCTCAGGCTCTCACAGGATGTGCACCACCACCAACCCTCAGCGTGCCATCAACCCCCCTGAAACCTTCTCCCACCAAGGCCTAAGGATGGTTTCCACCCCCAGCGGGAGAAACACACGGACCCACCTCTGCACACAGACCCATTACACAACGTCATTTGCTTGAGCAGCAAATTTTGTGTGTGTGGTTGGTTTGGGGTTGGTTTTGTTTTTCTATTTTTTTTTTTTTTTTNCACAGGAACCATTTCCTCCCCATAACACCGAACCCCCGAAAGGCTCCATCTTCTCCAGCAGCCGCGAGGTCTGTCCCCCACACCGGCCACATCCAGGCGAAAAGGGGCCGCCGCAGCCCCCGACCCCTCTGCGAGGGAGAGCCGCCGAGCGCGAACGCCATCGGGCTGATTCGGAAAGGCGGCGGAGGCTCCGCAGCGCCCTGGCTCAAAAAGAGCAGCGTTAAACCGGCGCGGGGTGCAGCGCCTATCGCACCGACACCGTGCTCTTTTACATCTCCTACACAAATGAATCATCAAATGACATTTAAAAACCAGCAGTACGTGTCGGTTAATCATAGCGAGAGGGAGCTGCTGGCTGAACAGGGAATATCCCATGTTAAACCCCAGGGAGCAAAGAAATTAAAATAAAATTACCAGTTGATTTAAACTCTCCTGCAGACCAAGCCCCCAACCCCAAAAAGAGAACAGCCCATGTCTTCGGGAGAGCCCTCCCGACGCCGCGCTGCAGAAAGCCAAACCCCAAATCGCAGGGGGATCGCAGCTCCGCGGCCGCGCAAACACAGCGGAGCCCCAAGGGCAGCGCGACGGTGCCGAGGGTTTACAGGGGGATTTCTAAGCGGCGAAGCGGCTCCCCGGGCCAGATCTCATCTCTTGACTCTTGTTCCTGAGCGAAACCCCTGCTTCCGCAGCAGCGCCTTCGTGCCCTTCTCCTTTTATGCTCGGTTCTGGTTGGGGCCCCAAAGTTTACGACAGGGATGATTGTTTTTTTAAATAAACACTTAAAAAACACGAAGCAGCATGTATTACCGATATAGAAATCTCACCCCAGGGTGAAACACTGCCCAACCAAGCACTCACCCCTTCTCCGAGGCAGACACATGCCCAGAAAAGGACCAGATTCATCACCGTCTTAACAAGTTTCCAGATTAATTCAGTCCTGTAACTTTCCCCCTCTCCCCATCTACCTGGCAGGTGCAATTTTCACCATGGTGCGTATTTTGCGCGGCCAAACCCCAGGTCCCTGCCCGGGAGCCTGACCCACGGATGGCAGCTGGCAGCACTGCCGCCTGCCCCCCCCCCGCAACCCCCAAAAGCTGAAAAACCACATATGGAGTCAGCTCCTCCACCGTGGATCCCCCAGGGATGGGGCAACCCGGCACGCAAAAGGATGAGACGTGGCTGAGAAAAACCCACAGCAGCGCAGCCCCCCGTGCCCGGGAGCGGGGAGAAGGCAGAACCGCCCCCCCCCTCCCCACCAGCAGCTCTGCCCTCCTCCAGCTGCCAGCTCATTTNTTTTTAAGCTGTTACCTTGGCGGGGACCTTGTTCGGCGCGCTCCGGAAGAAAGAGGTTTTTGCTGTGAAAAAGCAATCCTCGAGGTCTTCATCCAAGCTACAGTACCCGCTGCTCATGCTGCCGCCGATGGTCATCGAAGCCCGGCAGAGGCGAGAGGCCGAGCGCGCGGGGGGCTCGCCGGGGGGCTCGGGGGGCCGGCGACCATCGGCGGTCCCCGCTCCGGCTCCCGCTCTCACATCCTCAGCTCGCCGGCGCTTATCTGCAATAGCTCCTTCTGCTCATCCTCCGGAGCCAGCGGAGCTATTTCTCTTTAACAGGCAGCCGTGCCGGGTAACCCTTCCCTCTCCTCCTCCACCCGCCTCCCTGCGCAGCGGCGCTGGGGCAGCATGGAAGGGGCTGAGCTGAGACTTCGCTCCCCGCTCTCGGCGCCCGTCGTCCCTCGCCGCCCGCGCCCTCTGCTCCCCGGGGCGCCCGCGCAGCATCGCCTCGCCGCCCCTTCCTGCGCCGGCCTCGCGCCCCGCAGCCCTCCCGCTTCCTCTTGCAAAATGTCTCTCCGGGCTCGACCCAGGGCGCTGCTCGGCCCCCGGGGACCCCCGGCACCTCCTTTGCTACCCAAAAAAATACATCGCCCGTGGAGGATGGCTTCACGCTCCTTCCCTGTTAAGCACATCCTGGAGAGCTGCGCTGCATCTGCTGTCGCGGGGAAGCAAACCCGGGCTGGATGGAGCCTGACCGAGGGCTGCCGAAAGGTGGTGGGGAAGGGGGGAGGCTGGCGAGGACGCGGCCTCGGGCCCTCCCCAGGGATGCCAGCAGCCCCCGGTCACCACGCTCCGGGAGGCGGTGGGCACCTCTGCGCTCCGCAGCTAATTTTAGAGCTGGGGTGGGGGGGAGCGATTTCAGCAGCGCTGGCACCCGGCTGAGGCAGCGTCGACTGCAGCCCAGGAAAACGCCGTTGAGCGCTGCAGTCCTGTTTGCAAGAAGCACTCGCTCCAGACTGATTAAAATGCTGTGTTGGCCTCGGAAAGAGCCTCAGAGCGACGGCATCATCCCTGCTCCCCTCTCCCCCCGCAGAGACCCAGCCCGGCACAGACCCATCCCCAGGGCTGCCCCCTCCATCTCTCTCCCCCGGCCCCTCCAGGGCCACCCCCACCCCGCCAATACCCTGCGTTGTACCCGGCAGCTTTTAAAGCAGCTGTGACCTTCCTCCGTGGTGAAGATCACCGGTATTTCTGGAGAGGCGGGCCGGGGAAGGGCTCTGCTCCCCACAGGCTACCATTCCCCTTTCCGCAGAGGGTCCCGTGAGGGGCCGTGCACCCATGGGGATGCAGCACATCCCGGCACCGGCTCTCCCCACCCACCTGGAAAGCAGCGTGTGTTCGCGAGCAGGTTGCTGGGACCAAGGAAAAGCCTGACACACCGCGTTAAAAAGGACTCTGCTGCAGCAATGCGGTATTAATGTACACGCGAACAATTCTCCACCACACTTCGGAAGAGGGAACAAGGCCTGAGAGTACGAATAAATCCATCCTGTGCCCACACTTCAAATATTTCACCCAAGACTCGGCCAGCCAATCCAAGAAAGAATAAAGAATTGGAAGAGGTACCACGCAGGGCACAGCAGATGAGAGGTACAGGAAGGTTTCCATGCCTGGGACCAGCCTGGACCTGGAAAGGAAGGACTAGAGAGAACGTGATGGAGAGCTACAAAATCGCGGGAGATGGTTGCGTGAAGAGCGCAGTAAGTTTAACACCAACAGGAGGAGTGCTTTTCCAGGCCATGCACGATCAGATTTGCAGAACTCGTCACTAGGTGTTCTGGTGGTGGACGTGCAGGCTCGGACTCATCACAAATTGCTCACTGACAGCTGTTAAAAATGACGGTTCAGACACAACCCCAGGGAGTGCCCATGGCACTGCTCGCAGGAAGACCGCAGCAGCAGCACACCGTCCTCGCCCTGAGGTTCCTGATCTCTCCTGCAGCAGAGAGAAGGCACCACTGCGCCCAGATGGCATTTCTTACGTTAATTCCTTCATGTCCTTTTCAAGGCACCACTCTCACCATCGCCAAGTGCTATTTTCACGCCAGGCCAGCGAGCGCGGGGAGCCGGCAGCAGCCTCGGCTCTACTCCCCAGCTCGACTATCCCCAGTGGGACCACCAGCAAACTCCTCCTATAAACTGGGGCTATCACTCCCTCCTTCAGGTCACTGGGCTCCTTTGACTGGTCCAAAAGGTCTCCAAGATCTTTGCACAAACTACCATCCACACAAAAAAAACCCTCTTCCCCTCTTGATAGGTTGCAGATGGTGTTTCACACCCTTCCATCTGTATCTCTTAGCTGAAGGACTTAAATTTCTACGAGCCCTTGATAGCTCCGTACCCCACAGCCAGCAGCAGCCCATGAATACAAACCGGGATGCCAACGTAAAGACTAGCAGGAGGATGCAACATCTGCATCTCAAAGAGGAAGGCAAGAATCCAAATGGCATATTTACAAAGCAACTCATAACAGTGCAAATAAATAAGCTGTCCTCTTAGCAGCACCCGTACTTCTGCCGCGGCACAAACCTCCTCAGCTTCACCAGGCTATATTTAGAAGGGGTTTAATTTGAGCATGTGCAACACGAGCAGAAAGCGAGCGTTGGGCCGATGAATGGCACAGGTGCTGAGTCTTCACCGAAGGCTCAGCCCTGGGCGATGCGCAGTGGGAACAGGGTGCCGCCGGCTTTGCAGTGCCCCACGCCAAGCTGGATGCGCTCTCACTGCTTTGCTCCACGGCTTCTCCAAGAAGCCTTCACTTTTCCACTGTGGTCCACCTTCTTGGGAGATCAGCTCCATAAAAAACAACCAAGCAAAAAAAAAAAAAAACCCAAATAATTTTGACCCGTGGGTTCAACAGCAGCTCCAGATGGTTACCCACACAACAGCCCCCAGAGAACCCACCCACCAGTGACCTGCACCCGCTCGCAGGTGGGAAGCACACGACCAGCTCTGCCGAGACCGGGGACCAAACTCCCGGTGCTGCTGGGACCAGCCGAGGCTTTCTGCAGCTTCAGCAGAGTCTGGATTCCACCCAGGGAGGCTAATCTGGGACCCAAATGTAATGCACTCTTAAGTACTTCGCTGGATCAAAGCCCAAACTATTAATGCCTGGTATTACACGGTAACAGCGCTTAACTACGGGATATTTAAGTAGCTATTTCTCTGATGCTTCTCGTTTGCTTACATTTGATAATACTATTTAATACCTTCCAACTATGCCAGCTATTAATTTAAGTTTCTTGTGTTTTCAGTGTGCAATCCCCTTTTTTTCCCCCTGGTGTACTCAGGTACCCTGTTAGTCTCTTTCTGGAATACCGACACTTTTCCCGCTATCCTTCTTTTGAGCAGCAAAACCCGCTGGGCCGACAGAAACACGCCAGGAACCCGGCGGTGCGCTCAGCTTCGTGGGCTCAGATCAGGCAAACTTGAAGATGATTTTCCCCTGATTATCCATTATCGACAAATGAGAACGGAGCTTTATTGCAGTGATTCACCCTCATTCACCCCCAAACCTCCTGCCCCCCCCAGCCTTTCCCAGCACAGGTAACGAGACTCCAGACAGGGCTTCGCTGGGCGGTGGATCCAGAGGTGTGATCCCCAACCAGGACCTCCGGATGGGTTTATGGATTTCTGTTTGCTGCTGTAATTGGAGGGACTTTTGTTTCCTTGGCACAAAACGCCTCCCCCCTCCCTGGGATCGCACCAGAGACGTGTCAGAGTGATGAATTGCCACGAAGCGCAGGCTCCGTGTTTATTATTAGGCCCATCAATAACCCCCGGCTGGTGTTATCACCCTGAAGAGGAAACAAGCTTTTCTAATTTTTCTAAAAATCACACTTTTCTCACGCTGCTGGGGGAAGCCCAACCGCATTGGAAGGAGATGTAAGCACACGCAAATCTGTCTTCACACCCTTATACAAATACCTCAAGGCTCAGCGGAGAATCCATTCGGAGACCCTTTGTAACGCGTAACTCACAAAATAAATCCCATCTAACTTCATGTTCCCTCCTGGCCATTTCCTTCTGAGCAGCAATCGCCCCACCACGCGCCGGCATCCCCGAGCTCTGCCGACCGCGCACAGCAAAGCGAAGACGACAACCAAACCCCACCGCGGGCTCCTCACGCGCCCAACAGAAACCCCACATCATCTTCTTCGACAAAAATGAACCTTTCCCATTTCCAGTTCCGCACAAGGGCACCAAGGCCCTCCACACAGGGGAATATAAACGCACGGTTATAATGAAGGAGAGAACAGAGTTTTTTAAAAAAGCATGTAGGGATTGAAACGGCTCTGTGCAAGTCAAATCCCCTCCGGGCAGGCTTCTAAGCAATGCTTTAAGCTCTCAGCAATAAGTATCTTACATCTCAACTCGCCTGGCATCGGCCAGCCTCACTGCGCCCCGCTGCACGCGCTGCAGCCCGTCCCGGCAGACACCCAGGGACCCTCGGGGGGATTAAGGGACCAGGTAAGCCTTCCGGAGCGGCCCCGGGGATTACCGCACATCCCTAATGCAGATTGAAGGGTCTCGATCCCCTGGGACTACTGAAACTCTTAAATCACGGCTACTAAGCCAGCGCTCCTCGCAAAATCCGTGCTCGCGCTCTGCCGAGATGCAGAAGTGTACCTTCGCTGCTCCTTTTCAAGCACTTTGCACCCGGTGCTGGGACGCAATTTAACGCCGTATTGACCCTCCCTCGCAGGCACCCGGTCGTGGCCGGGCTGCAGCGCGGGGGCTGACGTCCCCGGAGGACACCGCTCCTCTCCCGCTCTGCCCCGGGCAGCCCGGCCGGCAGCAGCGTTTCAAACACCACATAGCTCCACACACGTTTACAGCACAGGGACGTCCATGCACACAACCTCCATCATCCCCCCAGGCAGGGCATGGAAGTTGCCCACGAGCCAGCGATGTGCCCGTGTGGCCAAGAAGGTCAGTGGTCTCCTGGGGGGCATTGAAGAGACCTGTAGGTCCAGGGAGGTCATCCTCCCCCTCCGCTCTGCCCTGGAGAGGCCAAATCTGGAGTACTGTGTCCAGTTCTGGGCTCCCCGGTTCAAGAAAGACAGGGAACTGCTGGAGGGGGTCCAGTGGAGGCTACGGAGATGCTCAGGGGACTGGAGCATCGCTCTGGGGAGGACAGGCTGAGAGCCCCGGGGCTGTTCAGCCTGGGGAAGAGAAGGCTGAGAGGGGATGGGGTCAGACTCTTTTCAGTGGTGCCCAGCGACAGACAAGGGGCAGCGGACACAAACTGGAACACGGGAAATTCCATCTCAACACGAGGAAAAACTTCTTTACTTTGAGGGTGGCGGAGCAGTGGAATGGGCTGCCCGGAGAGGCGGTGGAGTCTCTTCTGGAGGGATTCAAACCACGCCTGGATGCGCTCCTGTGCAACCTACTCTGGGTGACCCTGCTTTAGCAGGGGGGTGGACTAGATGATCTCCAGAGGTCCCTTCCAACCCTGACCAGTCTGTGACACAGGCAAAGTGTACATCGCATGTAGACAACTCCTTAGTGAGCACTGGCGGGGTCTGCGGGACCAATATGCTGCCCCCTCTGACAAGACCTCCCTCCTGTAAAACCCCTCAGGAGCAAGACACCAGGTCTCTGAAGGAGACACCGTTGGTCACCACGAGGCTGTGTGTCCCCCCCGGCCCCGCGGAGCCCCCTCCCCGGCGTACCTGGCTGCAGGGCGGCAGGAGGGTGCTCTCGGGCGAGAGCTGGCTCTGGCACTGGCCCGGCGGACGGCAGTCCAGCTGGATGAGGCTGCGGCACTCCGGGTGGCACGTGTACCGGCAGTCTGCATGGGGGAGAAACGAGAGCGTGAGGCACCCGAGAGCCGCAGCCGGCTGCCGAGGAGCAGTGGGGGAACCCCGGGAAGGGATCAGACTCCTGTCGGAGGGCAGCCCGATGCTCAGAATGATGCTCAGAATGATGCTCATAGACACCGGCACGACCAGAGCCGCCAGCCAGGCACATGTCCCCATTCAGGCACACTCCTACAGATGGGGAGAGGTACCAGAATACCTCATCCAGAGCAAAAGTTGCTCTCACACCCTCTGCCTGGGGAAATCTATATTTCTTGCTGCAATGCTCTGGCCACAGGCAGTGTTCCTGCCCTGCGTCCTGCTGCCTTTCCCCTGATCTGCTGGCACCTTCATAGACAAAGTAAAGAATATGTTCAAGTCCCACCAAACCCACAGGGTACAGCACTCCCCAGCTGTGCTCCTTGGAGATGTCACCTGCGCAGAAGCTTGACCACTTCACAAGCAAAGGATGCTTCGTTTTCCAATATCAGGAGGGAAAAAACATCTTTGCACCAGACAGAAGTCAAAGTATTTAAGGTCACTAAAGATGAACACTTCAAGGGCCGGTTACAGTGACCAAGACACGGATCTATCATCAGACCATGCCAAAAAGCCGCCCCTGGAGAGGGCACGGACATGTCCCAGCCCCCGGCAAAGGCTGTGACCTCCCACCCCCAGTGCACACGTTGCCCAGGTGCAGTAAGGCATTTACATGGGTTTTTTGGATGCTGACCCGTTCTGCTGTAAGACATTAACTAGTCCAAGGCAGGAATTGCACAGACGACGGGTTTAACCTCTGTAGGCACAGGGTCCCGCTCGCCCACAGCCCGCGGCTGCGGAGGGGCAGCGTTCGGCACAGCCGCCTCCGTCTGCCAGACACCACCGTTACCGCGTACTCGTGGCTGTCACCCCCCCACAGCCCTTTCCCTCAAAGCCCCGACTTCCCCACACCCTCCCCACTGCAGCTAACAACCTCCTTCCACTTTAACGGCCCTTCTGATCCTTTTAATTTTTAACTGTCATACAAACAGTGTTAAATTTACTTTTTACGCTACCTAAAATTCCAGAGCGGTCACTGACCTGAAAAAAAAAATATCCTAAAAACGGCAAGAGAGTTCACTCCCCAGAAGAAGATGGGACTGAGGGACCATCTCTGCACCAGCCCTGCCACCCTGCTCAAAGCCAGCAAGCTCACCTTTTAAATACCCTTCTTTTCTCTTTTCTTTTCTTTTTTTTCTTTTTCTTTTTCCTTTAGCATTTGGTTCATTGGTTTTGAATACCTGGGGCTTACAGGAAAGCAAAGGAATATCCCTTGTTTGCTCTGGAAACAGCAATTTCTGCTCAGCTCTGCTGAATGCTCACATGTGGGAATGCCCGAGAATGAATGAGGGGAGCTGAGCCACTGCTGGGACCTGGTGCCTGCGGGGGGAAAACATCAATCTCCAGGGGAAACAGGGAAATCATTTATCATTTAACATTCATCTGGCATGAGCTGTCTATCATTCTCCTATTCCAAGTCAGTTGTCTCAAGTAAGCCTGGGGGAACGCAGGAAGACTTGCCTTTTTTTTTTTTTANATAAGCTGCACAGTTACATGGTAATTTAATGCATGACCTTTTGAGCAACTGGAACAGCCTTTTAATGGGGGACACTCGCCAAGTCTTTGCTGGAGGTGCCAATTTGAGGATGCTCCAGTTGCAGGTTCACCTCAGCATCTGGCGCCAGCAGAGAGTCCCTTCTGCCTATTTGGTCCAGGATTTTCCGATTTGGGCAGCTGCCTCCGGCTCCCCTCGACCGCAGGCTCGAGCATCTCGGGAGAAGGAGGCGCATGGTGAGAGGTCTGAAATACGTAACACGGGCCACAGAAATTACAGTTCCCGAGCACACCTCCAGATCAGGCCCATTAGGGCCAGGCATTTCTTTATGGGATTAAAGTATGACACCTCCTTAGTCACCATCACCTATTAAGAGACCTAATCACTCAGTATCCGGCAGGGAACACTAATTTTAGAAACCCAGCACAGCTTTAGGAAGCAGCCACGTGACAGGTTTGCCAAGAGGAGCAGGATGCCTCCACTTACGCTTTAAGATAATTTCCATTCGAGTCAAAAAAAGTAACACTTGGAAATGTAGTTTCTTAAAAAAAAAGTCAGATCACTATACTGTGAAAAACTTTGGTGGCTGAAAGGCATTTCCCTTTCTCCACAGATAAAGTTCCTCAGAGGGATAAAGATGGATAGAGTAAAACAGTCCAATACAGATGCCCATCTAGGTGCCTAAATATAGGGCTGCAGTCATCCTGCCCACCCCCATCCTCCCACTCCCACCTCCCGAATACCGCAGATGGGGCATCCTTCAATCCGACTGCAACACAAGCCCCAGATCCGTAGGCTGGGGCGACAAAAGGAGAAGGCGCAGGTCTGTGGCCAGATCCCAGCCCCAGCGACGACAGAGGGTCCAAGAGCCCGACCCCAGCGATCACACGGGGCTTGCACCCAAAGAAAAACCTCCTGCAACCCCGCACGGGAGACCAGTTACCGCTGCCCCCCAAATTAGGATGGAAAAGGTCTAAAGCATCCCAACATCCCCCCTGTGATGCTGTTAAACTCTGATTTGTGGCCAAAGTTTGTGGTTTGTGCAGTGATGCTGGGTGACCGCTGTGCCCCAGTGCCGGCTGCCCCCCACCGCAGGGCCGCCAGCCCCAGCACGCGTGGTACCCCAGAGGAGCGCAGGCGAGAGGGCACGCTGCAAACAAGCTACAAAAAAAAAACCCTTGTGTGATCATAGAATGGTTTAGGTTGGAAGGGACCTTGAAGAAAATGATGTTAAGATGATGTTAAAGTGATGTTAAAATGAATCATGAAATGGCAGGAGTTATCATAGAATCATAGAATGGTTTAGGTTGGCAGGGACCTTGAAGACCATCGAGTTCCAACCCCCCTGCCATAGGCAGGGACACCTCCCACCAGACCAGGTTGCCCAAGGCCACGTCCAGCCTGGCCTTGAACACCTCCAGGGATGGGGCCTCAACAACCTCTCTGGGCAACCTGTGCCAGTGCCTCACCACCCTCACAGTGAAAAACTTCTTCCTAATGTTCAATCTAAACCTGCCCTCTTCCAGTTTAAAGCCATTATCTTCAAGCTCAGGTTCCTGGTTTGTTAAGGATCCCAGCATTCATTAAAAAAAATTAAAAAATAATTAAAAAAAAGGCAAATCAGAAATGCTCCCAACATCAGCAAAGTTAAGGAAAACCTTTGAAGAGTGATGTCATGAGTTTTGAAGGCGCTGCGAGACCCCACGGGTGTTTGAGCACTGAAGTGGACAGTGCTGAAGAACGGAAATTTCTTCCATTCGCCTTCCAGCTCCGAAATCCTTCGGGCAGCTCACGCACACCTCCAAGCGCAGGCTACGATTAGGGTTTGATTTTGCAAGCTGCGCTGCCCAAGACCGAGGGTTTGGCTCGGTGCTGCCTCTGCCCTCGCTCGGAGGAGACGCTTGACGTCACGCGGGGTGACCTCAGGGACGGCTGCAGGATGTGGCCCCGCGACATCACGAGAGCTGGTGGCGTCTCCTGCTGCCGGGAGGGGACGGGGCAGGACCCGCGGCACCGCCACCAGCTGCAGCATGCACAGAGCGAAGGCAGGGAAAGGTCTTGGTTTCCCTGCGAAGCGCCGTCTGACACCCCCCGCGGCAGCGATGCAGCCCCGTCCCTCCCTCACGCCTGCAGCTCCGTCCCTGCAGGTCTCCGCTGGTTTAGGTCTAAATCAGGTGGTTTGGGTTTAGTTGGTTTGCAAACAGGGGTGAAACCCAAGGATGGTTTGTTGCCCGTTCGGAGTAGAGAGGACCCCCCTGGTGACAATGACCCTTCTGATGACAGTAACCTCTCTGAGAGGTCCCTGTGCCATCACCACAGCTGGAGGGCAAACCCAGCTGCCAGGCAGATGCTCTTGAGACATTATTCACTAAAAGGCAAATCTTCCTTTTGAGTGACAAGTGGGGCAGCACTGCCACCCCGAGCTGCGCTCTGCCGCAGTGCTCCCGCCAGAGCGGGGCTGCAGAAGGAGCTGGAGCAAAGTTGAAGCCACCCAGTGCCACCGGTGCGGTGGCAGAAGAACGTACCAGCCCCGTGCCAGCGCCGGTACCGGCCGGGCAGGATCCCGTGTGGCCGCGCTCTGCAGCACTGACAGAGCAACGCCGCAGGAATCCCATTACACCTAATTAGCAGCAGAAAGCCCACATGCAGCAGCCGGCAAATACGCCCAAACACACCGATTTACACCACCACCTACCTCTAACCAGCGAGACCTCCCTGCTCGGCCTCCTCAGCAGCCGGAGTCCCTCAGACCAAGACTTTGACTTGGGAAAATGCCTGAATATTTTGCGAATTCTCTTTGTAACAAGCCCAAAGCAAGCGGTTCCCCCCGCTTTCCCGTCCGTCATCCTCGGTGGAGGAGGTCGGCAGCTTCCCGGGCACGCGGAGGCAGGACAGCCCTTCAACGCCGAACGCTGCCGAGACGCAACGTGCATCGGTGCGAGTTACGTCTGCTTCCACGGAGGGGCCTTTTTCTCCCACGGAGATAAAACATTGACTCTGTCCATTTACAATCTGCTGCCATTTGAGGGGTTTATTTATTTATTTTTTTGAGCAATGAGGCAACACGCCGCTCAGGGCTTGTGCATCTCTGGGCTTGTCCTCTTAGCCATGGAAAACGTTCTATTTCTGGGGCTTTTTGCTTGATAAGATAAAACAACCCAACAGGAGAGATTAGCAAGAGAAAGCGCAGGACCCAGCCGTACGCTGGGAGGGCTCTTTCCAATACCCTCTCTTCACTTGGCTGCTTTTCCCCTCCAGTCTTCTAAAGTTTAAGCAAAAGAAAGCCCCCAATGTTTATCCAGAGGTTAAATTAAAGGAATAGACTGAGATTAACTATATCATATTGATTTAAACTCTGCATATAGTTAGCTAGGTTTTTAGATCAATACCACAGTCCTTTCACAGCATCTATCAGCTACAGCTCCACCAGGTGTCAAGTGATGGGGTGGGACATAAACCGCAGTTTAACAGCACACTTGAAATCTGCCACTTTGTACCCTCTCCATCACGACTGTCCCCTCTCCGCTCGGCCATCCCCTTCCAAACTTGCCAGGCTCCCAGCGCCCCGCACAACACATCCTCGCAGGGAGTAAGAAAGACAAAATTTAAATTTAAGTAATCCTAAAAATCACACCCAGCAGCGTTAAGTGATGAGTTAAACAACACATGGGACATTCTTATTCACCCCTCGTTGTCCCGACACCCAGACAGCATCCCTGCAGCTATCCCTGCTTCCCACACCGGGACCAGCAAACTCAACTAAACCTACTGGGCCAGGGACGAAGCAGGGGGAGAAAAGGGACAGCCCAAAAACCAACCTGCAAAGGAAGATTTGGAGGCTTGGCGGGTACGTCTCTCCATAAATCCTCCCCAAGGCACCAGACTGGACTGCAGCAAGAAACATCACCCTGAAGACCTGAGCTGCTCCAGGAGCGCCGGCAGCCCACCACACGGCTCTGGGCAGGTCACCGTCCCTCCCCACACCTCCATCTCCCCCGGGCAAGCGAACGCCCTGCCTCGGGGAGCCTCAGCGGGCGGGATGCACCCCGACACCCCACCCCGTCCCCGTCCCACCGCAGCAGCACCATCCCAACCCGCCCCAGTCACCCGCGAGCAGGAGAAGCCTCAGGAATCTGTCTGGACCGGCTAAATGGGACAGAAATGCAGAGTACTGTGGGTCCTGTGAACTGTTAGCAATTACTATTTACAGTGGCGAGGCCGGAGACACGACAGAGCGTGGGAGGACGTGTTGGAAGAAGAGAACGTGAAAAACCACCGTGTCCCGGAGAGTGCCAGCGGCGCGAGCAGAGCCTCGTCCCGGCGAGGCTGGGCTAGGCTTTCTGAGGGCGTCCACACCTGCGAAAGAATTCATTATCTTAAGCAAACATCTACTCGAGAACCAGTAGTATCAGAACTGCAGTTTGCTCTACAAACTAGAAAGAGAAATGGTGTGTGTTTAACCGACTTCCTCCTTAAGGAAACAGGCCCTGATTCAGCACAGTGCTTGAACGCAGAATTAACTGCTCGGAGAGATAAGGGCGGCTTCAGACCAGAGGCGTAAACTCAGACAGACGCTGAAGTGCTTTACTGAACCAGGTCTGTGTCGCAAGACCTACAGATCAAGACCTGACTTGGGGTACAGCTGCATTTGGCACCGAGAGCGCCAAGCGCTGGACGCGCTCCGAGGTTTTCCTCCAGGCAGCGCCTCACCACAGCCTTCCCGGCAGGGAAGCACGGAGCGCTGGAGTGATTTTCTCACAAAGAAGCACTTCAGCCAGCGATGACCTACTCCGGTAACACCGTGGGCATCAGAGCCAAGAGCCACGAGCAGGGAGGGCACCTGATTGCAGCGGCTCCACCGGGGAGACCACAGCTCCCACAAGCACACACGCACACGCGAACTGGTTACGCTCACTCCATCCAGCGTGACCCACCTGGGCCAGAGGAACAACTCCATGGGACTTCATCGCCACGACCCAGGAAATACGTGGGCGGTAAATCATGTCCCCACCTGCCAGGAGGAGAGAGGCCACGGGGGGAGCCCCGTCAGCACAGACACGGGACAACCGCCGTGGCCAAACCGGAGGATGGAGCAAGGCGGAGGAGCGGGCGCGCTGCTGAGCCATCGCCGGGACGGGTCTTACTGCCGGTTTTGCCAACGGCTGCAGCACCACAACGAGGAATTTCATCTGAGCGCCTGCATCGCGGGCACAGCAAGGATGAGAAAGTCCCCCAGGAAGAACCAGTCCACCTCAGGGTGAACTGGGATGAAAAGGGAGCAAAGCAGCCGACCCATGCACAGGTTGGGCTCTCACATAATTTCGCTGCCTTAAGCCACAAGATCGCTGGTGACGGGCGCCCAGCCCACCCCGCGCAGCACGGAGGGACCCTGAGTCACCAGCGTGACGCTGCCAGGAGAGAAAAAAAAAAAAGTTATGCAAAAAGCAAAATAAAACACACTGAAGGCTTTGAAGCTGCATTAGTCACCACTGCATTCAAATGACTGCACCCCGCCCCGCCAGAACAAACACCAGCAAAACCCACAGCAAAGATGCAGCTCTGCATCCCGCCCGTCCAGCCCCCTTCTCCCCAGTGACAGCAGCCTCTCCTGTCGGGAAGAGCGGCCGGCAGCAGAGCACATTTACACTCCAGCAGAACACATTTACGCTCCTACAGCGAGATTTTAGGGTTTTTTTAGTATCCGCTCAGGCTTTGCAAGGTGCCACCAGCACAAAGCCACGTACATTAGGCAGGAGATATTCAAGACTGCATATAATGGCACTGCTACTCCTCACAACCACTTGCATTCACTCTGAGAGTGAAAACAAGGATTTTTAAGGAACAGCAGCAGGACAGCCTGGGGTCAGTCACTCCTGAGCTCCCACCTCCCCATCCCTTCGCGTTGATGCCAACGGGAGCAGCACACCTGATGTCTGTGACACACGGGACCGACCCAGAGGCTCCCAATAAAGGCAGTGAAAAGGCTCCCGATGTCTCAGACAACATCTGCATCAGCCTCAGATGCAGCACGTGGGGCAGAACTTGAGCTAAAACCTCAGTAGGATCCTGTTCACCGCCTCCAGAGCCAGGAGACTGATTCAGGACAGCCTAAACCTGCCGGGTGCCCGAGGAAAGCCACCCAAGGGGGTCATTTACCTGATTGCAGGACTTGCCAGCTCTCTGCCCCCACCCCTTCCATCCAGACCCCCGCCTGGAAGAGGAACCGCAGCGCGTGCATCCTACGCTAGCCTTGGAAAGACGGTTCCACGCCGCTCGAGAAAGGGGAAATGGAGCCGAGAGGATTTCAGCACACGTGGCCAAAACCCCCTCCTCGCTCAGCAGCGGGGCCGGCTCCCGCTGCCCCTTCCCCTTTCCCAGGGCAGACCCAGACCTTCAAGTTTCAGGTTCGCGATGCTCCAGACAGCATTTCCCCTCTCGCTGCGGCCAGGCACCGTCCCACGCGGGACACCGTGCCCACGGCACGCACAGGAAGGGACACACGCCGTTTGGGGAGGGAGGAGGAATAAACGCCACTTTCACATTTTACTAAAGACGACCAGATCTGATGTAAATAAAAATAGGCCAGCACTGTACAAACAAAAACCCGAGTACCCTCAGGCTGCAAGTCAAAAGCAAACAAGCAGCAACTCTGCATCAGAAGAAAAAGAAATATTCACCAAGGGAGGATAGCACACCCCGTCTGCAGCTCTCGGGCATTTTTGAAAGGATATACTATTGGGATGACAGGGAACGCAGAAGATGTTACGAGCATCTCCACTGAAGTTTCCCTCCCCCCCCCAGCAATGCTGCCTGCTTGGTTGGGGAATTTTAGAGGGAGAACTACTCCCACAGTCTGAATAATTCTCCTCTGAAATGAAAAGGGAAATAGAGTTATTCAAGAGTTGTTTCAATATAAGTATGGAAAAAATCCTGCCGGAGGAGAAGTCCCTCAAAACAACTATTTATAGTATTAGCCACACCACAAAGTTCTGTGAATTATTAGTTTTGATCACGATTTCAAAACACACAGCCCAGTATCTCACGTCGTGTATGAGCCCCGTGACAGCTTTGCAGGATATCTGGTGGAAGACAAAAGCCCCGACAAAGTTTGTTTTCCTTCAAATAAACCCACGCTATTTCTTTAAGCACGTTCATTCACCCATTTGCTCCAGTGTTCCACGCAGAGCAGAGCTGTCGGCCCCAGGGAACACACTGGCCGACCCTCACTCTGTTCTGAGGAGTTAGTCGGGAACGGCAGCCAGAAAGCAAAGGTACACACCAGCAAAACACATTTACATCACCCTCCTTCAAACAACGCACCGTGCAGTGAGTTCATCAGCCCCGGTGTATTCCTGTGTCACGTTGTGCCGGCCGCGTGGTGACGGCTGGGTTACATTTAATTAACAGCAGTCAGTGCTAAAACCTTAATGCGATGCAGCAGGGCCATATGGTGCGACTGTCTCTCCCAATTGCCCTTCGTTTCCAAACGGCACCAGGAGGCATGTGTAAGAACCCTGCTCACACCGTGCTATGCAAATCACCGCTAGAAACATTTAATTGATTCATCATCTAAGGAAAGCCAAGCATAAGAACCAGAACAGGCTGAGCGAGGGACTAATTGCCCCGGCGAGGCTGGCGTTGCAGCACGTGCCTGGCATAACCCCCCAAACAAACCGGCAAACGAGCAACGAAGCCTCCGCAGCCGCCAGCTGGGCGGCCAGCCCACGGCCCGGGGCAGGACGCAGCGCGTTCCCTCGCCCCGAATAACCACCAGCACCAACGACCTGCCCTCCACGCCGATGCTGAGGGCACCTTTGCCCCACATGCCCCTGCCTGGGTACGGGCGGTCTTCACCTGGGGCGAATGGCATTGGCATTAACAGCTTCTGCCAAAAATCAAGTGGCTCACCCCACCCCAACCAGGAAATCGCTCAAGCCCAAGTGCAGCTTTACAGCTGCTTCCAAAAAGACGAGTTTCCACCCAGCCTGCTGCAGGAGCCGTGCTGACGGACGGAGCTGGGAAGGAGCAGTTTCGCTGTCAGCGCAGCACATGCCACCAAGTCACCCAGGACACAGGTTCGCCCGAACCTCCTCTGCCCCGGCCTCCTCCCTCCCCACCCGCACCACCGCAGCTGCGACGACTAATGCAGAACACACCTTTGCAAGGGCCACACAAACACCCCGTGGCCCAAGAGCAGCACCCCAGGGACACGGGACACAGAGCGTGTGCTGCTGTATGGCCCCGGCTGCATCACCTCGTTCAGCCCCTCAGTGCCCCCTCCCGCACGATGGTAAAATTAATCTCTCCTGCAGAACACAAGCACAAATACAGCCTGTCTGACACGGGGAATGCAAGTTTTAGTCAGTCTCACTGGCATGAGCATTCTTACCCAGGCAGTTTGTGCAAAGCAAAGTGTCTGACAAACATACTATTCCTAGAGGGACCCCCCTCACTGCAAAGCTTTACAAACACAAATCCTTCCCGCGCACTGAGGAGATGCCGCCCGGCGCTGATGCCCACCGCTTCACAACGCTGCCGATGAGCTGATAATCTCCTCCTTCCTGGAAAAGCTTCATTTCCCAAATCCGCCCGGCAGCACCTCCACCGCACCCCACCGCCCGGCCCCGGGGACAGCGGCCCCTTCGCGGGGGGACCCCGTCCACCCCCTCCCTCCATCCCGCTCCCGCAGCGCAGCGGGGCGCCGGGGACCCCCCCGGGGGAAACCGGGAACCCCCCCACACATACACACACGGGGAATCCCGGCACGGAGCCCTCCCCGCAAGCCCGGCAGGTCCCCGCGGCACCCGAAGAGGGGGGGTTCTGGGGGTCTACAGCCGGCTCGGAGGGGAGAGAGAGGGTCCGGCGCTGCCGCTGCGGGAGGAGGAGTGCGGGCAGGGCGCAGGCAGGGCTGCGGTGCGGGATGCAGAGGCAGGGCAGGAGTGCGGGATGAAGGACCCGGGTAGAGGTGCGGGATGAAGGACCCGGGTAGAGGTGCGGGCAGGGCAGGGGGTGCGGGGGAGCGAGGCGCAGGCAGGGTGCAGGCAGGGTTCAGGCAGCACTCACAGTCGCAGCGCAGGGCGCACTCCCGCACCGCCTCTCCGCACAGGTCGCACCAGCCGCGGCGCGGGGAGCGGAGGGCGAAGCGGTGACCGTGACCGTGACCGCGCTCCCCCGGTTCCCCCGCGAAGATGCTCCGCACGTCGGGCAGCAGCCGCGGGGCTCCGCCGCGCCTCCGCAGCCGTCGCCGAGCTGCCCTGGCCCCGCCGGGGCTCCCCGGGGACCGGCCGACCATCATCGGCTCGGGGGGCGGTGGGGGGGGACGGCGGAGCNGGCCCTTCGGGGGGGTTTCTCCACGAAAGGGGTCCCCCGGGAGGACCGGCCCTCGGGTCCCCACCCCGCGGGACCCATCGGCGTTGGACCCCTTCGTGCGGTCCTTCCGCGTGGAAATTCTCCTCCCCGTGGGATTCCCCTCCCCGCGCCGTGGGATGTCCCCGCAGCACCCTCCGCCGTGGGAATCCGCCCCCCTTCTCCCCGGGGGGGGTCCGTACATCACCCCCCGGGCCGGGTCCCGGCGGCTTTCTCCAGCACAGCCACATCCCACATCCCACCTCGTGGTGCGGGCTTTGCCCCCACGGGAGCTGTGGGGCCACGCGTGGGGCACCGCACTAAAGGGGCTGTGCAAACCCTCTCCCGGCACCACGCGTGTGCGCGGAGCGGGCTGTAGGGGCAGCTGGAGCAAATTACCTTTCCCCGCTGCAGTGCCAGCGGGGCTCCGGGGCGATGCTCAGGGTGGTGAGCAGAAGCAGTCATCTCTGCCAGCTGAGGAGGCTCTTGTGGTTGTGGGAAATGCGAAAGGGAAAATATTATGGCCAAATTTTGAAGTGGCTCCAAGCAGGCTCCAGCTCCGAGGACGCCCGTGCCTGGCTAGCAAACCTCTCCCCTGGGCAAAGGAGGGGTGCGTGAGGGGGGGGGGCGGCTGGACCAGGAGCTGCGTGGTCCTCTGCCACTCTGATGTTCTGATAACTAAGTGACTCTCTCTTCCTTGGAATGCGAGGGCTGGATATCGCACCCAATGCGAAGGTCCCCTGTCACCATAACACCTTTGAAGAGGCATGAAATGATCTACTGCCCTTTTCCCCGGTGTCTGGATGGAGCCCAGCGCACAGAGAGGGTGACACGGTCATCCCGAGTCATGCAGGACATGACTGGCCTTGCACTGCCCGGGCTGCGGGCTCGCCCTCTAACCCAGACCATCCCATCTCTGCCGCTCTCGGTCACACTGGTTTGAAATAAGTAACTCAGACAGAATTGCTCCTGAATGTCTTTGGTTTCAGTGGGAGCAGCCGGGCGAAGAGGTGGCTGCAGCGAGCGCGGTGCCGGGCTGTGTGAATCCTGGATTCTGGGCTCACAGGAAGCTGAATTTAATGTCTCTCATGAATTCCTAAGGACAGGATAAGCCAAGGATATCTAAATCCTTTTCAAGGATTTTAATTTGAAGGATGGATTAAAACACTGGCTGGGAGTTACAAAAGACTAGTGCCATAAGCAGTCACTATTAAGAGCTTCAAACCAAAGGAGCAATAATGCAGCTTGAAAAATTCTAGTTTTGTTCTGTGCTAAGTAGCAAGATTAATTTTTGGAAGGTCTTTTTCTTCCCCATTCAGGATCCTGATTCACTTTCACGCATCCTCTGCTTCTGCCTGAGTACAGCAGCAGATTTATCCCTGGGTAAATTGTTTCCCAAAAGCTTGGTATTTTATCCCGTGTTCTTCCCAGGCCAGTAATAGTATAAGGAATCACCTGCAAGAAAGCAAACCACCTTTCTGAGGGCAAAGAACTACCTGGCAACTGGCTGGGAACCTGTTAAAATCATTCTCGATATTTGCTTTTCCAGCACCATCCTGGGGCACAGTTTCAGTCTCAGTTTTGCAGCGTCAGGGTGGAGGAGGCCGGAGGGGATCTCCCGCCGCTCACGGAGGGCTTTGGTTTCCCTCAGCCCCGAGGAAATCCCCGGTGCCTGGGAGCCGAGCGGCCGCGGCGCACGCGCAGCCTGACAGCAGCTTGAATGGATTCCCCCGGGAGATGCTCCAGTGGAGGCTGACATCCCCGGGGAAAGTCCTCCCCGATGCCGAGGGACCCTCTGCCCACGGCTCACACGCGTTGGCCCCTTCTTGCTCCCGTGGCTGTGCCAGGGCTGGCCGGGGAAGCTGCAGCCCTCAGCTTCCAGCACAAATAACTGTAGTATCTTCTGTCAATCTCGGAAGCTTTGGCTCATACCCACACAAGAGATGTGGCAGAGTCGTTATCCTTCTCCGCTGCCTCTGCAGGTATTCAGGTCTGACAGCATAGGAAGCTCTTTTAGGCCAAGGGTTAAAATATTTGGGGAAAAAAACCCTAATTAACATTGGCAGGAAAATTCCCATTTCATTTGGATTCCGGGAGTCCCCTTTGCAGCTGCTGTGTTATGGCAGTTTGAGCATGACAAGGGCTATTAGCGAAAACTCTTTTTTCTTTTTGCCAAGAAATAAATCCCTTTTTGTTGAAGCCAAACATGTTCCAGGTCAAACGCTCAGCTGGTACCAATCAGCGCAGCTCCGCTGAATCCGAGGAAGTGCGGCAGGAGACTCTGCCCGGGCTCCCTGCCCTGTTCCTACGGGGGATGTCAGTGAATTCGAGCTGGATTAAAAATAATGTTCGTTATAAAACTAGGAATCCTCAAAAATAATATGTGGGAGAAAAGCTTTTAAGCGATGGCTTAGTTCCACCTCTTCTACGAGTAAGTAGTTGGGTTTGGGAGTCAGGATGTTGGTTTTTACAATTAAAATGAATGGGACCGTTTGGTGCCAAATTCCGCCCGGGAAGGTTTCCTGGGCGGGGGGAGCTCCTGGGCGCACTTGGCCTGTTCTTACAAGACAGCAAAGTCGGGCACAGCCCTGGAGCCGCCGCTCCTTGCTGGTTTGGCTCCCTCACGGGGACTCGGGGCAGTGCTGCAGCAAGATGTTCAGCTCCAGGGATGCACTATTCTGCCTCATGTCCCCATACGGCTCCCAGCAGAGGTTAGAAATACTTGCTGCCACCGTCAATCCACGGAGCATCCATGGCAGACGTCCCCTCGCCCTGTCCTTGCTGCAGCTCTGCCTCTGGGCACTGTGGAATGATGTGAGTCCCGGCTCTCGGGGACAGGGGACAACCTCCGGGGACCAGAACGGCCACAGCAGGTCCAGACTCGGCTGAAGGCTTTCAGTTCAGCTGATGTGTGTCACCTCCAGAATGGAGGCTGGAAAAGGAACTGGAGGAAAGGTGAAGGGCAGAGTCGGGTGTTCCATTTTCTACCGCGGGACAGGTCCAGGCAGGCACGCCGAGCATCCTCGCTGCTGTTGAGTCAGGCGCGTTTGCTTGCCCAGACGATGGCTCAGCCTCTCCTTCCAGATGCACGGTCAGGCCCCGGGAGGTGCAGTGAGTCCCTCACCCTCAGACCTTCCTGGTGCCGGTGCTGCCAAAGTCCCGATTCCCTGGTCCCTGCTCCAACCTGCTTTAACCCCAGCAGGCCGTCACGGTTTGCACGCGGGTAGAAACCCGGCAAACGCAGAGCGAAGGGTGTTATGCAGTGGACAGGAATGAATCCAGACATTTGTTCCTCCTGCCAGTTCCTCCCACCCCTCAAAAGGGACCTGCGCTTCCCACCAGCCGTTTGCCACCCCATGAGCCTCATTAGCGCAGCCCCCTTCCCCGGGGGGAGGGATCGGGGCACAGGGGCTCCCCAGGGAGCCCAGGGCAGGGATATAGGTGTCTCTGCGCTCGTGTGTGCCAGGGAGGGGTGGAAAGAGCCGAGGCAATTCTGCCCATGGTGCGGCAGGAGCCCCCCCGGGTGTAAATATCCATGTCAGAGCCCCGCTGGGTGGGAGTCATCGCCCCGCCTGGCTCCGGCTGCAGCCCGGGGACGGTGCTGTCCTCTGCTGCACTACGGGATGTAGGTTGTGGGATCTGGGTGACAACCCATAAATCACCCTGGGGACAGGCAGGAAGAGGTGGACGGAGGGGTGGCGTGTCTGACTCTTCCCACAAAGAGCTCCTCGATACCATCGGATGCTCGCGCTCCCGGGACCCCGGGCTTCCCGTATCGCTGCTCCGCACGCTGCTGCTGGCGAGCAGCTGACTCAGCCGATAACCGGAGGATTACAGCTCCTCGTAAAACACAAGGTCAAAAACCTGTAGGAAATTCAAAGCGTAATAACCACCCCTAACAAAGGGCTGGGTACAGCCCCGGCGTGGAGCATCGAGCATCGGGGTCCTTCCACAGCTCTCCTGGGGGGCAAAGAGGTGGGGGGTAACGTGTTTCCCCTCCACCCTGTTTCTCGGGAGTGTAACAGGAGTGAAGCGTTGGGCACGTCCTGCCCCGGGCAGCTCCAAACGCTCACAGCCATCCCCACAGAGCCCCCGCTCGGGTCCCTCCTGTCCCCGTCCCACCTCTGCCACCCCCCAGCTGCTGTCACCTCCACAGGCGAATGCATCCTTTCACCCTGCACGTTAATGGCACAGGTGACTGCTTAGGATTTCTTTTTATCTTTCACCTAAAAGAAATATCCCTGCTTTCTCCTGCAGAACTGCGTCTGGAGAGATGCAGACTTCCGTCTGAGATTTTGCCTTGGCGTTTAGTAGCACCCCCGGGTTCGGTGGCTGGAGCCACAGTTTCAGTACAGGGTCGTTTGGAGGAGGCACACACCCCCACATGCATAAACACAGCACTTGGTTACATTTATAGAAACTCACCAAAAAAAGTGAAGCCTCCCTGGGCTTCCCATTCCCAAACACCTCGAGCAGCCCGAACTCGGGGCTGGGCTGGAGGCGAAGCCCTGAAGCAGGAGAAGAGGCTGGAGCGCCCGCAGGAGCTTCAGCCGTCCCCGTGCTGTCGCCTCCCAGGCAGAGCATTGGGGCTGTCCTGGGTTGGATTGGGTCTCCCACCCACCAGGTACAGCATCCCTCCTGCCCCGCGCTCCTCCCCGCTCCACAAAGCCTCAGGGGGCAGAAGTACGGTAAAAGTGGGTGTAATCTCTCAACGAGTAAGACAGCAAAAGATAATTTATGTGTCTAGCCTTTTCCTCTTCATCATCCAACACGGTGATACAGAGAAGCTAGAAAAACAAAGTCCTTCAAGCACTTTTTAAAAGGAAAAAAAAAAATAACCCCAATTTTCTGGTCAAACTTTCAAAGGCTCAAGGCGTGCAAGCCACTCAAAGCTAATGCTGGTGAAGTGTGCAAAAGTGCTGGAGCGGAGAGGTAGGACACAGAGAGCTCCTCAAACGTGAACGTCAAATGTCTCCATCACTCTGGACCCAAAGTGCTGTAAGTGTTCCCTGCTGCAGGACCCGGTTTGCTTCAGCAGCTGCAAATTCACCGCATCTCTCAAACACCGGGAGTGGGGGCAGCCCCGCTTAACCTGCGGGAACAAAACCAAAGGCTTTAGGCTAGAGAGGGATCGCCTGGGCTCACGCAGCCCCAGACTACAATTTGGGCTGGGCACCAGTCTCTGGGCTTGTTCCTGTGCCTTTTGGGATAAGCTCTTCATATCAAAATCACACCAGACCTTTCTTAGCCCTTATTCACAGTGGACGTGCTGCAACAACACAGTTGGTCCTATAAAAACAGGGCTGGTGTGAATCACTGATTTCTTTTTTTGCCTTTAAAATCTGATCTGAAACTCTTCAACATTTTGATAATGCAAATGAACAATACGAATATGCATAAGATCCTCCAAAAAAGGTTGCAGAGGAACAAACCCAGGGGGGTTCGTCAGCAGAAGGGTACTGGGTTTTGCACAGCGTTTCATCCAGAAACGGAAAGCATCCCCTTCTCGGTGGCAGTCAGCAGCTGCCAGTGCTGAGCAGCACAGGAAAAAAGCTGGAAAGAGGGTGTAGACATGACATAGCATTTGCAGGAGATCATGCTCAAACTTCCAAGAAAGATAAACTCTCTTCTGCTGCCAGACCGTGACGTAAACTCGGTGCCGTTAAACCCCCCGTGTGAACCAGCCCACGAGCAGCTGTGGTGGTACTCAGCACCGGGCACGGCTCCCCCCGCCGGGGCTCATCCACACACTCCCAGGGACCCCCTCAGCCCCCCCGACCCCTTCCCAGGGCAGTGCAGGCACGTCCCGGTGCTCAAAGCGGTGTCTCTGGGTGCTCTTACTCACCGCTCGATGATGCTGTTGTTGAACTGGAGATCACAAGTTACTGACCTCATCTGCTCCAGGAGCTCCTGCATCCTGCCGGGGACACAACCAGCCCCTTACCCCGCTGCTGCTCAGCCCCCTGCTCCCCGCGGGAGCAGCTCCTGCGGAAGGGCTGGCTGAGCTGGCAGGGACACCCCACGGGTCACCGAGCGGGGATCGCACCCGGCAGGGCCACGGCGTGCACAGCGGGGAAGGGCTTAACGCAGACTGTCCCTGCGGCCACCGAGCCCTCGCCCCGACGCTCGCCCCGTTGCTCACGCAGAGGATGAGCAGCGGGAGGTCCCGCTCCTCCCCGGGGAGCCACGCTGTCCGCGTTCCAAGAGACTCACCGAAAAGCCATCTCCTGGCGTGCCTGGCTCAGATGGACGGGTGAAGGCACGGGAGGAACCGGGGCCAAACTCTGTTTCTCCATCTGGAGGAATCTGTCCAGAGCCTGCGGAGATGGGGAGATTTGGCAGCCCCCGGCTGGCTGCGGTGGTCTCAGCCCAGGTGCTGTGGTGGTCTCACCCCGGGTGCTGCGGTGCCCTCACCCCGGGTGCTGCGGTGCCCGGACCCTCCCTGCAGCGCTGCGAGTGCGGCGTGTCCACCCCGGGACAAAGCACTCGGGGAAATGATGCCCACACAGTCACACCCAGCACATCCACCTCTTCAAACAAAATAAAATAAGCAAAGGCCGGGGCATCCACCAGGTGGCTGTGCTGCAGCTCATCGGAGAGCCCATGGGGAGAGCTGGAGGTGAAGCACCATCTTTTCTACTATGGCAATTCCTGTTTATTGGGTACAGATTCCCCGGTGCAGGACAGAAATCGGGACCAGGGGTGCCAATCCCAGAATCCCAGACTGGTATGTGTTGGAAGGGCCCTCTGGAGCTCCCCCAGTGCCACCCCCTGCCAGAGCAGGGGCACCTCCAGCAGTGGCACAGGACGGCGTCCAGGCGGGTTTGGAATGGCTCCAGAGGGGGAGACTCCCCCACCTCTCTGGGCAGCCTGTGCCAGTGCTCTGCCACCCGCACAGGAGAGAAGGCCCTCCTCAGGTTGAGGTGGAACTTCCTATGGTCAAGTTTGTGCCCGTTCCCTCTTGTCCTGTCACTGGGCACCACTGAGAAAAGACTGTTCCCCTCCCCCTGGCACCCTCCCTTGAAGGATTTATAAGCGTTGATAAGATCCCCCCTCAGTCTTCTCTTCTCCAGACTGAAAAGCCCCAAGTCCCTCAGCCTTTCCTCATCAGAGAGATGCTCCAGTCCCCTCATCATCTCTGTAGCCCTTTGCTGGACCCTCTCCAGCAGTTCCCTGTCCAATGAGTTTTACCCGCTCCTTCCTCTGCTCATTAAGCAAGCTCTCCAGCATGGATCCCCCACAAAAGCTGCAGCAAGTTATTTAAAAACGCTGTGGTGTTTCCCTGCTCATGGCGGGCGCTGGGAGAGGGGAGCAGCAGCGCTATCTCGGAGCAGGGAGAAGCTGTGCAGCAGCATCCCCGGGCACCTACGCTCTGCAGGCAGTCCTGGCACTCCATCATCTCCACGCTGCAGGCGCTGATGTGGTTGCTGAGCCTCTTCAGATGCTTCTTTATCTCACAAACTTTCCTAGAAAGAAAAACGATGACAAAATTTCCAGTCACTGTTCAGCAGCAGCATGAATCATTATATTATATTTTTTTTGTTTTATTTTCATATTACTTTCTGCAAACCTTTCTGGACCTAAGCTAAAATCCTGAAGGAAAGCAAATGAGTTACAACAGCGTTGTAATTACGGCTGCAGCTCTGCTAATAGCCACCATTGGCAAGGTTATCCAAACAACGCTAATAGCAAATTAATTAGGGAAAGCGCTGCTTATATGAGAGACAGCTCAAACCCATCACTTCTGCCCTAAGTGCTGCACAGACGCGTCCTCTGTCCCCTGGGGAGGACTGCGCATCTACTCAAAAAGGCTCCTTGGGTTTACATTTCTTTGTGCATGCTCTCCGTTCGCATTCGAAGTGTATGAAAGGCAGAAAAGTTCCCCCTCGCACACACCCTGGGGACGGTCTCTCTGCAGAAGTGATTCTGCCCCTCTACTCTGCCCTGGGGAGACCCCCCTGCAGTGCTGCCTCCAGCTCTGGAGCTCCCAACATAGGAAGGACATGGAACTGTTGGAGTGGGGCCAGAGGAGGCCACGGAGATGCTGCGAGGGCTGGAGCCCCTCTGCTGGGAGGACAGGCTGGGAGAGGTGGGGGGGTTCAGCCTGGAGAAGAGAAGGCTCCGGGGAGACCTCAGAGCCCCTTCCAGTGCCTAAAGGGGCTCCAGGAGAGCTGGGGAGGGACTCTGGATCAGGGAGGGGAGTCACAGGATGAGAGGGAACGGTTTTAAGCTGAAAGGGGAGATTTAGATTAGAGATTAGGAAGAAATTCTTCCCTGTGAGGGCGGTGAGCCCCTGGCGCAGGTTGCCCCGAGAAGCTGTGGCTGCCCCATCCCTGGAGGTGTTCAAGGCCAGGTTGGACGGGGCTTGGAGCAACCTGGGCTGGTGGGAGGTGTCCCTGCCCAGGGCAGGGGGTGGCACTGGGTGGTCTTCAAGGTCCCTTCCAACCTAAACCATTCCATGATTCTACTGACAGCAAAGCCCGGAACAGGCGGTGTTGGGTGGGCTCTGCTGTGGGGGGTGATGGTGTGGGCAGTGTCCCCCCTCAGCCTCAGGAGTAAATCCTCCTGTGATTTTTGGGGGAACCAACTGCCCAGTTCCTGCCAGAGGCCCCGGGGCGGAGGTGCCAGGCATCTGGCAGGCGCGCTGTGAGTTGCATAAAAAAAAAGTTTGGTTTGGCTTTAAGAAAAAAAAACCCAAACAAAAAAAGGAAAGAATATTTAAGGTGAACAGTCCACCTCCAGTCTGTAAAAAACAGCCACCACACCACAAACCCTGGCTGCTAGCAGGATGAAACTCAAAACAGGACAATTAAAACTGAAATAACAATAAATTAAAAATATCCAGTTGTGACTCACAATGCTTTCTCCCTAAGGACAGAAAAACAGGTACAAAAATACTCCAGAAAAACACAAAGACGTTTTTTTCCCTCCCTGTGAGCGAAGGTAAGAGCCCGGCTTTAGGGCAGACGGGGCTCCTGCGCTGCACAGATTTGGTGGGGCCCTACACCCGGAGGGGATTCTCACCCCGAGACAGAATTCCCGCTGAGGCCAAGGGGAGATGTCACTGTCCTGCGATGGGACGTGGCGGGAGGTGACTGTGGGCAACAGCTTCTGTGCCCAAAGTGAAATCTGCCCGTGGGTGAGGGTGTGCAGCGTGGAAAGCCCCGGCTGAGGCTGGGAAGGGGAGAGGGCAGGGCAGGGGCAGGGGGCTGCTCCTGGGGCGTTCCGGAGCACCTGAGACAAATTCCTAGCCTAAAAACCCACCCCCCATAGTAAATCCTACGCAGGGCTACTCCACACCAGGAATACAGACCAGATCAAAAGGCGGGTTTAATTCTAAGGCATTATAGAGAGCCATTCTCCTCCTGCCCTGCTGGCAGCCCAGGGGGATGGATGCTGCTCTCTAAATGCAACCTTGCCATAAAACCCCAATTTCTGCAACATCCTCTTCCCCCAACCGCCTCCCCCTCCCCCCTGCTCGTTGCTGCTGCCATAGGCAGTGGATCGTGCTCAGTCACTGCAAGGTAATTTCCTCTTTGCATTATTCCCCAAACACCATTTAACAGAAAATCATTCCTAGTAAGTAGATCTCTTTGTCTCAATAGCAAGTTTGTCCTGATAAAATAACCTCTCCCCTCAGAGAGCAAGGAAACCGGCTGCTTGAGGTCAAGCTGGAAGTTTAGAGGGCTTTTTTTAAAAAAAGCCTTCAAACAAGAGGGCAGAAATACACGGCACGGGGTAAGAACCGGCGTGCACAGCGGGATTTCTAGCAGTCACACAGAGCTGCTTCTTTAAGGTCTTATTACCCCTTTACGAGTCCCCTGGCAGCAGTTACCAACAACATCATCTCCCTCTGCATCCCAATGCTCAATCAATAGCAGAGAGCGTTTGGAAGCTCTCTTGGTTGTTGTTGGGTTACTGGAAAGTCCCCTCTCCCGTCCCTGCCGGGGTCCGAAAGCCAGAGCCCCAAAATCCCGGGAGAGGGCTGGGCAGGGGCTGGTACCTCATCCTGCTGCTGTGCAGGGCCAGGGCCTCCTGGTACCGCTGGACACAGTCATCCTGGAAAATCAAGAGAACCTTCCTGGCCAGATGCCCTAAATTCACCCTAAAAGCAATAAAAAAAAAAAAAAAAA
>VUYV01000442.1:440981-452973 GCA_008711295.1 Anarhynchus alexandrinus
AAAAAAAAAAAAAAAAGAGAAAAAAAGAGAGAACACTTATTTCCTTAAATCTATGAAAATGAGCATCCTGATTCACATGGCAGGAGACCTAGAGCTGGCTCCCGAATGGAGGGCTGGATGCTCAGGAATTAATTTTGCATCAGTGCTATAGAGGGAAAAAAAACACCCGAATTATGATGGAGAGGGAGGTTTTGGGGGCCGGGGCGGGGGGGGGGCCAGGCAGGGACGCCCAGCCGGGCTGTCATCCCCACCCCCGGGGCACTTCTGAGAAGCCTTTGCCTGGGAGTTCAAGGCAAATGTCCAAGGTTGAGTAAAGATTAATTAAGATATAGGAGCCGCCTGTTAAATGTCACCATCCCTGGTACATACTGCAGTGTGCATTTTATTTCTTGGCCGTGTTAAATTCCCCTGGTTTCAGTGAAAACTGAAAAGAGGATTTTTAAAGGTACAAAAGCCATCAGGCACTTTACTCCCACTGAAAGTCAAGCAGATACGAAAGCCTGGACACTTCCTAAATCAGCATCTCAGAGAATAAACGGCCACAGACTGAGTAAGGGGAAGCAATAGCCTGAAACGGGCTTATTCCCCACAGTCCCACACGGGGATTTGGCCCAACAGCAACTCCCTCTCCCCAGGTCTGCAGAGGTTCTCTCATAGCTTTGTCTGAAATAGCTTGTAGCTGGAAAAAGTTTGCTGGGAAAGGTCCCGCATCCGCGCACTGTCGCAGAAGCCACTCGTGGGTGCCCTCTCTCAAGGTGAGTGACCCAGGAACACCTCACATCCCCGTAGGGTTCAACTGGAGACACCAAACACCCGCCTGGCCGCAGCGTGGGGCAGATCCTGGAAAGGGCAGAGGGTTGGGACTTACTTATCCAGCTTGTGTATTTGCTCCTCGTTGTAGCCCAGCCCTGGGGAGGAAAGACACCCGTCACCTGCCAGAACGCACTCCACGCGTTTTTTGTGTTAATGACCCGATAAACGGGCAATTTCACAGCACCCAGAGATCACTCAAGGGGCTTTTCAGCGCTGCAGCCCCTGGCAACACTCTCATGGCACAGAAGTCTGTGCTAAACCCGGCAAACTGAAATAATTCGGTTTTCCACCCAGCCAGCGCAGGGACGTTCCCGCCGCAGCCCCGCACCCCGTGTCCCCGGGGCCGCCGTCCCCGTCGCTTACGCAGACACGTCCTGGCCTTCTTGAACTGCCTGTAGATCAGCTGCATCTTCTCCAGGCAGCACTCGATCTGCCGGATGCTGAAACGGGGACGGGGAAGGAGGCGTGAGGCCCCGCGAGAGGAAGGGCACGAGGTCGGGGTGAAATTAGCACTTTGGGGTGAAAGCCAAACACGCCGTAACTCGGGGACACTGCTGTCACCCATGTCTGTGCATAGGGATGTCACACAGTATTACCCGTGCGTGCAGAGGGCTGTTAAAAGCCGTTTGCGGCGAGGGGCCGTGCGTGGCTTTTTGGGAGCACGCAGCGACGTCTGCTCAACCCAGGTGGGAGCAGCAAAGCCTCGGCGGGGATTTCGGTAAAGTTGGCGCGACAAACCTTTTGTCTTCATGCACTTGTTGCCTCTGCTTCACCAGTTCGGACAAAATGCCGTCCAGCGCTCCTTGCAAGTCAAAGATGTTGTGGGAGCACTGAGAGAGCTCCTCGGCGACCTGCGGATGGGGAGGAGCGGTTGGGGCCGGCGGCTGCGGGGGCTGCCCGTGCCTGCGGACGCTCCCCGGCCCCGCACGGAGCCGCCGCGGGGGCTCACCCTCTGCAGCCTGGTCTTCACCACGGCCACGTCCTTCAGAGCCGGCACCCCGCTGCCTGCGGGAACAGCCTCGTACCTGAAGAAAGTCAGAAAAAGAATATTCCTTAAGCAGAACATAAGCCCGAGGCAGCCGTCACCTGGGCAAAGAGAATCCATCCCGTGGCGGAGGCGGTGTCAGCATCCCCGGGGGACCCAGGGTGGTGGTTTCCTCGTGTGATAACTCTGCATTCAGGGTACCGGATCTGAGCCCCAAGATGCAAAGTGCTGATGCGGTAAAAACTCGCCCTGCTGTGTCCAACTTGTTCCAAAACTGTTAGCTTCACATCCACTGGCTTCACGCCAGATCAGATGTCGTCTGCCCCCCTGCAGCTGGCACGAGAGAGTAACGCCGAGCGGTGCACGTTGGCACAGTCAGCAGAAATACTGGTGCAGACCGTGTTGGAAGGGTCGGATAAGCCAGCAGCATCCAGCTGCAGCATTAGCGCTCTTGGCACTACAGCCCTGCGCTAATCCGGCTGAAGTCAATGGGAACCATGTGTCCCTATCTTTTTAGATGAAATGGAAATTAAGAGACTTGCTCAAATGAAAAGAATAAAAGAAGAGCAAGCCGGCAGCAAAGAATTTTTCCACTACAACAACAACAACAAAACAGAAAAGCAAAATAACTCCGGGTTACTGTAGAGAAAATGGGTTCAGCTTTCCCTGGGGCAGCGCGGGTGGGAGTGGGTGCATCGGTTGCGGCGAGGACTGCCCAGAGCTCCTCCGTAATTCAGCTCCCGGTGAGCGCTCCATTAGTGGAGCCTCTTCAACAGAGACAAAAGCCATCTCGTCAGGGAGGCTGTGGTGGGGCGGGACGGCGGCTCAGCGGGACGGCAGCGATGGGCTCCCCGGCACTGCCCGCTGCTCCCGCGCTCGGCGCTCCAAGGCTGTTTGCAGGGAGCGGGGCCAGCGATGCTGGCCAGAACCAGAGGGGACCTGGCAGCTGATACCATCCTGACTGTTATTTTAACTCTGCTGGCAGCAACAGCTCTTTTTCCCTTTCCCACAAGCTGGCAGCAGCAGCCCTGCCTTCTCCTCACGCTTACTCTGTGGCTCACGGGCTGCAACAGTCTGAAAAGCCCCGAGCGAGGGGAAACGCCAGGGAGCGAGAACTAATTCTGGACTACAGCGAAACCGGGGACCAATCATTAAAAACTGAAGCAAAGAGGGAGAAACAGCCAGGGCACATCCCCCGCAGTCTCTACGTACAGTGAAAAAGCCTCTCACCTTCCAGCTACCAGCTTATTCCTGGAATTTTATTTATTTCTGATTATTGAGGCAGCGTTGAGAGTCCTATATCTTATCTGCAGCCACCTCAGGGCAGCGCCGGTGCCTGCCCAGCCCAGCGCCCGCATCCCCGTGGCTGCAAAGCCGCCCCGGCGCAGCCGCACTTACAGCACGCGGGTCTTCACCTCAGTGAGCTGCAGGCAGGCGAGCACCGAATGAGCCCCTCTCCTCTGCTCCAAAATCCTCGAGCACTCCGTTTTCAGGTTCCCTCTGCCAAGAGAGAAAACAGCCCGTCCAACGCGCGGTCCCCGGCGGCCCGACCTCCATCCCGGGGCCGGCCACGCGTGGTAGGGGGGTGGGATGGAGCTGGTGGCTCCTCTCTGCCTGCTCGTGGGAAAATGGGGGGCTGGGGGCACCTAAAACTGGGTGCCGCTCCCAGGCAGGTGGGGGGTCTCACCCCCACGCACATTCCTGCCACTGCACAAGAGGCTCCTGCCCCGAAGGGAATGGGGAGGACGGTGAAAACGCACAGTGATAATATTAACAGTAATAATATTAATGCTGTTTTCCTCAGCACATCCTAAATTGAAAAAAGTGACTCAAAAGCAAGGAGTGGGGACAGGAGCATCCTCACAACACTAAGTGGTATTTTCCAAGAGGTCCAGCCTCCTCGCAGTTTGGCACACGTGTCCCCTATAACGTCCCTTGTATGGGGGGACACGCTGGCCATCGTGCTGTGCTCCATCCCAGTACCCTGTGAGGGTACATGGTGGTCCTGCACTCTCTGGAGGTGGCTGGAAACCCACGACCAGTTTAACTCCAAACACAGAAAGCTCTCGGTGACGGGAAGGGACGGGTCACCCCCACTGCTGCCCGTGGCCGCGGTGGCTCCGGCACTCACATCACCCAGTGGAGACCTCTCGCCAGCAGCTCCCGGCAGCGCCGCAGGGCCTGGGCGATGCGCAGCGTCTGGTGCCCGGCGCCCACCGCGCTCTGCAAAGCAAAGGGCACTGCCAGCGGCCGCGCTTCGCCGGCCGGGGCTCCCCCGGGCTGTGCCGGTACCCCCACCTACCTTGGCTGCGCTGCAGTCGGCCACCACGTCCACCTTGGGGACAAACTTTGGAAACTCCAGTGCCGCTGGAAAGACAGACAGCGGTCACGGGGGGTTGGGGAGTCAGCTGCGGACCCACAGGGACATCTCACACCCGCCGAAGCAAACCCCACAGCCGCTCAGGATTTCAGGCACCAGAGCAGCTGCGATGCTGGAGGCTTCGTGCAGCTCTCCAGGATATTTTGGAAACGTGGATGAAGGCACAAAGCGCCTGCAGAGCCCAGTGTGGCAGGCGGCCGCGGAGCAGCAGCACCCGGCAGGGGAAAACTGACCTGAAACCTCCTAATGCTGCTCCAGCACCATCACCCCTCCACCTCTTGCTGTGCATTGGAGTCTATCAGGATAATCATTTAAGAAAACCTCTGTAGTGGCGCCCACCCTGCGTGCCGCGAGGCGTCTCCAAGCCAACGGAACTCACGGTCTCTATATCGGACTCCCACCACATCTTCTGGTTGCTCAGCGGAGCTCAGCAAGGTCAGAGGGTTGTGCTCTGTGGTTGTGCAGAAATTATGAGCTTGTAGATTAGGATCCAATTCATACAGATGACCTTCGAAAAAATATTCTTGATGGTGAGGGACTATATTTGTTTGTTTGAAGACAGCATCTAAAAACTTGGTGGTACTGAAATGAAAAAGAAGCGAAAGGATGGGGAATAAGCAAGGCGGCGAGCGCTCAGATTTCCATCGCGTTAACAGCCTGCCGCCCTCTTCTCACAGCAAAGCATCCCAGAGGGTCAGCGAGGCCCCTCGGACAACCTCCATGGGGGTCTCCGTGGGCCACACCAGGAGCCAACAGCTCCCGGTCAGTGTGCTCCCCAGCAAAGGCTGGTTTGAACCTGGTTTGTTTTAACCTGGTTTAACTGGGGTGCAAAGGGATCAGGCGCTCCCCCCAGGTTCACCGACTGAAATGAGGGGCTGAGGCTCCTGAGCTCAATTCCCAAATTCACTTTTAACACGGCCTTGGCATCCTTACGTGTTGTAGGAGTGGATGTAGATGCGATGCGAGGAAGCCTGCTGCAGGGAGAAGACATCAACCACAATCCTGTGCAAAATGTCGTTGGTCTCTGCAAAAAACTGGTCGAACCCCCAGCATTTCTCCTGATCCGCCTCCAGGATGTTAGCCAAAATGGGTATCAGCTGGTCCTTCAGCCCCCTGCAGCAGCAGCAGAAGAGATATTTGCACAGACTGATGTACCCCTGAGCCGTGTGGGGCCGGGCAGAGGTGCAGCCCCTCTCCCGGGGCTGAGCCCCCGCACCGTCTTGCCGTGCTGTCTCGCACCCCCTTTTCCTGGCTCTAAAGCAGTGACCCGGTGCGAGAGCTGTGACACGTGCAGATGAAAAGCTCATCCGCCACGTTAAAACTTCGCGTGCCGCCCGAGGTGGGATGCCCTCTCCAGCCACGGTGCCCGGCCGCGAGACGGGAGCTGAGCCCACCGAGGGACACTCACAGCGAGAGGCGGCAGGTGACGGGCAGCTCGTAGCTCCACTCGATGGTCCCATTCTCCTGCCTCTGGACCCCCGCGATGGCTCCGGGAGGCTTCTCCGTGGTAATTTTATACCTGTTGAAAGGAAATTGCTTGCGGCTGAAAGGAGCCGGGCGAGCGCTGTTTGGGCACTGCGTCCCTCGGGTTCAGCAAAGAGGGAGAGGGCTGAGCACGGACGGGCTGGGAAAGACACGACTCCCAGAAAGAAAAACACGCACAGGGGGAAAACACTTCAAGAAACAGCCAAAAAGTTTCGAGCAGATGTTAACCCTGCCTCCTCTTCCAGCTGTTTGGCCACTCAGTCACGAGGGTGCATTTTGAGGGCAAACATGGTAAATGGGGCACAGATCCTTCACCACACTGCACGCGCACACTCTCCATACTGGTGAGAGTATGGAATCAGCCACGGGCTGTGTTTCAGGGCTTTCTAGGTGATATGGGATTAAATGAGCGGTAGACTACAGCTGATAGCCCCAGGGTGCTGCTGGCATGCCCCAAGCCACAGCCGGGTTGTCCTGCAGCCCCCAGGGCCACCAGCCCTGCTCCCACCTCCCCACGCGGCAGCTCCCAGCCCCGCCAGCCGCACGCGGTACCTACATGGTCTCTTTGTTCCTGCGGGGTCCCCCAAAGGGGACGAAGGGGAGGCTGCCGGTGGCAGCGTGGTAGAAGGTGACGCCGATGCTCCAGAGGTCAACGGTGACGCCGTACGCCTTCTGCTGTGGCTTGCGCAGGACCGCTCGCTCGTACATGTCCGGGTGCTGCAGGGACGAAGCAGAGAGCAGCACTGCCAACGCGCCCCGCGGGTCTGCAGCGGGCATCGGGCCTTGGGCACTGGGCTTGAAAACTGCCTGCTCGCTTTGGCCTCTTCTACTGCTGGATCCTCCAAACAAAACGTCACCTGTAACTCTACAACAAAAATGCTGAGCCCCCCCCCCCTTAAAAAAACGTGGCCCCTTTGAGACTGGACTCTCCAAGACTCTGCTGCTCTCTACAGGTTGCCCAGCCGTTGGATGGAGGGATGGGGACCGGCCTCCCCCAGGACTCCCAGGGGCCACCAGACCGGCGACATGCCGTACTCACGAGGTATTCCTCCGTCCCGTAGACAGACACAAACTTTTCATCATCGTCCAGCTCTCGGGCGGCCCCAAAATCCGTCAGTTTATAGATGCTCTGCCCATCTTCCCCCATCAGCCGCATGATGTTCCCGGGTTTGATGTCTCTGTGGACGACGCCGTTCTCGCGGAGGTGGTTCATCCCTGCCACTGGGCACAAGGCGGGAGGGCGGTTTGCTCCAGCGGGTTTTGTTTAAATGTAGGAACATGAGAAGGGCCGGAGAGGGGAGAAGCCCCAGGGCGGGTTGCACTTAAATGGGGACCAACGTGACTTTGGGGGAACGGCGAGGGTGAGTGAGCACACGGCAGGGTGCTGCCCTCGTGCTCCCCCACCGTGGGGCACAGCCCCTTCCCACAGCTGCTTCCCGGAGGAGGTCCGCACGGAGAAACCCTTCCCCTGAACGCGGAGCTCACGATCCCACCCCGTTTGGGGGTGCAATTTCTGACCGCTCAGCCCAGCTCTCACGTCCACAGCCCAGGGCCGGTGCCCGCAGGGTCCCACCGGCACCGTGAGGTCCTCAGCCCGCAGCTTCTCGGCCCCGGGCTGCGCTCGTGGTGGCCCACAGCTGCTCGTCCCCGGGCCGGGGGCAGAGGGACCCCCGCGCTCACCCACGCACTGCAGCACGATGAGGAACTCGGACTCGGCCAAGCCGAAGGCGTTCGCCGGGTCTTCCAGCACGTTCAGCAAGCTGCCGCTCGAGCAGTACTCCATCACCAGCACCTTCTGCTTGCTGCTGCCCTGCGGCGGGGAGCAGCCGTGAGGGCTCGGCCAGCCCCGTGTCCCTGCCGGTGGCCTGTCCCCCACCCCCCAGGCAGGACCAGGTCCCCTCCCTTAGTCGGTGGGTCCCTGGGTTTCTCCCGCTCAGACAAACCAGCGCTGGAGAATGTCCCCGCTGTGCCACACGCCTGGCCAGGGGACAGCAGCAGGTCATGTCCAAGCTCCAGCCCGGTGGCCCAGTGTCACCAGTGATCCCAGGGCTGAGGCTTGGAGTGGAGCTGGAGGGCGGTGGGAGGAGAAGGCAGCCCGGGACCACCGCTCCCCTCCCGCAGCTCAGACCAGTTTCCCCACGGTACCGGCCCAGTCGGCACAGCGGGTTTCTGAGCCGCCGTCCCACTTACCGTCTCCTCCACGGCAAATAATTTGACAATGTTTTTATGGTTCAGCTTCCTCAGCATCTCGAACTCTCTCATCTGGACCTCCTGGGGCCGGAGGTAGCTGGCATTGTTAAAGACCTTCACAGCAACCAGCTCCCCTGATTTCTGGGGAAATAGGAAAAAGAGAAAAAGGAAATGGGAGGTGACGCCATCCACGTCCTAAGCAGCTCCGTCAGCTCCGTTACTGCTCCCGCATTCCGCTCGGGATGCAAACTACGCTGACAGTATACCGTGTTCTCTCCACGGGCATCCCATGGCCTTCGTCTTCTCCACTGCAAACACAACCCGCTGTAATTCACCTCCCTCTGCTCCCTGTCCCCGCAGCCCACGTGCTACACGGCAGCGTGTTTATTCGGCTGCATCTCAAGTTTGTAGCCGGAGCGGAGGGCGGCAGCTCCCCCCGCTCTCCGCGGGACGGGGCCGTTTCCAAACCATCCCGCAGCCGCCCCTCCTGCCCTGCGCCCGCAGAGACGCTTCGCTCAACCCACTTCAAAGGCCGGCGAGGCGGGGAGCCTCTGCTCCAGCCCTGGCAAGTGTTTGCATGAAATATGCAAATCACCGAGGACGGGGTTTTCAAAACCTCTGGGCATTCCCCCAAAAACAGCTTCTTTCCCCCCTTACCCCCCCCACCCCAGCAGCCGGCGAGCAGCACCCGGCCACGAGCACCCCGAAAGCTGCCCTCACCCCCAGACCCGACCTGGTGCGGGGTGGGGGAAGGAACTGAAGGAAAAATGAAAATAAAACCCAGAGCAGCTCCGGATGCAGCCGGCAGCCTCCGCTCTCCAAGGGAGCTCCTGGGAGGGCGAGCAGAGGGGAGCGTGGGCATCCCCGTGCCGGGGGGTGGGAGGGCTGGGGGGGCCCGGGGGCTATGGGGTGGCTGTCCCCCCCCGCTGTCCCCGCTCACCTTGTTGCGTGCTTTGTAGACGCAGGCCGTGGCGCCCTGGCCCAGGAGGTCCTCGGTGCTCCAGAGGTAGTTTGGGGTGCTCTGCATCTCCAGCAGCGCCGCCGCCGCCAGCCCCGCCGCCGAAGCCCGGCGTTTATCCCTCCTCGCCTGGCAAAGCCCGGGGAGAGCGCCGGCCGCAGGACATGCCCCCGGGCAGGCAGCCGCCGGCCTCCTACCTCGCCGGCACCGAGCGGGCAGCACCACGCGAAGGGCTACGCATGGACGGGGCTGGTAGCGCTGCCAAAACAGCACCCTGGCGCTGGGAGCTGTCGGGGCCGGCAGCGAAACACTGACAGATGCAAAAAANAAAAAGAAAAAAAATATATATATACGAGCAAACAAACGCCGAGCTGCAAGGTGGCGAGCGGCACCTCCCCGCCCCGAGAACAGAAACCTATGGGATTGCAAAACCCGCTCTGCAAGCATCAGCTGCGGCGGGAGGAGGAAATGCTTCAGCTTCCTGCTCGAGAAAAAAATTCCCGGAGTTGCAGCCATCCCCAGCGGTGCTGAGCTCCGCCGCCGCTCCGCTGGCTCCCGGCCGGGGCCGGGACGGACTCCGGCAGCAGCAAAGGGTGCTGAGCACCGGGCACCGCGCCGCCCTGCCTGGGATGGGGAGATGGGAGGCAAAGCCAGAGCGGGATCCACGTCCGGGGCGTGCGGTCAGCCTTCGTTAGCCGCACTGGGCGCTGCGCACACGGGCTCCCTGCGGCCCCCACGGTGCCCGTGGTGCATGGGGCAAATATGCAATTTTTGCACTGCAAAAAGAAACCCCAACACCGCACTGTAAATAAGCGATTTGCAGCGCTCGGCCCCGGCTGCCCCCAGCACGGGACACAGCACGTCGGGGTGCGTTTGCTGCCGCTGTCGGGCTCTACAGAGCCGCCGGCCGCTCCGATGGGTGCTCACAAGCCGTGCCACGGCCGGGCTGCTTTAGCTCAACCCATCGATGTCCCGGAGCCGCTTTGCAGGAGTTACGGGTCCCAGAGGCTTCCCACGTCCAGCTGCAAGGATGGCTCCTTCAGGACGGCAGCTCCGCGTCGCCGGGGGCAGCCCTTGAGCCCGGCCCAGGTAAAACGGCTCATAATGAAGTGCAGGAAAGGCGGGAGGAAGTAGGTGCAAACGGAGCACACAGCCCCGGTCCTTCCCCCCGACACAAACCCATCCCCCATGCGTGTGAAGCAACAGATCCGGCCCAGCCCCGGCGCTTGCCAACGCTTCCAGAGGGTTTCAGAGATGAGCAAAGGGCAGAGGGGAGATTCCGGGGCGTTCCCCAGCTCCCGCCACAGCTGCTCCCGAGCTGGCATCGCTCTCACGGGGAGCCACGCAGGGATTCCGATCAAGCAGGTCAACCAAGGACTTCTCCTCTCAGCGAGAAAAAGCGATGGCGGCTGTGTCAGGGCTGAGCACCACTGTTCCCCGCATGAACACGGACACTGTCTGTCCCACGCGGGCAGCACCCCATGGTGCTCATGGCACAGCCACGGCACAGCCCCACCGGGAACCAAAGCTGGAGCTACAGCAGTGCCTCCATGGGATGTCCCCAGAGGGGGACCAGAACCAGCCCCAAATCCTCGGCACCCAGCCCTGCCGCAAGGGGAAGCAGCAGGGAGAGCAGGCAGGGGGGCACAGCGTGGGCCTAGAGCTGGCAGATGGGATGCAGGGCAGGGTGGGATGCGGGATGCAGGATGGGATATGGGATGCAGAGTGGGATACGGGATGCAGGGTGGGATGCGGGATGAGATACAGGATGCAGGGTGGGATGCGGGATGCAGGGTGGGATGCGGGATGAGATACAGGATGCAGGGTGGGATGCGGGATGCAGGGTGGGATGCGGGATACAGGGTGGGATGCAGGATGCAGGACACTAAAGGCACACCCCGCTGCCTGCACAGGGCTTTCTGCCCACTTGCAGGCTCAGAGGCGTCCCGCCTTGCCTTGCCCAGCCGCGGCACCAGCAGCCACCGTCTCACTGGCAGGAATTATTTCGGGCTGGTGTGGACGTGTGTCTGAAGGCCCTGTCCTCACAAAATGAAGCCTGCAAAGGTACGTGAGTAACATCAGTGTGTGGCGCCTCCAAAATTCCATATGACACTTCACCAGTCTGCACACAAACTCTGCGCCTAACTAGTTTGCTAATTACTGCTGACCTTCATTTCCCAGCCACGTGCGAGTCTGGTTGAGAAACCCACCGGAGAGCTGGGGAGCCGTGGGGCACGGGCTGGCCCTCGCCCTGAGCTTATCGACGGGGCGTCCCAGGCTGGTGCTGGGCACCGGAGTTCACGACAGTCTGCAGCTGCGGAAGCGCGGTGACGTGAGTCTAACCAAGCGAAACTTTAAATCACTTTGATTAAACTAAATTTGCTGCAGCTCAGCTAACAGGAAGAGCAAGGGACGGCGGGACTTCTTGAAGTCATTTCCAGCCTTATTTTCTATCCTTCAGCCCGTGCTTGTCCCCCTCCAAACGGGAGCATCAATCCATCCGCACAGCTCTGGCCGAGCTCACGCGCTGTGGGTGCAGATGCAGCGTGGGCCCGTGCTGGTGCTGCTGTGCATTATTCCCCACTCACCAGACAAAAAGATTGTTGATTTGAGCTGGAGATGCTCAAAAATCCTTTCCCCCGGCAGAAAAAATTGCAGCTCATTTCTCACCTCAGGCCACCACCGCAATTGTAGATAAGAGCAGTTAACACAAGGAAGAGGGACAAATAAAACCTTGGGAGGGAAATTCCAGCTGAGTTCCTTCTGGAGCCACCACGGGTGCAATGGTGCATGGAGCCCCACGTGTTCACCCCACGCACCCGCCGGGCTCCGCAAACCCCACTCCTGCGCAGGACCCCCGGGAGCACCGGGAGCCCGTCCAGGGGCGGCGGGAGAGGAAAGGGGCCCCTCGTGCTGTTCAGCTCTCTACTGCAAAAAGAAACTGAAACAAAGCTTTTTAGAGGCGGAAACCCCAGACTCGGGTGTTTTATGAGACTTTGGACCCGTACAAACTTGACCGTAGGAAGTTGCATCCAAACCTGAGGAGGGCCTTCTCTCCTGTGCGGGTGGCAGAGCACTGGCACAGGCTGCCCAGAGAGGTGGGGGAGTCTCCCCCTCTGGAGCCATTCCAAACCCGCCTGGACGCCGTCCTGTGCCACTGCTGGAGGTGCCCCTGCTCTGG
>VUYV01000442.1:453292-508152 GCA_008711295.1 Anarhynchus alexandrinus
ATCTCCACCCTTTTTCTTTCCTGGTTTGCCCCAGCAGCCTGTTCTACCCTCCCTGTCTCCCGGCTGCCACCCAAACCACCCAAACCCCGTCTGACCAACTGGGACTGTTCCCACCCCCGGTCAGGAACCGGCAAACCCCATCAGCACGGAAGGGGCAGCGAGACGCGGCGCTGCGATGTGCCCACGGGGGACGAAACCCCGCGGGTGCTGTGGGTGCCCGTCTCACACCCACAAACCTCGGCCTTGGAACCCGGGTTGTGACAAAAAGGATCGTTCCAGCTGGTGGCAGCAAAGCCTAAAAAATAAAGGCCGAGCAGCGAGCTCCGCCTGCAGCGGGCACCTGGTCCTCGGGGGGCATGGGATGGAAAGGGGGGCACAGCCAGGGGCAAGCCGGCGCTGTCCCCACACTGCCCCTGTGACAAACCCCCTCCTGGGCACAGGATGAGTGTGGGACACGTCCATGAGAGATGGCAGAAGGTCCTGGTGCACCCAGAGAGCGGCCCCAGGGGCGGCCCCGGCGGGGGACACCGGCTGTGTGCTGGGGTACACACCGGTTTGCACCCCCGGCACACACCTATCTGCACCCCCGGTTGCACGCCCGGTTGGGCCGTTGCCCGCAGCCCCGTTCGTCCCGGCAGAGCACAGCAAAGCCAGACCCACGTGTGGCCTCGTCGCGGGTCCCATCACTTCCCCACCACCTCCCGCAGTCCTGCCCGGAGCATCGCCGTTCCCTCCCTCCCAAGTGACCGAATCCCCCATCACTCACCACCGCGTTTCTTTATCTGCTGAACGCAAAGAGGTTTGTGCGGGGAGGGACAGACCTACGCGCGCTTTGGAAGAAACGATGCGATCAGAAGGGTTTAAAGGGATCACTGTGTCCCCCCCTGCGCTGCTGGGCGGCAGCGACTAATGGAAAATCAAAAATCATTTGTTATTTGTGTCACCCCGCTCCCTTTCTGACTCCTGTTTCATGCTTTCAAAAAAGAAACAAACACCAACGTGCCAGCAGCCACCTGCGTCCCCCAGAAATCGATGGAGACTAATTGAAGATTGAGCGAGACGGGAGGGACACCGGGCTCGCCCCGGCTGGCGGCTGATGGAGGACGGCTCCCGCCTCGCCTGCCCTCTCTGGCCCCTCCCGGAGGAGGCAGAGCCCCGGGGGCAGCGTGGGGCCATCCTCGGGCCACCCAGGGCTGCGTGAGCCGTGAGCCGGTGTCGGGGTCTGCGCTGCAGTTGGGGTGTAACGCGGGTGCCGGGCAGGAGCCCCCCACCCTGCACAGCCGGAGTTGGCCAAACCGCGGCCAGCCGGAGCAGGCACCGGGCACCGCGCCGGCAAAGGCACGTCTGCGAAGGCAGATGGCCAAAGCACCGTTGACGGCCTCAAACCGCAGTCCCCAGATAAAAAAAAATAAAAATTTACTTTGTGTATTAGAGGCACAGCTCTGTCCCACCTTGCTGCAAGGTAGACCTGCAACTCTGCATAGAAAACTTTTTTTTTTTCAGCAAAACAAGCCTCTGCAGCAGAGGTTCGAGACACAAGAGGCAGATACCTCCGAGCAGTCGCTGCGTTGCCCGCAGCGGGTGCCCGGTGCGCTTTGGGGCATTGCCATTTAGGGTGCTGTGGTTTGGGCTACTAAACTGATGAGTAAAAGCATCCCGGGGTTCCAGCTCTTGAACCCCTACAGCAGCTGCTTTTACAGGGGACGGGGGCCATAGCCAGCACGGGGGGAGCGGCTGCCTGAGCCCCCTCCTCGCCCCGGTCCCCAGGGAGCGCAGGGATGCTCCGTCCCCGCAGGAGCTCACCTCAGGGACAGTGGGGTCGGTTGCTCCCAGCCAACTTCCAGCATAGCACAAACCGGCTCCGTTAAACATCAAACCCCACCGTAAATAATCAATGCCTGGAAACCTAAACAAAGAGAACCCAAAATGACAAAACCCTGACACCGTTTCCTCACTGTGCTCTGAAAATGGCACACTGAAAAAGTGAGATGGGGGAAAGGCGGTAATAACGCTCCAATTCATAATCTCAATCTTAAATCCTCTTTCCCAGAGTCAGCCGGAGGCCCAGCCTCTCCAGGAAAACGATGAAGATTAAGCATTTTAAAATCAGGTCATTGCAAGGGAAGTTTATGCTCTGCTGAATCCCGTTATCACCGGTAGGAGTGTGCACGCCGAGGGCGGGGAAACGCGGGGCTCTGCCTGCGCCTGGAGCTCCTCAAGGCACCACAGTCACGGCACTTGTTCTTCAGATCCCCCTTACCGCCACGCTCCTTCCCCACTGCCGCGAAGCGCCCCAGTGCCTACGAATGATGCTCTGTATTCCTCCATCCTGCAGATTCTTCCTCAAATACTTACCAGCGCCAAAGAAAATCCCCCCAGGGATTCCCCCAAAGTCCCCAGGTCGCCGGCGGAGGAGGGCACCCGCAGGGGATGCTCATCCCCTCCCTCGCTCCGCGGCAGGCGCCCGCGCTCGCAGACCCGCGCGCTCGCTCCGTACATCATCTACCGGTGTCCATCGGGCAGCATTTCCACCAGACCCAAAACATTTATTTCTCCAAAACTATTGCTAATGACAATGGATACATTTTGTCGCCCCAGCAGGGATTTAACATTTCCAACACGTATACTCCTAATACTGTACAATACTGTACCAAAAGGAAAAAAAAAAAAGGATGTACCTCCATATTGTACAGAGTTATATATACAAAGTACAATTTTACACAGTTTAATATATACACCATATATATATTGGTGTAGAAGACATGAAACAATGGAAACTGTTTTAGCAAGAACATTCCATCCCACCATTAAACAACTGCTGTTAATAAAACCCCAACCCCCAACGCGCCACACGAGCCCGAGCCCGCTATCGCAGGACTGAGGTTTCAGACCGACAGAGAAAACAAAGAGTTCTAAACTTTGCGACCGAACTTTCCTATGTTACAGCAGAACCACGACATCACCGCGATCCTTTAAAAACGCGTCAGAGATGGTTTTCAGTAATCGCCCCATTTTGGCTACATAGAGCTGGTCTTTTGAAGAACCTGCTGCTCCCGAGTATTGCTCCAGCAGTTTGGCACACGCGCGAGTCCAAACCCATTGGACGTCGGTTATTCAAATTACAGGACTCTGCCTGGAGAGCACGGCTGGTGAAGTCCGCTTCAGAAGGAAGGTTACGACAGTGCCTTTAAAAGGAAGGGTTCCACTATTATTTCCATTGCAAACTGCTAAATATTTACCCTGTATGAAGGTTGGCGTATCAAGTATTAGCACAGCAGGGAGCTGCCCTCCCCGGAGCCTTCACCTCTTTTTGGCCCATTGTTGAAAAACAACACTCTCTCGTCTCAAACTACCTTATAGGAAGCACAAAATAGAACAGGAAAAAAAAAACAACCAACAACAAACCACAAAACCAAAACACCTTACACTTTCCAGGCCTTGAATGGCTCTTTTGGCATCTCTAGATCCACCAAAATAAAGACTCCTAGAACCAAGGCTGGAAAATAATTCACCTGCCTTCTGGCGGGGGGGCGGCGGGGGCAGAGCGATGAAAGAGCCCCGCAGCCGCCGGAGCAGCCCGGCCCCACCGGAGCCCGGGCGGGCACAAGGCAGCGGGTCAAGTATTTTTTATTTTTTCAAGTACCAGGGTGTCGGACACACACACAGAGAGAAGTAGAAAGCTGATGCGGAGAGAGGATTATCTTCGAAAGTGATACGGAAGCTCAAACCCCAAAGTTCAGTCCAGAGCACCAGTAAGCGCTCGGCCTTTTCCCAGACGCGGAGACTCGGAGCATCCTGCAGGGAACCACCTTCGCCCAGGAGAGACCATCACCCCCTCCCGCGAAGGCCTCTAGTGCTACCGGGCCACTGAAGAAACAGCTTTGTGTCTATAATGGCAGTTGTGGGATGTTAGCCAAGGCCAGATAAGCCCAGAAAAAGGCTCATTATTTTTGTGAATATTAAAAATCTCAAAACAAATCAATCCCCAGCTTGTTAAACTCATTTTCTGTTCTGGACAGGCTCACTAGCGACGGGAGTGCCCAAACGTTTCTGTTTCCTTTCCGTTTGTTGGGGTTTTTTAAAGCCATTTTCCTACCTTGCGGTTCATAGGCAGTAACTGTATTTATACTTTGCAGCACATCCCTCGAGGGCTTCATCCTGCCCAGCGCAGGTACCCCCGGCGCGGCCCCCGACACCAGCACCGCACGCTTGAACCCCGAGGGGCAACGGGCAGAGGCCGCTGCGGTGCCTCCCCCCGCGGGGCCCGCGCTCGCCGGCGTGCTGGAGAGGGCACAGCGCCGCGTCTTACCCACTCGGATCAGACAAATTGTCGCGATGGGTATTTTTCCATCATTACCGCTGCCGTAGTGGCGATAATCCCCATTACGAGGTCCCTCAATCCGTATTTCCTCAGGCGACAGAGCACTCCCGTCCATTGGGTTCGCGTGTGTAAAGGATCTGAAGTGCCAACTGGAGACATTTATTTCTATTGAGGAACATCTCTCAAACACTTAAATCCCCCAAACCTATACAACCTTCAACCGAATTTGAGGTTTTGAGACACAGAAGAAGAGAAATAAGGCAGCAAACGCCATCTGCAACGACCTCTTTTGTCTTACTATTGCTCGAGCTCTCCCAGGCGCGCGGGCAAAGAGCCCCGCGGCCGCGCACCCCCTACCACGTGCAAGGCGGGCAACGGGAACGGGTGGAATTTCTTGCCGAACTCTGAAGTGTTTTGATTCAGTAAATAAATTTATGAGAACTCGGTTATCTTAACCTACTTTTGTGCAAGAATAATCTTGCCTTAAAAAAAAAAAATTAAAAAAAAATAATAATTCAACAAAAACTCCCAAAACCCAACATATGAGGTATTCATCACAGGAAACCCAAAGACTCTTTTTGAACAGGTATCAAAATACATACATATACAACAATTATTTTTTTTTCTGCTGTCACAGTGCACTCTAATTATTTAATCTTCTTCATTGCAACAGAATATCCAGTAGAGATAAAGTGAGAGAGTTTGATCATGTCCCACAGCTTTGACATGAAGAACAAATCTACCATTTATAAACTGCGAGCCTTTGGATTACCTTAGAGAGGCAGAAATTTAGCAATCCTTAAAGCACACTGCTCAATTCCCAACTAGGGAAATACAAGATAAAAGGTTAGAGCTTCAGAAACTATTAAGATTGATCACCTAAAATCATATTTTATTTTAAAAGTTTTGCTTTGGATTATTTCAATCCAACATCTGATGAACAAGAATCCTTTGTTCATACAAAGCACTATCAAACAGACATACGTTATTCCAGTTATCAAACACTTCTTGTCTTTATATTTGACACAAACATTACATAAAAGTCATGAAAGAGAATTTCCATGGAAGAGCTAATATTTCTTCAGAGTACGAAGATCTGAAGTGACACGGATACCTCCCCACGCAAACCACTGCGGCGCACTCGTCCGCTCTGCGGTGGTCTCTCCTACAAGACGCCCGCTGGTTTTGCAGGGAGCGGTGCCGACATTTCCAGTTTCTCCTTCCCACCTCTCCTGCAACGACCGCTCATAAAACCCTTGTGGCAAACGTTCTCTCAGCCTCGTATGTTCCGAGTGAAGCAGACAAGCTGAAAGTTTCCTATTTTTGTTTCTTTTTTCTTCTCCCGTGTGTGTGTGTGCGTGTGAGTTCTCTGCTGGCTGGCCAGACCCAGAGCACGTGGAAGAGGAAGGACGACCTTCAGCCTGCCATATTGCTTGCTGTAAGTGTAAGTGTCAATCACAGTGCACACCAAAATTCCAGTTTTGTTGCTCAATATACAGGTTATCCTGCTAAGCATATTCCCCTTGACAGTGGGATTGTCCCAGAGCTGTGGATGCCAGAGATAAGCACAGTAATTCGTATACAGACAGTTGCTGTTACAGTAACCTGAAGTCTTTTTTCTCTCTTAATTTCCATTCATACTTCAGTCCTCGAAGATAGAAAAGAGCATCTCCTCCAAATGTGCTGTGCGTGGCTGGACACTTATTCTTAGAAACATGAATGCTAGGCATAAAAATGTAAAGAAAATAAGGCATTACAAATGAGTCGAAGAAAACGTACAGAGATCCTGCTCTTGACACAGATTAACTTTGGTCGCTCATGACCAAAAGGAAAACAAAACCAAAAATTCCCTACTTAAAGTAAATGCCAGAAAGTTCTGCCTGAGCAAAAATTTACAAGTTTAATTCTATTTTTCCCCAAAAGAACAAGTGATTCCTTGGTGGTAGAAGTCCATCAGAACCTGAGAGCAAAGGTCGCTGGTCGCGCTGTTGGGGATCCTCCCCTGCGAGAGGAACAGGGTAAGGTCCGGTGACAGTCACACACGTACCGCGGTGCTTCCCGAGGGGAACTGCTGCTACAGATCAGCTAAGGAAAAACGAACAGGAGCGTTCTCACCGAAATCTTTCCGGTGTTCCCCAGTTTTCATGTGTTCTTAATTTAGGGCACAGAGAAAGTTGGTCTTTTCAAAACCCATCATTAATATGGATATATTACATCTGTAGAGAGAGGGGTGTGCGTGTGGGGATGGACAGGGCCAGAGGAAAACCCTGTTCATTTCTCCGAGTAACATCCTAAACGAATCAGAAAAGTACATTGAAGAAACTGTTCTTAGAAACGTAAGTTTTGTTTCTTCTTTTTTAATTACTAAGCGCCAATGAAAAAGACATTGCAGTCACAAGGAAGCCAAGTGTGAGAAACCCACACATTTAAAAGAAACTCAGCTAAACGGGAGAGGAAAATGACTTTTCTTATCTTGTCCTTGCCTGAATTTATTTGATGAAAACATAAGATGTGCAGCTTTTTTTTTTTTTTAATCCCAGAAAAGTCTGGGAACGAGGTGAACCGAGGGTCAGCCAGAGTCTCCTCTCTTGCAGGACCGCGAGATCTTCTTTGCCGTTGTAAGTGGCACATGCCTTTTTTTTTTTTTTTAATATATAAATTAAATAAACGTTAGCATTGTGGAAAATTCTCAGTAGAGTACAAAAGAGTTCATGCAGCCTGCTAGCGGCTGAAGCATTTGCTGCCTACCATATAAATACAAATACTAAGAATTCATTCACACGTCTGCGGAGTCCTACGGAGGCATGCCGGTCTACCAGCGAACGCGCAGGGAAGCCACTCCAGAAGCCGCATGCTGTCACCTCACCGTCCCCAGCAGCGTTTCCTACACCGCTCTATGAGAGCGGAGATCCCTAATGCAGTTCACAGCGGTCACAGCCACCGACCGAAGCATTTGCAGTCGGGAAGAGGGAGAAGACACGAAGCTTGAGAACTTCCGATTGAAGTTTTTACAGTTCTTCTAACTGGGATTTTGGTAAGGATCCATCTTGATATATGATCAAAACAAGAACGTGTGCGTTAGTAAATGAACTCCCATCAGAGGACGCTTAGTTTTCAAAAGTTAGCTTGTTTTTACATTCAGTCTCCCGAGACCACACCCCACATCGTAGCCTACGGGCTGAAAATCACACTGAAAAACAATAAAGCTGCTTTTAAATATGGGAGAGCAAAGGGGGAAAACAGCTAGATTGTCCACAAGCAACAACTGGGCTCTTTCTTATGCTCCTAAACCTCAGGAACATGTTTGTTTATATTTGCACAGACACATATTACGTATAACTCCACAAAATCTAAGAGTGTTCCAGAGTAAACTATTTTCCATGACAAGTGTCGACTAAAGGATGAGGCTGGACGGCCAAGAGCTTTGGCCCTGGGGGGAGGAACGGGGGAGCAAACAAACAAAACCAGAGGATGTGATGGAAGTCGAGACAGACCCTTAACCACCGTGGCACCAGCGGGCGACGTAATAATAATAATAATGCACAAGAAACAGGCATGTCCAAGCTCCACGTAACCAGTGGCACCAAAACATGCAGTAGACTAAAATCTATCCTATTGTTTCCCTGTGATAAATGAAACACAGAATATATAAGTCACTACACCAGTATTCAAAACATGATGCCACTAAGTATTTCTTTCAGTGGCCAAACACTTGAACAAGGCATCAACTAGAAACAAAGATCCAACTCATCGCTTTTTGTGTGTTTTCCTCCTCAGCTTCACAGTGACCCGATACCGGATTTCCTAAGCGTGGCATGAACTGTTCTGCCTTACGAACATCACTGATGCGGGTACATGGGACGAGGTCGTTACCACTTAGTTTACTCCCAGGAAGCGCTCCCAGCAGTAAGTAGCAGTTCACAACTAACCTTCAGCAGAAGTTCAAAAAAAAAAAATTAGTTAAATAGGAATTTTCACGTCTTTAACAGAGTCTCTTCATCGGAAACAACACAGTTATATCCACAGAGCAGCATCGAGTTCATCAGACAGTACAGGACTTGTCAGTAGGCTGCTGAGATGCAGAGGAGGCGACGCCGGGGCTCGTGGCGTTTGTTTTGGGGAAAACTGTAGGCTTCGGCCGAGTTGCCGGAGGTTTCACCTGGGTGGCCATTTTGACCGACTTCACTGGCCTGAAGGTGCAGGGTATGTCGCCGGCTGTGCTGGCGCTGCGCTGGAAAGCCGGCTCAGTGTCCTTGAGGATCTGAGTGTGCAGAGGGCTGGAAGGTTCAGAGGTGGGGGCCACCACCGGAGACGTTTTCAAAGGCTCCAGGGTGTCGAGGACAACATCTGGCGTGTGCTTAACGCTGCTTTGCCTTTCCAGCTCCCGCAGCTCGTTCAGAGCAGAGTTCATAGTAGCTTCAATATCCTGCAAACACAAAAGAGAAAGCCAGTGAATAACAGAACCCAGACACACAAATACAGAGATAAAAGTCGCTCTTTGAGAACGATGTATTTGTTTTCAGCCTGTAAACACCAACACTCCAATCAACCGGCGGGTCAAGGACCTTTAGGTGTCGAAGAGAAACCCACGCCAAACTGCACAGCGCTACACACTGAAGCCAATAAGCAGTAATATTTTCCATCAACAGGGAGCGAAATAATTGCTCGCACTTTCTCGATGTTAATGTGGTCCTTTACTGGTCCCGATGCTGCCTGGACGTCAAAGATGAGCTCAATCCCAAAATGCAGCAATGAACACAAAAACATGTGATTCAAAGCATCAGGATCCACTCCTGTACTTTATTTGGCACGTGAGATTCAGGAGAGTACATTCTTGAAGAAAAGACTGACGATTTTGACACTGGCTGATGGCCACACGCCGAATGCTGAAATCCGTGTGAGCTCTTGCTGCCCCATTGGTTTTCCTGCTGTCCGAGCAGTCTTCCCTTCCCAGAAAGGTATTACCCGGGACTCAAAATTTTAACATTTTAGAAAACACAGAAGACATCAGAAACATATATAGAAATTCAAGCTGGCACTTCTCCTTCCTCTTATAAAATATTACAGTTGTTAACAAATAAATATAAAGAGAGCTTAGAGATAAAAACGTGGCTTTTTTTGTTCTCAGCCGCAGCAGGACCTACATGTTTGCTACAGCCCGCGCTGCGGAGCCCGCTGGGGCAGGGAATTCACTGGAGAGCAGAAGAGCTCAGCCTTTCGGTGACTCACAGCTTGGCTACAGCTTTTTAGCTTCCTTAGAGGTTTTTCAGGGGGTGGGGAAGGTAAATCAGTGAAGGAATGGTGGAAGGAACCAGAGACAGTAATCTGACACCTCCCGGTCTATCTTGAGGCCGGGCAGATTGTACTTACGAAGTTAGGGGAAATATGTAAAATGCATGATGATTATTAGATGGTGTTGGAAGAGATACTACAGGGCAAAGAGAAACACTAATTTAACACACACACACACACACACACACGCCCCCTCCTCTTTTCTTTTTCTCCCCAGACCCTTCTCCAGTGAAAACAATGGAGTTAACGTTCTGGCAGGAAGAGGAGACAGAACAACTTCAGTTACAGTTTAATTGAAAAAACAAAGAAACTGATTTATGTCAACCAAAGCCTTGGAAGGACAATGAAATATGAAGACAACAAGAACCGTATATTATAATTCCACTGGAATAAATGGGCTAAAGATACTCATAACAGCACCATACAACTTTCCATCAGAGTGCGTATCAGATTTTTATTTGGACCTTATTTATTACTTGGCTGTTTTGTCACTAAAAGCGATGTTGAATGCTCACACATCTTCCCCCAGCTCTTTAGAGACCTACAAACCCCCGAACCAGGCAGGGCAGTCAGGTCTCCCAGGGCTGGTTTTGTAATCTGAGACCAAGCCCATTCCTGGGCTTTAGATAGATCCATGGCATACTGAGAGCAGTTGGTAGAGGCAACGTACACGTGTGGGCACATCTCACAGCTTGGAGCGGGAGAAAGGGAAGATCCTTCAGGGAAGAGGGGAAATGTGTAACATTTACATCATTCGCCCCACTAGTAGCTGTCACTTGTTCAGAATCTAAGCCTGACTTTCAATTGTTTTCTGTTCTACTGGTGAAAGCACAGATGCAAAGACACCACTTGCCTTTTCGGCACCAGCAGTGGCTGCTGTGGCAGCTCACAGTGCCGGACACGGGGAGGGGACAGACCTCTGCGCATAGTGACGCGGAGAATACGCACAGAGACGAAGAATCTGTCATAAACCAGTCCGTGGCAAAATTAGCAAAGACGATGAAAAATACTACGAACACCTTTCCCTTTCAGCTGCACAGAAGGAACGTGAGCAGAGGGATTCCTTGTTGCCTGGTCAGTGTGCGGAGTCGGTCCCAAAAGCCGAGCTCGGTGCGAAGTCCGAGCGCGGCCGCATCGGCAGCCTGCCCTCACGTCGAGGCACTCGTCTAAACAACTAACTAATGAAAACGAGCAGTATTACGTTCAAAGTTGGTTTCTAATCACACGCTGAACCCTGTGAGCGTATAAAGATGCCACTGTGAGCGCTGTGGCAGCCTGCTTTTATTTTGACTGTACTACTGCATATGCTTCCAATGTCTAACCACAGGCGAGTGTGCAAAACTGACAGGAGAACGTTAAATTGACACTAAATACTTTACTTTTCTCATGTCTTGAAGTTACGATTGTTTAATTTTTTGCTGACAGCTTTGGAATCTGTGTAACTTTCTGAAATGGACGTTTTTATTGTTGAAACTAAATTCTGAATAATGCACAGGGCCAAGTTTTTATGGAGGAAAGACCTGACTGTTTATCTTCCCTCGTGAAAGCGGCCTCAGCGACTCGCACAAAGTGAGGCCGAAAGACCAGACTCGGGCTGCGGAGTAAGTTAATGTTGCTTGGCGTGAAGGGAAGGGATACGGGATTAAATCAGACGTCTCACCGTCTCCAACGTCCTTTAGGTTTCCCCAACAAATCTGTAAGGCAAAGCACTCCTATTTACCTGTGCAATAACTTCAGGGTCCATGGGCCGGTGGTTGTTGAAGCTCTTGGACCTCCCGGCTGTCACAGTTTTCCGGATCTGCGGGCTGTCTATCCTGTTCTTCAGAGACGAGTGTCGGCTGATAGAATTGAGGCTGCCGTGGCCACTGATGGAGCATTTATCTGGAACGTCCTTAGGAAGACTTTGGCTCATAATGGGCTGAGATGAGGGTCTGGAACCGGCTATGGCTCCTGGGGAGGCTGGTTCTGCCATTGAGCTACCTAGTCCATGGCTGTCACTTTGACGGAAGGCTCTTCTGATGCTGCCTGACTCTGGTTTCTTTCTTTGCCTTCAGTCACAAAAGCAAAACAAGTCAATACAAGCAGGTACACATAACGGGCTGTAATTTGAAGATATCCCCCCAAAACAACACAGAGGACAACGGGAAGAGACACAAAGATACCCAGATTACAAATACACCCAGGATTTTAGGCGTCATTGTGAGACAGTAAAATTATAAATCATTCCAGTTTAACACTTCTAACAACAAGACTGCGTTTCTGGCAGCTGTGCACATTCACAGCAAAAACAGAAAACTTGGATGGAACGTAGTTAACTTGGTCAAGAAGAAAAGAATTTATATTTGAACAAAAAAAACCCTCTGTGCCATCAACAGGTTTTGATGATGTGTTTTTATTACATTAGAAGAGCAGAGCTACAATTTTTGACTGGAGGACACAGTATAAGTCTACTAAGCTCCTGGCCCAAGGCATCAAGTTGTTATTTTCAGAGACTGGCAAGCAAAGAACCCAACAGTTTGGGGTTAACGATCATTTCCAATATTTGCTGGTGGTAATAGACGTTTCTTTTTCACTGCTTTAGCAGGACCATGAGGCATTATCTATGTAGGGCTAGAGATATACCAAAAGATGATGTCAAATGGATGAGCTGGTCCAAGCAATTTAGTTTCTACCCCAGCACCATGCGGTTTGACAGCACGATTCCATTCAAATCATATGAATGCAGCAGAATACTTTATGCCATAGGTCTGAAGCTTGGCATCCATTATACAGGGAAGGATCCATTTATATATAGCACCAGCCCCATGAATAACTGCAAGAAAGTGTTAACTCCAGTAGGATTTTGGCATCCAAATAATAATTCAGTGGGTGGCACAACTGTCATTGCGAAACCATCTGATTTAATTTTGCTCAAGTCTGTTCACACATAGGTCAGAAGATTCATTCCTAAAGAAAAAACAACAAAATGAGTCTTATGCTACTATTGCTAAATATCAGTTTCCCTACTAAAGGGAAAAAAACTGGAGTGGACATTACCCAGGCTTCTTACAAACACTACATACAACACTACCAAAACCGGCAGATGGTGAAGCTCCAACATAGGTCTGTTCATTATACAAATCTTTCCATAATTGGCAGAATGGCAAACTTCAATGGCTCAGGCAACATCTATCATAAAAGCAAACCCAGATCCCAAGCTGATGCAGATTAACGTAGCTTCACTGGTATCAATGGAGCTCTGCCGACTCCCATCAACAAAGGACCAGGCTCTGTGTAGGACATTAGCAGGTCCAGACTTTAAAAAGGATGTATTTCTGCAAATGCCTTTATAGACTACATTCTGTTAAATTAACTGAAGGTTAAAAACAGCCACTCCCGTAAAACTGTAATTATCATATTAATACCTTCACTGCACAATAGAGAGAACTGTTTGGTGGGGTTTTTTTAATAAGAAGGAAATAATCAGAAAGATATGTGGGATAAGTCTGCTCTAGAATAATTAAACAGCAGATCAAGAAATTTAGTCTGTTACTGGCTTAATTTCCCAGGTTTTTTATTATGTTGAGTGCTGGCTAAAGTAACGATTTCTGGTTGAGGAGGGAGGTAGAGCAACAGGGAGGTGTGTTGTTTCACTGCAAGCATATGGTTAGTAACCTAAGGTGAGAAGTGCTGGAGAAACGAAAGAATGTTACAGGCAACGCCAGATGGTGGGACTTAAGATATGTCATTTAGCACAAAATGTGACACTAGTTTCTGAAGAAATTGTCCCCCACCCCATAAAACAAAACATCTTAAATGTAAACGAGACACAACAAATCACAGAACATAACAAGGAATGGGAACACACAATTATAAGAATTCATTCCGCTATTCCCCTCCCTTTCTCTGTGTGCTGAGCTTGTAAAATAGGACATATTTGGGAAAACGGGAACAGATGGCACCTTGGGGATAGGGAAGAGAAGCCAGTGGGATTTTAAATGAGCACTGGCCACACTGGTGACAGAGAGAGAGAGGGGGGACAGCAAAATGTGAGCAAGTTAGAAGAGAGGGAAGCAGAGAATAATGGTGGCAGCGCTCATTAGTTAACCTTCTTCAGGGAAGGAAATATTATACTGGACTCATCACCAAGATCTTTAAAGTTAAGTAAAATAATGCAAGGCTGTTCTTACTTGTTGATGTTTGCAAGGTAAATATCTGCGACGTGACCCCCACTTGGGCAACTGGCACCAGCTCTAGCAGTCACTTTTTCTTCCGGTGGCTCAGAATTTATTTCTATTTCAGACTTCGGACTGGATCTTTCAGAGACACCATCCTCACTAGGAAGGAGGAGGGAAGGAAATCACAACCAAAACAGGACCAACAGCACCGAATTTCAAATACAGCACTGTGTCTGTAAACATACATACAGGACAACAGCGCTGTGCTAGCATCTTTCTCTTAAGAATCATTACGTGTCTTCCAAATGAGAGCGCCTGATTTCTGTGAGCAACCTGGAGATCCCAGCTCCGCGTCTTTAACGGGCTGGCAGCACCAGAACGATTTTTATATCACACCTCCACATACGTGGACACCTACGCCTCTGCGGAGCTCTGCTTGTTTCAAGAGGACTCCCTTCTCGCAGGGAAGGTCGAAGGATGAACTCTCCCCACCTGGTGTCAACCCCTTGGCACAAACACTCCATTCCACACCTGAGTTTTAAGCAAGCCCGTCTTGCAGATGGGCTTAAAGGGTAACATACGTGTCTTGAACGACGATATACTGATGAGGAATAAGGCCGTCAATTCCATTGTGGCGTCCCTCCCACCAGTCATCTGAGGCCCGCTGATAGAGTAAGAGAGAAGCTCCTTTTTTAAAGGACAGCTCTCGTGCAGTCCTGCCAATGTAGTCGAACTTCGCTATTGCTTCTATGGGCTCACATTCTAGGAGATAGAAGGGAATAAACAATAATTCACTAAACACTTGGGCTCAGGTAAGTATTCAACAGTTTAAACCTACCATAAAACAGCTTATGACGAGAGCATGGAAGAGGATAAAGTGTCGCTTCTTAAGGCAGCAGAGGGTTGAAGCAGTAAGATTCAGAGGGGAACCCCTATAATGTGAGGATGTTGCAATTTCAGCATTTACTTAATCTCTGCATGGTGGACACATGCACGTTTTCCAAGCCATAAACCCACTTACAGCAATTCAAGTGTACAAAGGTGGAAGCGGCAATGGCAAAATTAGTATCTCACTAAATTAAAAAAAAATTCCAATCTGGGTAACAGTCAGGCATGTTCCAGGCAAAAATCTGCCTATGGTACGCCTTCCTAAAGGCAGCTAAACTAAACCTCCTGGGCAGGCAGGCAGGCAGGCGTCGTTATTAGCTCTTAGGGAGGGAAACATCCTCTGATTCCAAGCTGCTTCAGAAATAAAGCGCCTATTCAGAAGGAAATTTCTGCTGCCTGTGAGGTTCACCTGACCCAGGAGACCGGATTCTGGCACCGTGGGAGGCCGTGCTATTCATCGAACTGTCACAGAAGCTAACGAAAACATTCAGTGCCTCCACTGCTGCGGTTTGTGCGGCGACTGGGAGAGCAAGCGGCTCCCCCGGGCTCCGTACAGCTGTGCTGCACCGTGCACAGCGGCGGCACTGCGCTCGGGGCTGCACTACCTGCTCCAAATCCCACTGCTCCTACTTGAAAAGCTCACAGAAGAACCACAGCCATGCTGTGTCCGCAACCAGCCGCTAATCCGGGTCCCTGTAGGACTCCGATATTATACGGAGGGACAATATGGGCGTTTAGACACTCGGGAAAATCAATATGAAATTCACGTGGATTATTTTTAAGACTCGGAAAAATCTGCCATTGCTTGAGTCTAAATATATATTAAGCCAGTTCCCAATTCTAGGCAGACATCAGGGGAATGGAGATGAGCTCAGCCACATGGCCCCAGTGGACTTCAGCCTCTAATTACTTTAAAGGAGCTTTAACACAGCCAAGCAGTCCACAGAAATTGAGATTTTTCTCCAGGAAAAAGGTTTGCAGTTCCTCTTCCAGGACAAGAGAAGATACGCCATTTCACTCTGAGGTCTCCTCTGCATCACGGGAAGCTTCTACAGTGCAACAGCCAGCCAAAAAGGACTGGGAGGCCAAACACAAGCCACAGGTTTTACAGTTATTCCTTGTGAGAGCATACACTCAAGAATCAGGTCTCCAAGGCTGCCCGTAGGCAGGCAAGGCAGTAGCTGGGCTTGAGGAAATGTGTAGTGTGAGTCCCTCAGAGCGAGCTGACGCTGCAGTGCCACCGTCGCATGGGCCGGTCTGAGAGAGCAGAGCAGGAGCATCCCCCACCAAAGAGCCCCATCAGCATCTGTAGCTACAAAGCTCGAAGTGACCATGCGCTGGGAGCAATCGGCAGCAGGACCTGCTAGATCGACTCCCCAGCAGTTAATTTCTGCACTACTAACTCACAAAGCTCAGAATTCTGTCAAATCACACATTTCAGGTAAGCCTGTGGTCAGCCTCACACGAATCCTGTTATCAGCCCTGGACAACCAGTGGGATATTTGCAAGGGTGACAAAAGCCTGGCCCGTGTTTGCAGTTTGCGATAGCCGCCTTGCTCCAGACTCCCCAAAGCACAGGGTTATCTGGTTTTGGCTCCTTCTTTCCTCTTCCTTGTTTTGCCTCTGGAGCCAGCTTCTTCGTAACAGTAAAAACACGATAATGCTGTTTTTTGGTGTCCCCCTCCATTTAGGAAGGGGATGGGAGTGTAGTTTTGTAAATTCCATCTGTTTCATTAAGAAGTGTTTATTGTTCCAGATGAGTGCGGCACTCAGGTTTCTTATGTTTCCAATTTGCTTTTTAGGACCCTGGCTTTCATCCAGAGAAGTGATTTTAGACTCTAATTTCCAGTAGCTTTTTCCTACTACACTTATGCTCAGAGCAGAAAGCTGTGCGAATAGAGAGAGCAATAAGGCTAAGCCAAACAATTACCCCTGCCAGTCTGACTGCCTGTGCAGGAAAGCAGCAGTTTAAAATCTTTCCACTCATACACGTAATTTAACGAACACACGACCTGCTTGTCTTTCAGCATGTCTGACCTCTTATGCCCGTCTCAAACCAGAGCGTCCACTCACTCGTACAGCGAGGCTGACGGTGCCAGCAGGGATGCTCTGCAAAACACAGCCTCTCCCCCACTCCAAACCCGATTCCTTCCTTCAGTGAAGACGAGGGGCTAACAGCTTTACTTTGGGATGACTTAGTGCCAGCCTCACAAAAGAGCTAAAGGAGCAAGTGCTGGGTCACATCTAAAGACTGAAGGAGTGAAAAAACCTAAGAGCATCAGTCCCACCGAGTTGCGGAGCTGTACGCTGCACGTCTGACGGGTACGCCCGAGGTGTGACACTGCGCAGCTCAATTAGAAGGATGTGAGACTCCTTAGCTAACCAGACCTTGCTGCTCCCTCAAAGAGACAGAGGCCAAGCTCCCTCCTCTGCTTTGGTGCCAAATGCTCCCTCCCAAATGCTTCCTATGGAATATTCCGTGTAGGTTGCAGAACTCCATCCAAAACGCCTCCAAATTTTACCTTACTCAGGGGCCCCACGCAATCTAGTTCCAGAGGCTGTAAAACAGTGTCTTCTCTAATCTCTAACTGCTCCTTTTCCCATCGTTGTGCCCTCGCAGCTACGTCAGCAATCTAAAAATCAATGCAAGTACACCCCACGGTGTCTCAGCCCGTAGACTTTAGTCCCAGGCCTTACAGATGCGGGATGAGTTAGCCTTTCCTTCATGACAGCAATGAAATTGCTCCTTCTTTCGGTACCAACTCAAAAAGGACACGTTTTCATGCATTTTTAAGAAGCTAACACTTTTCAGACAGCAAACTTGTGGTTCATTCCCGTATGCTTTGTGCTTCCTCCCAACAACCTTGGTGAGGAGTCGCCGCAACAGTGCTTGACCTTGCTGAGGGAGAACTGATTTTCCGGCATTTCTAGCAGCGCTCAACATTGTTTACTCTGTTATTGGCGTATGAACATCATGAAGCCAGCAGGAGCACAGCAATGCCACGGGAAAGGTTTGTTAGGCAACTGCTGGAGCAAAGAGAGCAAAAAGCAGCAGAGGGGCACATGGCAGAGCCACTGAGTAAACTACTAAAGACCAGCTCAAAAAGGATGCCGTCTAATTGTCAGGAAATGCTGCCTTCTCCCCACCTTTACAAGTGAGGCCACCGCAAGTAAAACCATCACAGAACTTACTTTGACAATTGCACGGGGCCAAAACCCAAGAATAAAACCATACTCTGTTCTGTTCTGGTCAGTCTGCTTTACATGCTGGCCAGTATTCTGGGGATCACCGTTTCACACCAGTAACATAATCTTTTCCTCTGGTCTGGATGGGGCTCACATGCAGCCGTTCCCCATCGCAGAAGGCGACTTTGGAAGCATCAACGGCGGACACTCCGAGATTGCAGTGTCACCTTCTCCTTTGGAAATATTGTGAAATTCTCATCATTGGCACCCCGTTTTTCACTGATCAGACAAGAAGGGTAACAGGGTTTGCCAAAGATGACCCAAAAACTTAGAGAGGCCCCCAGGCCCCTCTAGCCTAAAACCTGTCTTCCCAGTGGAAGACAAACAATTTTTGACTTTACTTTGCTTGCTTCCTTAAAGCAGAAGCACCGGGACTTAAGGCACTCTCCATTCCCTTGCCAGAGCTACCGAAGGGGGAAACGCCTGGCAGACACAGAGGGGAGCGGGAGCGCACGCTGAAACACATCCAGCCTTGGGCTCTACGCTTCCCCCACGACGTCCAACTCTAAGATCCTTCTAGGGTACAGATGAGCTCAGTCAGTCATGCAAGTGTGGAGTGTGCCCAGGCCTGCTGCTAAGATAAGATATCCTTGAAAAGGGGATACTTTCAAAATAGCAAGGAAACTTCTGAAGATTCCTGTTGATCCCATACCTTTTTACTTTTTGGCATCAAATGCTGTATGTGATGTTTCAAGTGACTATTCTGATTTAAACTCCACTTTGGATCTAACTTTGAACTTAAATTGCAAGGCACTATCTTCCCTGCCTCCCCCCCAGCCGGTTGCACCAGTTAACCAAGGAGTTAAAAGACTTTGCATACCATCATCACTGGTGTGGTGTTCAGCCGTAACGTCCTGAACAGAGTCTTCTGTTGAGGCTCTCTCTCCATGAGGACTTTCACTATAACAGAAGGAAACAGAGAAGATGTGTTACACTGGTGGCAATTGAGTTTCCTCATTTACAAAAATCAAAGATAACTTAACTAGGAACATCCACACTGGAAGTCAATATCTAGGTTCCACTGTGACAGACACTTTGCGGATGAATTTGCACATACTGAAGTCAGTGTGTCTAAAAATCAAGCTAAGTTCTTATTTGATGAAGCAAACCGAACATCTTCGTTAACCTTCTTGTATGCTATTGAGAAAGTCCAACTTCAGATCTTGTAACCCGGACCTCTGGAGATGTTGAGAAGCCAGATAGCAGTGGCATGTTGGGTCTAGCTCCTCTCTGCCATGCCAGAATTATTCCCTCAGCTGTATTCTCCATTGCTCTAATTAGCTCATTAGATGACTGATGAGATAGCTGCCACTTCCTGGGGGAAATTATTTCTCAATTCATAATGATATTTCCAGGTCTGAGTTTGTCATCTCCCTCCTTCCCTTTTATCACAATCTTAACTTGTGCCATTCATTTCACTGAACGACTCCCATAGCCAGAACTGTCTGGAATCTTTATTTACAGAGCACCTAAAACCACCGAGAGCACTCATTTATGTTCTGCATGAAGAAAAGCTTTGAAAGGATCAACAGACAACAAGCGGCAACCGAAGGTTATGTTTTTGTAAGAAGCTACACGAGCAGTTCCCTCAGGACAGGAGCAGAAAGGAAACTGGACGAGGATCCGTTGCCTCTCCCGGCAGCTCCGCAGACCCACAGCCAGCTGGCAGCGCTGCCTGCCTGCCCTGCCTGCTCGCGTTCGAGGGAAAGAACTGCTCGCTCCTCATCTTACCAGACGCTGTTGCTAAAGACAAAGCGCGTTTGCCGCACTCTCACACTGTAACTCGTTAAAGGTGATTTTTAATGCTCCTCACACAGTAAGAACTTTCCCCCTCATTGTGGCCTTGCAGTGGTTAAAGGGATCAGGGATGTAAAGTGCTCTCACGTTGGTAATTACCTCCTACGCTCTTTTAAAGGAGAGAAAAAAAAGAAAAAGGAGAAGGGGTAAAACGTTTGGATAATTCTGGCGTGTCGTTATGCTCAATCCAGATGACATGAAGCTGCCCCAACATCTTCTGAGTCAGTTCCTCAGGAATCAACCTTTCCCATCCTTTGCAAAGCCTTTATGCTACTTAATAAAGTTTACAGAAGAACCTGAAGCCAGATGGAGGTCTCGAGAGGAACACAGTACTGAGGGCTAAAGTTTCACACAGACTGTGAAGTAATGTCGCGTACAGCCGACGCTAAAGATCCAAACGCTGCGCAAAGACCACGTGCCTCTTCCTATCCATGCCTCCAACAGCACTTTCCACCAAAAAACCTGTCCTTGCTGCAGACTCAGTCTCTCTGCCACGCGAGCCCCGGGATGCTGCAGTGGGAAGCGCAGTGCTGCTGGGTTTCACCCCGAGGGCTGCAAAAGCGATATATACCGGCAGAGGAACGCAGTGCGAGTTGAGCATCTATAAGCTCTCTCCTTCCCTGCGATCCCGATGGTCGCGCTTGCCGGCACGCAGGACTCCTGGACTCTGCCCATGCTGTCCTCGCGCAGTCTCCGATGGACAGACAGATGCAGCACAGTCCCAGGCTTGACTCAGAGGCAGTATTGCAAAGACACACGGCCCTGAATGTGTCATACGCTCTGAACCTTGCCCTACCCTCCTCTGCTCCAGGCAAACCATCTCACAGCTCCTCGGCAGCTGCCGACTCGAAGCGAGTGCCGCTCGCAGGGCGAGCGCAGGCACGGCGGCGCAGAGCACACGCGAGCCGTGGCGCCGAGCCCGGGCAGCCTCCACGCCAAAGCACCGTCTGCGAGCGCCCTGGCACGAGGAGGACTCAGCCCAGGGAAGTGGCACCGGGAGATCACAAACGTAGCAGGCTCCATTCCCTGATGAATCAGCTGAACGACAAGGATTCTCTCCGCTGCTTGCACGCTTTGCGGCAAGGAGCCCTCCGGGCAGTAACTAACAACTATCTAAATACCAGGGCTATGAGAAAGCCTGAATGGGAACCAGATGCTTCTTCCTGACTGTAAGCAGTCTGCCTTGCTGGCTTCTACCCTTCTCTGCTTAATAGGGTCTGAGGTCAGGGTGGTTAGGAAGGGCAACGAAGAAAAACCAAATGCCTTCAGAAAATTGATATTACCTTCCAGGATATTTTGCCTCCTACATACCCACGTGAAGCATCACCCGTACTCAGAGCGTGCTGAACAGGTCACATTTTTATTCCCTTCACCTTCAGGGAGAAAAACCTCTTGTCAAAGTTAATGTGTTTCTTGAAGGTCATAAAGATTCTGATTTTTTTTTTCCTCTACAATTCTTTCACATATAACATCAGCTAAAAACATCAGAGCGAAGGGTAAAACTAACAGAAATTCCAAAAGAGGCTCTGGCAAGTCTTCTGCATCCAGCAGTTAGTACAGAGGAGCCTCTCCTCACCGCGTGTATGGGGAGGGAGGCGATAGTTAAAGCTGCTCTGAGACAAGTCAGGCAAACAAGGCTAGCTCTGTCACCAGAGTGACTTCATTTTTAAAATGTATTTAGTTTAGTATATGAAAATAATCATTTGCGTTCCTGGGACACTGGAGGAGGGAAGGAAGAGAGGGGAGAAGCAGGACACAATTTAACATTCCTCATTTTCAGAAGGAGAGATCGGCTTGGCCAGTAGGAAAGAAAACACCTCCTTTCCTTCCCCCACTCCCCAACCTTCCACCCCAGATGACAGGAGCCGCTCTGGCTGAATTGTTTCCAGATGTGGCTTTCAGACTGAACACGCGGCCGGGCCTCTTGAGCTTTAAGCTGGATGGAAATGGTGATTTTGCATTCCTCCCTCTTCCCTCCCCCACCATCAGTGCTACCCTAAAAATCAAACCATGCCACAGCTTTCCAGGTTCAGTTGCAAGTGACCCTTGTGTCTGAAACAAAGGCACTCAAGACAAGCAGAAAAAAGGCACAAGGAGGAGAAAAAGGGGAAAAAAAAAGAAAAAAGATTGATTTTGGCAGCTACCATTCCAGAACATCCAAGAAAATCCCTACACAACCTTGCCCTTCAAGATAAGTGAGCTGGGTTTGACAACTGGATAGCTACTTTCTACCAGCTTATTTCTTTTAAGTTGATGACTCTCCAGAGACACCAGAGACATCTTCTCTTCCGTAAAACAGATTTCTGAAAGGCTGGACCAGATGCTCGAATCCAGAATTAGACAACGCAGAACGTGTGACTGTAACATGCTAACCCACAAATAAATATCCACCCATTCATTGTCTCCTTGGTGGTATCTATCATACCAGTAATCCTCAGTGTTTCCACCTCTGCTATAGACTGGACCCTCCAGCTCCCTTGGTCCCGGGAAGATGTTCTCATGTTGGATGATGATGGTTTTGATCAATTCATTGACATGAGCTTGGCAAGAGACTTGATCATGACCTTCAGGCACAGACATCAGTGTTGGCCCAAAGCAGATGGCTAAATTGTAGGGATCCATCATGTTCTCTTCACTGAACTGAGATAAACTGCAAAAGACAGATGTGGGGAGGAGGGTTAAGAGCAGAAAACAACATTATCATCATCATCATCATCATCTGCTGGAGAACACACAGCTGAGCTGGGAAGTTTTGCTTTGGGCTTTCTGCTGTTTAAAGCTGCTCGGCTGGCACATGAACGCCTGGGTCTGTGTAAAAAGTGAGATATGGGAGGCACTTACGGAGAAATGAAAGAGAAACCCCAAAGGGAGTTTGAAAGCTCCAGAAAATGAAAAATACTGGGTGCTGACTTTACAAGGGGAGGACATTTTTCTTAAATTTTCGTCTTTAATTCTTCTGTATTATTGCTGTTCATAGCCCACTTGCAGCCCAGCACTCAATGCCAGAGTTATATCAGGTGCCCTCTGCCCAAGTGCCTGTGACCAAGTGCGCAGAGTGTTACATCCTTCCTCCAAGGCCCAGGAGCTTCTATACGGTGCCATTTTTTAAAACACAATTTTTATCTCACTAAATTTTGTCCCAAACCTACCATGTAAACCTTTCCGGCACCAATTAAAGATTGAACAGAAAACTAAGTTCCAATACAATTCCCCTTGAAACTCCCTGTTTTCTAGATCACTACATGGAATATTAAAAGCTACTGAAACTAGAAAGTCACATTTCCGTGACTCCAGGAGTGACATCTGTGAAACAAACTCCCTGCTTTCCAAAGAGAAATAACCACTTGAATATATGGATAGGTTTAATAAATGTCCTGCTCCATTTTAATACAAATCTTCTAGAAAAACCTCAAACCCTAACACTGTTTCATTTTAATTTAAGGAATAAGATATTCACCAAAGGTAGCTGATGAACTGGAGCTTTACAAAAGCAGACAGTAAACCTCAGGTCTCTGTTAGGTCAAAATACTGTCTTACAGTTGTATTTCTCTTTCCCCTAAATGGTATTTAAAGGGCTTTGACAATGTATATAGAACCTTCTGATTAGGACATTTTTCCTTTATGCTACACCTCAGGTGTCAAGACCACGTTACTGGAGGGACCTGCTGACTCCTTGCTGCCAAGCTATGCAGTGAACCAGCCCCACGGAGCGGAGTGGTTTAAAAAGACACAATCACTCTCCAGCACTCACACTACGCAGTACACAGTGCTCCGTGCTGGTGCGGTGCCCAATTTCTGACTCTTTCATATCACTTTTTGCTTGGATTACCAGCACGTTATTCACTTTCGTTTCTGGAACTCCTTTGAGATTGCATTCGAGTCACTGGGATGAATTTCAGCCGGGCTGAAAAGCCCAGGAAGGCAGACAACAGAGCAAACTACTGTGGCATCTGCACCTTGAACTGTTGCTCAGATCACACGCAGCAACGTTAAGGCCGGTTGTTGTGCCATTCATCACGTTCACACCAAGTACTGCAGTAGGGCCACGGTGCTCTCGGGGATACTCACTGATTGAGGAATGCAAAGAGGTATCTCATTACAATCAGAGTGGTCTTCGGCAGGTTCAGAAGCACTTTGCGGATGTGGAGCGCTCTCTCTTGTAAATTATCCATTGCTGAAAGGCAGAAAGAGCACCAGAGAGTCATTGCGTCACCATACCCACAACCAGGCACTGAGTCCAAATGCAACCAGTATACTATGATGGCTCCCATGCAAGCCATTAAGAAGGGCAGCCAGCAGGGCAGCAGCAGGAGGGAGGAAGGGTCTGCCCATTTCCCAGATCCTCCAGCGCTGCCCGGCACGGGAACACCAAAGCTGCCCAACCTGTTGGCGAAGCCTTTGACAAAGAAGGTCCCCGAACATGTGAAACTTCAGTGCGAGTTCCTTCCTAGCGTGGGAGCACTGGATGTCATCTGTTTCAATGGTTCTGGCACAATAGCTCATTCAAGTCAGCTTAGAAAGGTGGGTGTTTAAAAAAGAAATTGTATAACACTCAAAGGAAAATTAACATAGTTAAAGGGTGAGGCAAAAAGCTCTGTGTGCAGCAGCCTACTGAGAAATAAGTGGGCAGCATAAATCATCTCAGAAGGGAGAACTTATTTGGAAGCAGATTTTTCTTTTCATATAATGTGAATTCAACTCTGTAAATGCATTTATCAGGAGAAGAAAACCACGAGCCGTTTTAGAAGCAGTTATCTTCTGCTTTACTTCAAAGGCTGCCACCGCAAAGGCCATTTCACTACTTGGACAATAGAATCATTCTTCGGTTCTGAAGGACATGGCAATAGTCAGGCCATTTAAAAGGAGGTCGTTCACGTACAAAAACCACAAACAACTCTCTGCCCACCAGAACCACCTTTAGAAACCATCAAAAATGTTAACAACTGGACTGTGACTGCCGTCATGATTCATATTCTTTAACAGGAGTCAATAGATGGCCCCATGTGGTGATGAAGCTAAAAGGGGTATGACTGCTACCCCGGCAGCTAAGGAGAGCGTGCAGAAGCACGGCAGCGGACACACGGGCAGTGTGTGTCTATCAATGCCAGGGAAAGCATGTGGGGCAAGAGACCCTGCTGGCGGTGCCCGTTTCCGAGAGGGCATTTCTGACACCTTCTGATGAGAGGTCTCAAAGATTGTTTTTCAGAAGTGGAGGTTTTTGCTTTATTCTGTTTTAAAAGAATCCTCTCACAAAGCACTGCCTCAGAAAAATCCATGCCACAGCCCTTAAAATCTATTCATTTCCATCTCCTTGCTCATTCATTCAAAAATTGCTATTGGAATTAGGATGGCTGTAACCAGGTAAATGTCCAGGCTCCAGCTACCAGACACCAGGATACCAGTGCAACGCAAACCCAACCAAAGTAACCATAAAAAGACTATTCTGGAGCCAAGAAAAAGGGGGAGGGGAACAGAGGACAGTGGAAGATGAGATTGGAAAAATTAATCTTATTTCTTTTCAGATCTTCATATACTTACTGACACAGGCAATCAGATCATGAAAGATATCCTTGGGGAAGAGAGGGTGCTCCAGCCCTCGAAAATAGAGCTTCAGAACTCCTGCTATCGAATCCATGTCATGGTCATTCTGGTCCCCAGCCAATGGGTCTTCCCCTTCATGACAAGCAAAGAAAAACAGGCAAGAAAAATCACAATACTGGAGAAATGAATCAGACTGGAAAGATGCACCTCAGCTGGAGAAAAGGATTTATGCAGCACAAAGTTAATCCCACCTACTCCAACTGCACTACAACCAGCGTGAGATAGAGAGATCTCTCCCGTGCGTCGCAGCCGAGAAGGGAATCGTCTGACAGCAATCCCAGGAGACCCGGGACAGCTTTCTGTCACGCAGATGACAGTCTGCCACCGGAGCGCCTGGCTCACGCCCACGGAGGGTGGTGATGCTCCCAGAGCGGTAGTAACACCTCCGGGCTCTGTGCTCGATATTTCGGTAGGGTGGGAACTTCACAGATCCACCACGGAGGTGATCACTACAGGAGCCAGGAGCGGGTCTTTATGCAAACTCACAACTGGAGCTCGGGGGGATTCAGCGCACGCACAAGGGGCCGCTGAGCGCCGTGCCTTGGCTCAGCAGGACACAGACGTCTCACGCCGGCTCGGCTGGGGGCAGCGGGGGGAGTGTTTCTGGGACAGATAATTTGTCACTGCAGATATGCCACGGTTTGTCTGTATTACAAAAGAAAAGATGCCCACTTAAGGAGTTGCTCCCTAGGGAAAACTCCCTATCAGATATAATTAGATTTAATGATGGGGCAATCCTCAAATTGAAGCTATATATATCCATTATGTGACTGAAATTACCAAAGCTTGCCTATTATCTTAATAACACACAGGATAATAAATGGGCCACTACAAACTGGAGTATTATCCTTGATATTAACTGCCACCAAGGGTTCTGGATGAAGTAATAAACTGCAGAGACATTATTGTTAACTTTGTCAGTTCTGTATATCATATGCTTTACAGAGACAAGTGAGATGAAGAAAAAAAAAACAACAAACCAACCCAAACCCACTGCCTTTTTATTTCTGTATGTTAGTGCTGGAATAACTGGCTGTTTTCCCAAGATGGCTGGCATTTCCTTTATTTAAAAGAGAGGTCTTTCATTCTGATATCAAGCCTTTACCTACAGCCTATGATACACATTTCTGTTTCCTCTATTCTCGAGGATTTTAATTCTCAGATAGGTGGAGATGAAGACCGGTGAAATTACATGCCATGTTTCATACATGTTGTCCACAAAACTCCTCTCTTCCCAAAAGCCAAAGAAACTCGCTATGCCTAAGAAATTACTGCTCGTCTCTTCCCACAGCAAGCATAGAAACACACCAACTGTATTCTTTTAGAGTGATGTGTTCAGGGAATTAACACCAGCCCTGTTGCTTCCAGTGACCCAAGCAAGACCGGGGAGACGGGCTGCAAGGGCGGCCTGAGGAGGAACTCCTCTGAACCCGCTCTGCGAGGGAGAGCAGCCCAGTCAGAAGCTGATGAGTCAGGAGGCTCCCAGCCGCTCTTTGCCTTTGTATGGAATGGTTCTTCCCATAGAAAATCAAATCCATGAAAAGCTGTGTCAAGTTAACAGTGTCTTGAAATTTACTCTCTCGCTTGCTGATACTCAGAATAAACTATAGCCAAGCTGTGCCTCAAGAACATGGAAAACACAGAATTTCATCCTCTAGCAGCCAACCTGTTCCCAAAGAGCTGGGGGAGAGGGCAGGAAAATGCAGTTACACCTGATAATGAAATTTCCTGTATCCTTTAGTGTTACAAATAATCAATAAACTATCAGACATGAGAGAAGATTGAATTCAGAATATTTATTGTACAGACACTCTACAGGACATAAAGCACAACGCCAAACAACTGAGTATTCAAGGTTAATGAGGAGGAGGGAAGTGTTTGGGCTAGACTCACTTAGGAAACGCAAGAATCAAAGGAACAAAATATAGCAAGTTGCATTGAAAATATGCCATTTCAGAACATTTAAACTAAGTAATACATTTGGCAATAATTTCTGAGATCCTCCTTACCTCTCTCAAATGCATTTTTTATGTCATTTACTTCAACTTGTGACCCAGACACTCTGAATATCCCTTCGTGCTGCAAACCTGTAAGACAATAAGAGATGTTGATAACAGTAAGATAAGATAAGCTGGCTCCTTCATCAGCTACGGCATATACGACAGAGGAAACAAAGTAAAACAGGCAAATGTATACTGTTTTAAAAGCCATCTTTCCCTTATATGTCCAAGCACATATAGAATATGTAAGAACAGAACTCAGCACCACGGAGAAGAAATATTAAGCCTTCTTTGCAAAAGGACAGAGTAACTGGGTTATAAAAGCCATGCACGTTATCTTTTACCCTGAAGGATCCCCAAAGGATTTTACAACCCAGAGAAAGTCATAAAATAACGGTATGAAGTAAAATAAGGCTAAGTACACAATGAAGCAGTTTATTTTGCAAGAGCGATACCGCAAAGGCCCAGAGCAAATCAGCCAATTGAAACAGAAACATTTAATTACCCCAGCATGACCTGCTAGCCAGCGTTTTAGGACAGACTTTAAGGCATTCTTGCTAAAATGTAAGCATTAGCAATGTCATTAAATCCAATTATCGAGTAGGCGAGATGTTCCAATATACTACCATCGTAACAATTTTGTTGGTACGTGCAAGATGAGGAACAACCATTACAAATCAACTAATGAACAAAGTGTACGCTTCACGTAGGGAATTCCACTCCCATTCATTCAAGGCTTGTACCCGTAGACCTTCTAAAACAGGGAATGCTGCAACACCTTTGCTTTATTTATAATAATGGCTATAAACTAATAAGCTCTCTTGAATGCACCTGTGGCCTCTTCCTCTCAATTTCCGCAACTGTTTTTATCACAGCGCGGTGAAACCTTTGCCGCATGTGGCTGTATCTGGCAGCTGCGACGCACAGCTACGAACAGTGAAAAGAAAAAACCCCAAGTGCAGAGCAGCAAAAATGAGAATGACATTCATCCCACACCTACGCAGCAAAACATTTAGAAATGTCAGGCTACCTCCAGTGAAACCCATTCCTGCACTGTAAGTGCGTCAGGAAGGCAGTTTTATCACTTCTTCTGCCTAAAGTGGATTTGTTGTACAAAAGCACATTCTTCCTAATTACAAACTGTACCTGTAAGGCCACGATTTGACATTCAGAGCAAGAATCAGCTGAGTCTGTTGGAAAAGATCTTTCTGTTGGGGATCTAAGCTAACCCAGGAATAGGAGTTTAAAAAATAAAACCTCCTAATGGCCCTGATTTGGTTCACACTGCAGTGTGGTTTCAATGACTTTTCCAGCAAATGTCCAAGTATGGACTTAATGAAGGATTATAGCACTTCGATCTTCCAAGTGATGATGAGAATGGGACTCTAGATTATAGTTTCTAAAATGGTAATTAAACAAGGAAAATTAAACAAGACCTACTATCTGGCTCCGTGTCTTGGTTAATGAAGATAAATTCAATCTCTTTCTACATATGTTAATTAACAGCTGTTTCACATGCTACTAACAAATGATATCGATTAAAAATGAAAACAAATTACAATAAACCTATAAAATCCTTTACAGCATTCAAGACTGTGAAGTTAACCTTCGAAACAGGTATAAATCATCTCATTGCGGCAATAAGTAAGCAATTAATTCACTACTTGACCTCCTACATTCAAATATTCAGAGTGTTCCTCCTCCTCTAAGAAGAGGATGATGATTGTTGGTGAAGGCCACATCTCAGCACTCAAAGAAAGGTGAGCAGATGTAAGGCATGAGTGACATCTAAGGATGGGAACCTTATTTTACAAGAAACAAAGGGATATTGTTGGAGGAACAACATTTGCAAGGTCAGTTATTTGCAATAACCATTTGGAAAAGCGATCGCACACACGATGCCAACACCACAGCCAAAAAGTCAGCGATAGTTTCTTCATATTGCAGTCTCCAGGATTTCTCTGCATGAGCACTGTGTCCTGAGCTGCTCTGAGCATTTTTCAGAAGGCTTCTGTATCACCGTTCATTTTATAGAAATACCACAGGATACTTTTTGTCCATAAACTCACCATGTCTGCTAATGAATCGTATGCAGCTCTCCACCACCAGGGGAATGGCTTGTGAGGAATCCTGCACAAAGAGAAATTTGAACAAGAAGAGCCATCAGAATGCAGAGTGATGCTAAAGGGGAGGGGGGCGGGGGGAATGGAAAGCAAATTTATCCTCTCATCTGCCATATTCTGCTTCCATGCAGTTCCAGATGTGTTTAGTTTCTGGACAGATTACCAAACACCTCAAATATGAGCAATTTCAGGATTGCACCACACTCCTATTTTCTCACAAACATTTAAAATAGCTCGTCGGTACCCTACGGTCACGAGGTGTGCCATACGGGTACCTGCTCATGGAAAACACTGTCTTCAGTCCAAACAGAGTGAAACCCTCTGGATTGCCAGTTTCCAGCTTAAACAACATTCATTGAGACTTTCATTACGGAAATAAGCCTTTACGCTCCCCTAGTCTCTGCTTCACAGCATCACAGATTACTTTTCAGACAACTGAATTTCTGCAATGTCTGCAGTTATTCCTCCCATTTTGGGGAAGAGCAGCTAAGCAACAGAGGTGCTGCCGTTGGCTTAACGTCAGATGCCAGTGATTAAAATTACCACGTGATTAAAACTTCCAAGGCCCTGTTCATGTATAGCCTCTTCTACAGTAGTTTTGGACAGCAATGCCTCTGATTCGTATCAAAATGCTCACTTGTTAGGATGCTAGAGCATCACATTTCAATCAGTCCAAAAAGATGACAGTCTACTCTCTCTATATATATCTATATATCTATCTATATATCTATAAAACCCCAGTTCAACTGTTTTCCTAACTTGTTTAGGTTTAACGTTGTTTTGCTTTATTGAAATGTCATAGAACTTTGTCACATAGTGACAATAATTTCTCTACTAATTAGCCATAGCCAGTTAGAACTAGTTTTCTATATGCTGTACAGAACAACACCAACCAATTAAGAACACTTCAGAAGCCATTCTGCCGCTCAGCTGGCCCCCGAGGACATGCTTTATTAATAATCATCCAAACAGCTTTACAACCCCCCTACTTATTTTTGAGTTTGACAGTAGGAACTCGAAGAAGCGCATATTCTGAGTCCCCGGCAGAGATTAAAACTCTCAGAATAGTTATGTTTTAAACTGTTAGGTCAGATTCAAAAAAGCCCACATGCGAGTGATTTCACGTAGGTTACTGCGAGCTGTGGCTTCAGTGTTTGCAAACAGATTAATTTTTAATTTAGGTTTCCAAATCAGAGACTTCAGTCGGTTCTACTTGAGTCAGAATATGCTTCTGAGACACCTCAAAAACAGTTTGTGAAAATGGAAATCAGGACACATAGATACTTCACTTTCAGCATAGGAAAGGACCATTTTTAGAGCATAAATAAAGGAACAACAATTATGCTCAGAAAATGAGAAAGGTTTGACTCTGCCCACCAAAACCAAAACTTGCTCTCTTACTTAGTTTCCAATATAAAGAGATCCTAAAAAATACAGAGCAGCACCCCAAGACAGACGGGGTGAAATGAAGTTCCAAGCCAAATTTCATCTTTACAGTATCAACAAGAAATATTTTGGTTTTTCCCTATCTCCAAGAAACACATTTTAGCTCATCGGGTACTAAAACATAACAGATTTTCCACCACAGCCCAGCAGACAAAGCATCGCTGTTGTAAGTCGGTATTACAAGAAGGCACAACGCGCGAGCAGTTACCGGTTTAACAGCACTGCGGTGGGATAGCAGTGCCAATAAAGGGGAAGGGGAAGAAGAAACAACAGCATGAAACCCATAAACCATGACTGTCCCGACAGCTCAAGGCTGTTCGGCATTTTTAGTTCCAGGTCTGTCAAAACACAGAGTAAAATTATTTTTAAATTTTGTCAAAGAAAGTGACTCAAGGCTGTGGATCCATGTTTTATTGATTCCAGTCACTGAACGAGCAGACACCAGTTCCGCTTGAACGAGACTGAAAAGGTCCACGTAAGAGAGGGAGGGAAGGATAAAAACACTGCCCTGTTTTCCATCTACCCTCCTCTACACAAACACACACCTTTCCCTCTTCTGTTACTTAAGGAAATGTTTATTACCTGCTTCCTTACGGTGGAGCTGCGCCTGCCGCTGGGGAGATCAGAACCGCCCATTGGTGCAGGAGGGAAAAACAGAACAGAAAAGTCAAGATAATCCTCTACTATCATCCTTCTCCTTTGTTTGGTATTCCAAACCACGCGTATTTTGGAGGAGGGAAGGAGCCAGACATACAAGTCAATCATAATGACTTAGACTCATTCAATTTACGGAACTTCAGAAAGATTTTAAGTGACTTTAAATCACTAAACCCCGGGAACTGACGCAAGGGAGTCCACCGCTTTGACAAAAGGTTCCCCTTGACATTTTAATTCCAACCGTATGGAAAGCTGTTATACAGGGCTCCTTGTTCAAGATGAAGTTTGTTATAAATTACACATCGCTGTTCTCTGACAGAGCCCCTCTCGGAGTGGGGAAGCGGGTGGGAGCATGCTGGTTCCTACTGTGCTGTTAACAGCAGCCATTGTGGAGTCTTTGTTATAATTTCTGATAAGACTTCAAATAAATAAATAACCCCCCCCCAAACGCCAGCACACCCTAGCCAGGCTGAGCCTTTTCAGTATAAACCATTTATTTATGCTGGTAGACATTAATTGTAGAAAAACAGGAAAAAGTCTTGCTTTGCCAAGGTTTTTCCCCTCAAAATTTATTACTGGGGTTTCAAATTCCTATAGTTTCTTGTAAAAATGAAGCATGAGAGATAATAGTGGAGAGGCCCCAATGTATCGTTCAAGCCAATTCCCCGCTAGGGCAGATGGCTGCTGAATTATAAATAAGGCGATTAGAACCGTGATTTTTAAAAAGACCGTACAATGTGTTAATTCAGGGGAAATTCCTTTTATAAAAATCAAAAACACTGAATGAAAAAAAAGAAATCAGATTCCACGGGCTGTCACAGACAATAAGGTCTATTTTAAACTATTAGCAGTAATGATTCTTTGATATTTAAAATTGTTTCATGATGAATAATATTTTATTATTACAGATGTCAGGCTCTAATTAGGACCTGTCAGCTTTGCTTTGCTGTAAGGAATGTGAAAAGTAGTAATGACTCCAGATCGGTAGTAATCACCTTCCTTTTGTTAACACGGCAGGATGATGCACAGCCCCTACTCCAGCTCCTCCTGCCCAGCGGAGCCCTCTGAATCCATCAATTTGGAGATGGAGATTTGTTATGTTTTATAAAAATCCCATCAGGAGAAGCTTAGTTATGGTTCTGTGATTGGTCCTAATTAGAAATGAAAAGTTTATTCTCCACGACCTCTATAGTGCTGCAATCCAGTTCCACGGCACAGCAGAGAGCGTCAACGGGATGAAGAGTTTTCCATTTGAGGTTACAGCAGCCCCGTGGATAAACCCTGCAGAGCCACGGGCCCATTTCCCTCACAGAAATATGAATGCGTTTATAAAAATCTTAGTTTGAAGAATACTTCTCTGGGTGACAGTGCCAAATTAAACAGTTTCTCACACCTGTCCGTCCCCTTCCTGATCTGGATTAAACGCACGGGGGTGAGAAAAAGTGCAAGACCTCCATGTAGCCTTTTTTTCTTTTTCACCTTTGGTTGTTTTTAACCCCAATCAGTTTCCCAACCTGCTGCAACAGGTACGGTCACAACTGCGGTGGCAGCACGGGGCAGCAAGAAGCAAGGAGAGGTGTTTTCACAGGCACTGCATCAGAGGAAACATCCATTACTCAGCTGACCAGAGGTTACTACACAGAGGCATAAGCTGTGCCGCTGCCTTGCCCTGATGTAGGTAATAGCCATGGCATTTAAAGCCATATTAACTAGCAGGAATTTGCTTCTATATTAGCTAAATGAGTATCTTTTTCTAACAGATACATACCCTGGGCTGGTAACTTATCTAGAATGGCAGTGACCAATTTGCATCAGATTTTCCTTAAAAAATGATCCCCTGAGCCGCACCTACCTGGCAAGGGAGCAGTCAGTCCGCTGACCTGTTAAGAAGACAAAAAAACCATACAGCATTAGGAGAGAGGAATGGGAAAATACTTTCAACGGCATTGCAAAGCCAGTTTTGGAAGGAGACGGAGGAGAAAAGCCCTTGGGAGAGGGAGGGGGCAGCTGTGGGGTGTGGGACAGGGGCTGCCTCCCCCGGGAGCGCTGCGGGGGAACCCAGCGGAGCCCATCCCTCCCAGCACCGCTCTGCCGCAGCCGACCGGGAAACCCAGCAAACAGCTCGGGCTGCCCGAGGACTCTTTCTTTGGAAAGTATTGTTTTTGAAAATTAGTTCCCTGTGCATTCTAATTGTGGACTTCTGCTGCCAAAAAACTGGGCTTGTCAACCTCTCCCTCCCTCCCTCCCCCTTCCCAGGGGAATTGGTGGGGCGAGAGATTATACTTTATAAAGCCACTTAGTTAAGATTGAAAACATTCACGGATTTGTTAGCCCACAGACCGAACGTGCTGGCATTAAGCTATTTTGGGAGACAGACATTTAATGATATTTTCCACAAACATATTTATAAAAACGTTCCATTAACTTGCACCGAGTTTGCAAGGAAGCAGCCCCGCTAACGACTACTGCTAACGCAGGCATCGTTTTGAAACAGCACAACGAGGAGTAAGAGAGACAGAAAACCAGTATGTGCCTTTGGGAATTGTAGAGGCCAGATCTTTTGCTGGTATAGATCATCATCAGTGAAACCATACTGATTTACAACAGCTGAAAATCCACCTTCCCTACAGTTGTCTTCCTGCTCCTGGGGAGATGGAAGCACGAACGAGGGAAACGTCTAATTGCCGATGGCTGACAATTAGTTGAACACATCTCGATAGCCACTTTCCTCTCCCCACGTAAAGCCAAAACAGTGCATAATTTACATGAAAATGTTATTCTGAAGCTGAATTTCCAGCCATCTGTCCCATTTTCATCATAGAATATTCATATATATAAATTACATGGCTGTGGCAACATCAAGGGGCTCCTACATTAGGGTGACAAATGTGTACAGTAGGCAGGGACATAATTACTTGTAGATAGGAAGACGGGCTGCTTTTTTTATTACTGGAACTTGTCATCTTTAGATTAAGGTAATTTGCAAGAGGACTAATAAATGTCACCTGAGGATGGGGCAAAGAAGAATAAAAATCGTAACAAAACCATGAATTTCCCGGGGACTGAAGACACGCAGCTGTACGCACATTTTTCAGTAAAGCTTCTAACCGTGCTCCGGGGACTTGTGAAAGGAATTTTATTTGCCCATTTCCCAATTAAGTGACACTTTATGGATAAGTCTAGGCACGGTCCCCAGTTTGTACCATTAACCTGCTAATGTGGTTTCGGAGACGAGATGCACCTCCCTTTCTCAGCTCCTTTTGATCTCACAGAGGACAAAAGTGAATTTTTTTTTTTTCAAAGCTGCTGGAGCTCACCCTGACACACACTGGGTCCCTTCACAGAGCGACTAAGGAAGCCGCGGTTTGCAAAGCAATCACAAGGAAACAGAAGCAGCCTTTAAATCTACATAGCAATACAGAAATCGCATTTAATTTCCTCTTCTTTTTCCCCCACCACAGCTTGAGCTGGGTTCAAGGGGCAGGCAGGTTCAGAGGAAATAGGTCTCGGTATGCAGAGGTCAGCTACGATCCAGGAATGTGATTAGTCACAGGGGCAGCACGGGTGTCATTCGGAGATATTTAGAGGCAGAAGAAAAATACCCTAAGGACACAGATCTTTGGCTTCATCCACCCTTTCTACAGGACAGCTGAGGAGATGAGCGCTTTAAACAGTAAAGCACAAAACAATGACAACGTCCTTTCCTTACCTTCCAGTGGTTTGGGTCTGATAAACATGAAACTCTTAATTACTGTGGCAATAAGTATTTTAGTTTTATAGTGCATTTTTAAACTGAAAGCGAAGCACTTCAAAGACCACATGCTGTTTAAGTTTTCATTCAGAAGATTTGCACACCATAAACTGCGGGGAGTCCAGTTAAGTTACATATCAAAACACGAGCTCTGCTCCAGCATATAAACCCAGGAACGGGTTGAGCAATTTTTTGACCTGACATTTAGACTGTTAAAACCTTCCCCTCTGCAAATACGAGGCAGACAGGTTTCTATGGAAACTTGGATGCATAGTTTAAGCCTGTTTGGCCAACAGGATTTGCCCATACCATGAAGGGAAAGAAATCTTGCTTTGTTCTGCCACTAATAGCAAATGCATATTCAGCCCTGGCTGCTGCCCCCTGACTAATGCCCTCTAGATAGGCAACATATTTTACACGCTCTGAAATTTGTTTGTTATTCTCCTAATAAAAGCCCGTGCTCACATACATTAGCGTGGTCTGGATTGATCCCACAGAGGTGAGAAGTAGCTAACTACCACGCAAATGAAACTTCTGACCAGCCTAAGAAGGCAATACTTCTCAACTCACCACTAAACTGTAAATCACGAGGTTTACCCCAATGCAGATTATTAAGTGAGAAGCAGAACGTGCGCGTACGGGCAGAGGACAGGATGAACGAGTGGGCATATGCTTCACTTTAACAAACAAGCGATGCACATTAGTGATTCATTAAGCGTTTTCCGTTCACCATTAATCAAGCAGCCATGTAGGTCATTTGGCTTCTCCATCATGCAGATCGGAAAAATAAATTCATAAAACATGACTATGGCCACTCTGCATCAGTAACCCAAGACCGTCGCACCCAGTCAGCTGACTAATTCAATAAGCGCAACAGCCCGGCTAACGGCAGTGATGAGCAGGTCCCAGACTCACTTTCTCCCAGGGTCTTCTGAAGAAGGTCGTGTTTGGCTTGGAGCTTTGTTATCAGGTTCCTGCCTTCCAGATACTCCTTCATTTTCTGTGGAGGTGGGAAAAAACAAGATTATGAATGGACAAATAATTTCTTTGATTGGATCTTTAGGTTACTGGGTTCTGAACATAATGCTGAAGTACAGAATTACACTGAAATTTACAGAGCAAAGGATGAACTAAGTCCTCCTGCTTTGTATATCTAGGCAAATCTGAAGCTCGGTCCCTATGTATCTGCAGTGCCATTTCTATTGTTTCGCTGTGGCATCAGCTGAATGTTTGGCATCTTTTAAGACATCTGAGAAGCTGTCATGCATCTCCTCTCCAGACAGGGTGAAATGGAGATGCACTTCCCTCGCGCGTCACAGGCAACTGAATGAGCAATCTGTTTTAACAAACTAAAAGGCTGCTACTGTGCTTATTCTCTCACTTAACCTCTCTCACCCCACTTTACTTGTCAAATAGTGTGTCTGCCTCCACGCTGGATGATACACAGGGTTGCAGGGGGGGCCACGGGACAAAACAAATAAAGGTATTATTTAAGTTCAGAATTGTTCTCTCAGTGAAATATTATACAATCATGCAGTCATTTTTCCCACTTCTTTCTGATTTTTCACAGCTCTGCAAACGCTAGTTTTTTTACAGCTCTTTTATCTCTTCCTTTGCAGTTCAGAACAGCATTATTTATCCTCACTGTGCTGCAGTGCATAAAACACTCTGCTGTACCAGAGCTGTCCACATTATAATTAGGACATGTTTACACTCGAAAATACATAAATAGCACATAACTCTTCAAATATCACAGGCCATTCTTTAGAATCATGAGATATTTTAAAAATTCAGCTAGCAAAATGAACACAAAGAAAGGATTCTCATTTAATAATGAAACGTTCCCATTCTGTCCACTTTCCTCCCAGTTCTGGTCTAGTATTGCCGAATTCAAATCTTTAAGGTGAAAAAACAGTCTTTTAGCTAAGAGAGTGCCTGGACCCTGCTTGTCCTGTGCAGGTCACAGCAACGGCAGCCCCCACGCAGGATGGAAAGAACCAAGAAGCAATAAATACACATCCATAGGCAGCACTGAGGGTCGGGGGAGACCTTCCAGGAGCTGATGAAGTTTCCACCGTGGGCTCTCCAGCAGCGGTGTGTACCAACCCCACAGAGAAAGGGCTGAGCTGGGGCTTTAATTAACTGCCAGGAGTCCGTGTTTTATGTCCCTTTGGTTGACAACATTGGAAGAAAAATTTCACAAGAATTAAGCCCCTTCGGAGAGTCTCAGCGCTTGCTATACTAATACTTCAGCTTTTTTGTTGTTGTTTTAGAAGAAAACAGGAAGCACGATCACTGTGGAAAAAAAAACCAACCATATTTTTTGGAATTTCCCTGTAGAATCTGTTCGCCAAGCCCCAACTCAGGATTTTGCTCAATCAGTTAAATTTTTGCATCAAATCTTGACAGAAGAAAACATGAAGAGTATAAGCTGCAAAAACAATCAGAGAATTTGAAGTGGGGATTTGAGGATAAATCTGGTTCTGGGAGGTGCCGAGCTCCCCGTCTCACAGTCAGGATCAGGCGAAGAGACAGAAGGGCTGGAAGGCTCAGCTCCAAATAGCTCCAACAGAAGCTTAAAGATCAGCAGATCAACTTGATGTGGAAGAGAGCTCAGCTTCCCTTTGACGCAGATATAAAAACTCAAGCTCAGCCTACTGAGGGTTCAAGGCCAGGTTGGACGGGGCTGGGAGCAACCTGGGCTGGTGGGAGGTGTCCCTGCCCAGGGCAGGGGGTGGCACTGGATGGTCTTCAAGGTCCCTTCCAACCCAAACCATTCCAATTCTATGATACTGGTGTCTGCGGTTCGGCGCGGGGCAGCGCAGGGGCACACTGCCGGCACTCGCAGATCCTCTGGCTTTGCGGCATTTGCCATGGTCACGTTGAGAACATCGCCTGCCCACAGGCGGGTACCAGGGATTGTTTTAAAGGAGAAAAAGAGAAGGTTCCTATTGAGTGCAGTATTTCTTGCGTTCTTTCTATTTCCTCTTGCCTAACATTCTGTACCCTGCCTGGTACCAGTACACTTATGAAAAAATAAGTAATTTCAAAATAAGGCTTTAGGCCTTTGCATTACAAAGAGCCACTTGCATTTGATTTCTGGCTTAATAAAAACAGTAAAAAAAAAAAAAATTAAACTATGGGAGAATTCCTAAGGATTCCATTTCCAGCAGAGCACAGCTGGAGTCAGACGAAGAACAATGAGACACAAAGCAACAGAAACGTCCCCAGGTCACTTTATTTCCACATGGTAAAAATTGAGAGGTGAAGATCTGTTGTTAGCTCGAGGCAGTGAGCATTTTGCGCCCACCACCTCCTCAAAACCGTGCAGTGTTGACACCCTCTCCGAGCCCAAACTCGCTGCAGTATTTTTCCAGCGAGCCGCAGTTGTCAGGTGGCACAGACAATGAAGCACGATGCACACCAGACCATACCTGCCTCCCTTGTGGGAAAGGAGATTTTTATGCTTTTGAGGCTATAAAGAAAAACAGTTTCTGTCGCTGTCCCACATCCTTAACTGTCTCCGATCTGGAAAGCTCAGCAGTTTTCCTCCCTCCCTCCGCCCCCCAAGAACGACTTCAAACAAGGCACTCGATTGAAGGAGCGGGTGAATCAGATCCCGCTCCCCTGCGCCGCTGCGAGCGCCGGAACGTGGGAACAGTGGCACATTGACACAACCAGCACGACATTTCTGCGGGACTGATTAGCGGGGGAACTTTATATAATACTTACCCATGTCTTAAGGGTTTGCTAATAATAAATTTACATTAATTTTTAAAGCACTTCACAGAATGAGCTTTGTACTGCGTTTTAATCCTTCCAGAGGAAAAAATAACGTTTCAACTAAGAACTAAAATTATCCCCTGGTTTAGAGGTAAAAAGAATCAAATCATTCATTCCCCTTTTCGCTTCTCAGGTAGGGCGGAGTGCCAGCTGTATTACAATTAGCAGTACGCTCTCGGCACCGACAGGCATCCTCAGGCCAGCCCCGATGCTGCCGGCTGAGGAAGCAGGAGTGTAGCCATGGCAGCGGTGGTACCCACCTGCCAGGCGCCCGGGACACGTCCCCGGATTTCGGCTCCCTGAAGTCACTGCTGCTTCCTTGCTTTGGCGACCTGCATTAGCTCTGTGCTAAGTCAATCACCGTTCCTATGCTTTTCACCGAGACGGGGAAGTTTAAGCTTCTATTCTGAATACAAATCTCCCTTCAAAGCCCTAACAACAGAGCCACCTCGGCACCCGCGTGCAGTGATACGCCTCTAGTGGAAACACAGCTTATATCAGCGTAGAGATACTACAGTCAGTACTCCTTCAATTAAATTCCCATGGTGGCATCGCTATATTTACCTAAGAGCTCTGCCTAGCTAGCAATGCAGTACGTGGAATTTCTAATTTGAGTTATATAGTAATATGGAATATTCTTTCAAGTTAGTATTTTTCTTTCAGTTCATATCCCTCAGCATTTAGCACATCATAAGGTACGTGGGGATTTAAATCTCTGTTCTGCACTACACTGTTTCTTCCCCCTACACAAAGACCGCCTCGCCCGTACTGCCACACGGCTCTGCCCTCGCTCTCATTAACGCTCATCGGGGCATTTTCTCATACACTGAAAAAACGCCTCCTTAGAGATTCAAAGCTTGAAATGCTTATAAAGGATAATTATAAGTCTAGTCAATAGCAGATCAATCAAGCATCCGATTAGGCCGGTCAAAGAGGGCCTCCGTGCAACAGCTTCGTTCTGTTGATAGTTATTTTACCCACGTCGTGCAGGACATTGCACCTCTGCTTACCGAGACGGCGCCGCTGTCCTGCTGGGACCTCCCTGCTCTGCAGCAGGACACTAACACAACGGCACGGAATAATATTACATCCCAATAAAGTCCTGGGTTCGATCGCCTATTTGAACTTACGATAGTCCCTCTCTAGAGAGGGAACGCTTAGAGCTCAATTAAAAAATCATTTTTCTAGTTTCATAACCCTGGGCAGGGTGGGCAATCCCTTCTTAATTGGATCAGTTTCTCCGCTCACTTTTCTCAATAGGCAGTTTCACCTTCTACGAAGGCTTTTTAATTTTTCTAAGTCAAAGCCTGACAGAAACCATCCTGCCAGCTAGTGTAATTTGCACAGAAACCTCAGACTTTTAATCAGCGACACCATTCCTGGAAGAGGAATGTAAAGGGCAGTAAGTATAGCAAAAGATGCCCAAAGGAATGACAAAGTAACCAGGGTAAGAGCTATGGTTTTCATATGCTATTTTGAAAGGTTTTTAAAATGGAAGTGAATTCAACAGTTTAACATAAATCTAATTTAGGAAAAAACATATAGTCTGGTATGAAATTCAATATAAAAAGCTCTTAGCATCTTGTAAAAATGCATCGACACAATTAAAAGCTTATGTGAGCTGAAATTGTAAGATGATAATAACAAGAAATGAAAGAGCTAAACAGTCTTTTAGTTTGTGTTATTTTTGAAAATTGATATTTACAAGCTATTAAGTTATTTCTCAGACAATTCCTTTTTAGATGCAGAAGAAATCAAATTTTACACAATTTATCCACAGACTAAGTTTGCATCAACAAAGATATCCCAATATATTTGTACAGAATTCAAAGCGCCCGTTTTTAAAACCTAATACGCTTACTCTGCTTGTCCAAAATCAATTACAGAAGCATTTTTGTAAGATGATAGCCTAATTTTGCATTCTCTTGTGAGTATAATTCTAAATACATTATATGTGCTTATACTGAAAATTAACTCCTTACTGTGAAATAGAACTGCTCTGTCTCCTGCTGGTTGGCCCGTCTCTTGGCAATGCTGGGTTTGCTCATGAACGTCTCCGAGACAGTGGATTTAACAGACTCCATAGAGTTGCTGTACTGAAAGCAGTCAGAGACATCAAAGTCCTCTATCGTGACTATATCCTGGATTGTCTGGAGTGTAGCTTCCATAGTCTTCTTAACCTGTCCAGCAAGAACAAGAGTACTTAAAAAATGAAGATAGCATGTTGCAAGTGAAAACCAGCAGTAAGTACCCTGGAGCATTTTGCTAATAAACAAATATTACTGGTTTCACATCCTGTGTGTCATAACTAAGGTGCAAGTTCTGCTCATTATCAGCACGGTCCAGATAAACCAAGGGCTGGCGGCACACAGAACCTGCCAGGAATAGGAAAACACCACAATCTCACAGGCTGGGATGAGGAGGAGGTGTAAGGGAATTTAACCTCAAAGCAAAGAGCGCTGGAACAAAGATCATATAATCGTCTGCTGTAACTACATCTACTGGGCAACAAATGTTAGATATTAAAAACAGGACTTTGTGGCACTGTATACTTTTACTGAAGGCCAGAATCAACTTCCTAGACATTAAAGAGTTGCAAATTTTGCCCAAGGAGGATTGAGGATTAAAACTGCTTGAATGCAGAGGTGTAGATTAGGTATTTTGTTCCCAAAGAAATGCCACTGATCTAGTCTTCTCATCTTAGATGACCAACTAAACAAAAGTTAGCTCTAACCTTAAGTTATGCAAATTCACTGTCTTCACCTCAAAATATTAAATTCCCCTTTTTCTATTAGCTATTCAAATAGAACTCTTGCAACACAGCCAGCCCTACCAACTTAAGGCTGGGAAGAGAGATACGGGTGGGTATTTTAAAGGATCCTCTCCATGCACCCAGTTTTCATGTGAAATCACACACTAATACGCTGCCAGCCTCAGCTGCCTTATTCTTGAATTCTACCACAAGTCTTCATAAAAGAGAATTACAGAAAACAGATTTTTTTTTTTTTTTTTTCTCTTAATTAGTCACCACTCCCCACCGGCAGTAAGAAAAGGGTTGTTGATTTTGGTTGTTTAGCTCACCTCTTCATTTTCAATCTTAAGCGTCGATAACCTAGACTGCAGTTGCTGGCACCTCTGCACTAACTCACTCTGGACCGGCTGTTGGGCACATAGCTGCGACTCCTGGAAGAGAAACAGCACCGTTTGCAGAGGGCTAGGAAAAAAACCCACGTAATCAAAACCACTGCAAATAGTTCATTATATTATTATAAACAAACATCCTCATAAGTGCTTAATTTTACATCTTTGTTGCCCTGGATGTCAAGCAGTGGAAAAAGCCTGCCATCTGTGAAACTGCAGTTCATGTCCCGACCGCGCTGAAAAGTGAGCAGGAGACAGAACGTGAACATCAAAGAACTAGAAAAAATCAGCTACTTTCAGTAATGTAAGCTTGTCATGAGTTTTGAAAGTGTGAAGGTCCTCTATCACAGATATTAGGCTAAATCACACCCTAAAACCTCCAGGAGAAGCCAGTGTGCTTGTTAGCAGATGAAGAAGAATTTGGTTCAATATATTATCCAGGCACCCTGGGGCAGGGGGAAGAGTGACTGAGCTTGCTCAGCCGAACTACCTGTACACTACAGCAACGGGTACAATTCACTATTTCATGAATGCAGTGAATTCGAAGTAAAAGAACAGATCAGAGACCTGTGAAGCGTGCCAGAACAGTGGGCTTCCCTGTACTGTTAAGAAATACTCTTATTTCACAGCATGAGGCAGCTTTTCCTTTTAGTTTCATATTTGTTTGGGGTTTTTTTAAAGGAACAAATTGACCTCGTTGCATAAGGCTACTGTTTAAGGACAGAAACTGGAATTGGAGTTTTATCACACACGTGCTCGTACACCATCACATATTCAATCTGGTCCATGCAGGACCACTGCAACAAGACGATCAGCCCGCATTTATAAATGCCCATTCGGCCTCGAGAACAACCAAGATAAATGATTCGGCAAATGTGAGCTGTGAACTGAATGACAGTCTGTAGGTAATTCTTTTTCTTCCCACGATCTTACAGAATACTACCAAAGCACAGAAAAACCGAGAAAGGTCATTTGCGGTCTAAGGGTTTCACTTAAGAGGGAAGAGACAAAGAGAAGCCTTAAGCGGCGCCTGTAAGAAGAGGCTGCCGGCAAGAGACCATCCTTACAGTTCTTCCTCAGTGTTCAGGAGGAGAATTTAGAAATTCAACCAATTGACCTAAATTATTACATCGTACATGTGTTCCCATTTAGACTTGTGAACCAGTTTCAGCTTGTGCGACTTTAAACAGCTCCCAGATGGGTAACCACATCTTGATAAACCTATAGAGAGGTTTTCGTTGCCAAAAATGAAAGTACTCTGACTGCCGTGTCTCACAATGAAGATGCATAAAGCACCACTATAAACCATTTGTGCTATAAAATTACACACTCAAATACCTAAAAAACACAGCATTTAAGTCTCTTATCTTGTTACTCCCTCAGGTCTCTCACTTCAGAGTTTGTCTCAGGGTGCAGAGGTTAATGGTGGCTTGAACGAGAGGTTAAAACAGTGTTTCCTATCTACATTTAGTATTATACCTCATTAACATTTTCATCTTCAGTAGCTTTGACAGTCAAAAAGTGAGAGCCGTATTCAGACATCTGTGCCATGAGCCTCTGCTTAATCTTCGAATCAGCTCCCTTTCCCAAGGCTCTCTTCTACCTCCCAAAAATAGAGCCAAACAGGTGGCCTTTTAGTGGCTCTATCTATCAAAGACGAGGGAAGTAAAAAGGCGAAGCTGCAAGTGTTTCCAGAGCTAGAGCCGGCGCAGGAATATAAACTGACCATATCACCCATATGCGGCTGAAACTCGAACTTCATGGGCGGACAGAAGACATTGTTGTACATCTCCATCAGGCGCTGCTTATCACTGTTGGCATCCAGGTTCTCAACGGCGTTTTCAATGGCATCCAGACCCTCGTGCTTCGACTGCTCCAGGTTTAGCTCAGCAGACAAGAATGTCCTCAGAGCTCTGTTGAGGCTAGCGTGGTATCCCAGGTCACAACACTGCTGGAAAAAGACACACAATTCCATATGAATAAGTGAAGAAATTCAGTAATGGAAAATAAAATGTTTCCAGAGCTAGAAGTTATATAAATGGGTAACAAGTCGTGGATATTTTATCACCTTCTGGGTACCAGAGCGGTCTCACATCTCTCATTGATCGCAGAGGCATCTTGACCAGGGGTCCTTGAAGTTGGCCCCAGAACTCTCAACCTCTACTCCCATACAAATTTCAACATCATGTTATAGTTATTCTCCAAGACAAATGCAGCTTAAACTATTATAACACTTCGTGGAGTTCTCATGGAGTACTAGAGAGTTCATTTCACACTGTTAAAAAACCAAAAAAGTAACCTAGAAGTGGGTATGTTCAGTGTATTTCTTTAAATTCTAACCTTACTTGCAGGGGCGCTGATTCCCATTGAAAACACTCCAAAATCCTTACATAAAATTATTCAAAGTAAGAGGAAAACAATGCGCTAAAGTACTACCTGGAGAAACAAGACGCAGGATTTGGATCATCTGCAAAGGAGAATCTGCATCTAAATTATTCCACCCGAGATACAGAAAACTGCTTAATTCAGTGTACTTCAGGAAGCGAGAACATGCCCTGAACATCACAGGCATAAAGAACAGAGTCATCCAAGAAGCAAGCAGCCATCAGTTGGGATGACTTCATTGCTGGGGTGAAACAGAAGAGCAAAAACTTTCAAGCAGAAAGTGGTCGTGGTCAAGAATTTCCTGGCTATTACTGACACCAGGATGATGTCACTGGAAGACAATCAAGCAGCTTCATCCCCACCACGGCCGCGCAGCCAAGTCTTAATGTTTCAGAAGGGAGAAAGGCCCTTTTCATTAGCTGATCAGAAACAGCCTCATTTTTTCAGACATCTAATAAAGAGAGCGAGAAAGGAGCCCACCTTCTTGGAATTACAAGCAAGATTACATACGCTAGGAGGATATCCAAAAAGAAAGAGACCATCTGCTTGATTGCTGTGCTGCTCTGTAAGCAAAATTCACATGAAATCTCCTCCTCACCCATCATTTGGGTCTCATCACTGTCATTGTGTGCAAACGCAAAAAAAAAAAAAAAAAAACAGGAGGGGGGGGAGGAAGGAGGGGTGGAGGGAAAGCAAAGAGAAAGCAACTACTGGACCATTCCCTGCTTTCACAGAATTTCTGTCACCAAGTGCTGCTCGATGCCCGGCTCCTGTGCCAACAAGCTGTGGCAGGTGTGGAGTCTTGTGAAAAGAGCCGCAGTTGCTGGTTAGGCTGAAGGCAGAGGAATTAAAGGACGCTACATTCAATCAGAAAGAACAAAAACTAGCCAAAACCCCACAAAAGACGCTTGATTGAGAATCTGCACGTGTGGAGGCAGTCTTGGATCAACAGCCGCTCAAAGCTACTGCTCTTCTGCAGGCACATTACAGTGCCGTCCTCTGCAGCCGTTTGGGGAAAGAGAGCCCACGTTGGGCCAACAGCCCAGCCAGGATCAGCGTCGGCTCAGATTTAACAGTCCTTGTCCCCTCCTGCTGCGGGCAGAGGGCTGCACACCCACCGGCTCATCCTCCCCGCGCTCGTCCTCCTCCAGCGCACGTCCGCCTGCGGGAGGAGAGCTGATCTGCGGCACAAAGGGAGATCGCCCGTGGGACGGGGAGGTCAAACGGGACTCAATGCTTGACACCCCACCTCACCGAGCAGCAGGGCTGCATTAAAACAGCAAAGATTTTAGCTTTGTGTTATGGAAGCCGGTGACAGGAAACATTTTTCAGCCCACTCCCCCACTTTTTAGCGTTTTTGGAAGTCCAGCACACCGTATTTATAAATGTATCAGTCTTGCCATCCCTTTTCTGGGTTATATAAATGTTTGATGGAATCATTCTCCAAGGAAATCAATTTTTTATAAGAATTTAATGATAACTCATTCAAATTCACTTCCCAACATGACAGCTGATTAACCCTTTGCCAGTTAGCAGTTTTCCAACAGGCCCAAAATAGAAGATTTAAGGAGAAAGAGCCCTCTGATTTAAAATGCAATTTACATTTGGAAGAGAAAAATATGAGGTCCTGGAGCAAACAACAGTAGTATACCTATTCCTAGAAGAGTAATCTTTAGGACTCACACATACACACGCGTTTTGTTTTTTTTTTTTTTTTTTTAAATTCTGTCCTAGTGACCCTTTCATAAACATGAGCTAATACAAACTTCCCCATTACTGTAATATTTCATTAGCATCAAAGAGCTGCCTCCGTCCCCAAAGTCAGGAAATTCAAAACTACTGGGCTACGTCAGGAACAATTTATTGCTCTTAACTCCCCATGAAGAATTAACTCACTGTTACCCTCCCCTGCACAGTGGAGGGGGAACACAATGTGTTGCACAAACATGACAAGTTTGATGCTATTTGGCCTAACACAATCTACTTCTAAGTAACTTTGAAGATCGCTTTTATATTGTATTTCAACATTCAATATCATCAAAATATTAAATCAAGGAAAAGAATTAAGACCTGGCTTAAAACCCACATTTTTATTTAAGTCAGATGCTTCAGATAAACATCACTGGTTATAATTGTTAATTTTTGATCCTTCAGATCAAAGGCATTAGTAAATCTATGTTCCCTGCGTCTTAACAATGAGATAACTGAATTCCATCTCCTGTGCTCCCAGGCAAGTCCCACATTTTTCCATGCCTTCAGAAAACAGAGCAGATAATACTTTTCTTTTAAAGATTACGAGAACTTGCAATGTAGTGTTAAACTGAATGGTTCGAGGAACACCAGGGGCTTAACATGGGCATAGACTCACCCAGAGTCAGGGTGGCTCCTCTCCGGGACAGTGACAAACCCGTGAACTGCGGAAGCCTGGCTTCTCGTCTTGCCCCACCGCCCACCCTGCCCCAGAGAGGGCTGAGCGTATCTCGTGAGAGCAGCACTCCCTTCAGAGCTGGATGACCTGTACTTGTCAGTGTACGACTTAAAAGATCTCAGGTCTGTGCTTAAAAATTGTTACGGGTTTATGAAACCCAAATGGATTCTTTACTACATATGACTCCCAAAAACGCTCTAAGAACAGTGTGTTAGCAGACAACTGAACCAAGCACATCTGCAGTACTTGGGGGAGGACTTATAGATAGGATTTTAAAAGGAAAAATTAAGATAATTGTATTACACCGATGTCAGTGAAATTAATCCCTATTTTGCATATTTCAATATAAAAATATACAGAAAGTTATCATTTGTTAAAAAAACAAGATGGCACAATTCAAGTTGAGCAAATGTTAACCAAAAAAGGTCTCCTAACCAGGCAGCAGGTACAAACCAAACATGCCTCTTCAGTACAGCAATTTTATAGAACGCGACATTTTGAAATAACAGTATTTTTCAAAACCATCTAGCACTGACAGCCCTGACCTCCAAAGGACAGGTTTAAATAAATACCTAGCAGAAGTGCACTTCACGTGATTTTATGATCAGCTGAATAAATGCATTATACATACTGTTAGGTATTATAATAGCTGACTAATTAATAGTGATCTGAGTGCTCTTTATCGCCAGTGTCTAGAGACACTTCTGTTCATTACTACCTCCTGCTACAAAGAAAGTTCCCTTCAGGCTTTGCAGTTGAGTGTCTCCGATTGCGACGGCAGCACGCCGCCCTCGGCAAGCAGAGTGAGATCGAGCAGCAGTCAGCGACCCAGACACGACGCGTTCGGTGCACGCGGTGCTCCAGTTCTGCGGGTTGCAGTGGGTAGTTACGTATTTGTGAAAAATCTCGGGATTCCTAACTGGATTTTCTGAGTTTTCAAAGAGGAGATATTTGGGGTTTATTGTTGTGCATTTGACTAAAAGCAGAATTGATGCCCCCTGAATACCGGGGGCATCGTCGAGCTGCAGAACAGAGGGCCTGCAGGCAGCTGGGGAACAAGCTCCCTCCATCTTCCCCTCCATCACCCAGTTTCTGCAGAAAGCGTTCCAAGGAAAGGGGAGGACTGGTTTCTATAGCTAGTTTATTTCTTCATTTCTTTGCACAGAGAGACTGAGGAGTGGCAAGCAGCGCAACCTCCATCGTTGTTGACTCTCCTCTGACACCTTTCAGAACTGGACTGAAAGCGCTCGGCAGTCCCAATGACAGAAGAAATGTACCAAGTTGCTGCAGAGCTGGTGGGTCGGGGTATCAGAGAATGGAAAGACTAAAAAGCAGCGAGGTTCACCCCTCGTGTGAAATATGCTAGAGAAAGCATTAACCTTGAAATTTTTCAAAACAAGTTAAAGGCAGCTTTAGAAAATGCTTCTGTACTTATTTCTTTTACCAACTGGTATACTGTTCTACGGTTATCATTCTCCTTTTTTTTAAATGTGCTTCTGAGTTATAATCTTGAGGGTTTGCTTAAAATAGTAAACAGAAAATGTCAAGCGACAGTGTGATACTGATACTGAGTTTCATTTTAACTACGCAACTCCTCCTTCTACAGGTTTCAAAGCCAGATTTCTTGTGCAAGCTTCTATCTGTGCAACAGACTCCCAGTAAGCCACCTCAGAAAAGCTCACTTAACAGCTTAATGACCGATTACCACGCCTGTTGTTACTCTCTAAGCCGCCCGTCCAAGACCATCGCTCCACAGCTGCACAGAGGTTACCAGGGATATAAGATGTTGAAGAAGCAGAGGCACACGTGAGGGTTAACGGCAATGATATTCATTGCAGGCACCCAAGCAGCAGCACTTACATCAATGAGATCAGACAGGTCATGGATGTAATACTTGAATACAGAGGCGTTGGTGGCTTCCAGAGCTAGCAGATACTCGTTTCTTGCCTTAATAGCCTTCAGTCTATTTTCCGTGTACTTCGCTTGGCGCTAAAAGAGAAACCAAAATCAGAGTGTATTTTAAAAAGAGGTGCAGCAGGAGCAGCAGCATTCCTGGTGGCACCACAGCGTACTGAACAGACCTTACCCCGCTCCCACAGGTTTTCTTCATTCAGATTCCGGTTTTATCAAGACTCAAAGACTTAGAATTTAATTATTTAGATGTTTTTAAGCATTACTATCCTAGACAGCTTTGCAATTAAAGTCTTCTCTGAAAACAGACTGTGGGTTGGGGAAGATTAAGGGAAAAACGAAGGAACAATGTGGGTTTATGAGGTTATGGCCCAGCTCCAGCACTGCCGGAGCGGCTGCAAGAAGCCCATAGGCAGTCTGAGGACTGCCACAGGCACTCCACCTCCTCCAGCAGAAACTACACCTAAACTTGGTCCTTTCAGAGCCTCAATCGATCCAAAAATAACTCTTCACCTCCTATTGGCTTGAATCCTGAACTACTTAACTGGCTGACCAATTGCTAAGGCAACTGGTTCTGCCTATAAGGTCTGTTTGGGATTGCACGTCTCCCTGTAGCGCCGGTCAGACCTTAGGCTGGCATTAAATGGCAAACAAAAATCTTGTACTCTGCACAAGAAAAAAATACGTTGATGATGACTTCGAAGAAGGCAGTTGTTACTTTCATACTCTAACCTCGGTTTAGCTTTTCGTGCCAAAGAAACGCAGTGCTAGCGTTTGCCTTTCCTAAACCCGAGTGTTTAAAACTTGTACAAAAACTGAGGCTTGCATTTGATTGTCACAAAGGAGGGAACTCAGTAGCAAAGGTCCCCTTCTCAGGCACTCTACACAAGCAGGAGCAATGCTATGGAAGTACCTTCTCCTTCATTTTCTCTATTTTTTTGACAGAGCTTCGTCGAACATGTTTTTCTTCAAATTTGACGTTGGAAGTTGAGTCAGGGGAACGTGGCGTCTGCTTGTCCTCTTGTTTCACCGACTTCCCAATCTGCTTTTCTTCCTGCTTCTCTGCCTCTTTCAGTTTGCTCTGAGCACTGATGCTGTCAGCGTTGTACATATGGTAGGTTTTCATAACCTGCAGAAAATGATACACAAGAGTCAGAGAGCACCACAGTCTGATTTGATGAGGAAGAAATGGGTTTCCCTAACCAACAAACACGGCATACGGATGTTTGCCTTACTTTATCTGCATGACCAAATCTTAGGGAGAAGAGCAATACCCGTACATGAAAAGCTCACAGGATAGGAGGGAGGAAAAAATCCTAAGAACAAAGTCACATGCAGTGACACTTTTAATTTACCCAATGCACTCCACAAAACTGTAAGTTTCTTTAACACAACTATTTCATAACAGCTGTCCATTATGTTTCTGTTAAATGGATGATATTGTACAAACTAAGCAAAGGCATTTGGACAGTGACCAGCAGGTCAGACCTGGTTGCTAGTTGTGAGTTAGAAATATCTTAACCAGCAAAATACTCAGGGCAATTTCATATCTCAAAAAAGCACAACAGAAGATGCAGGAATGAAAGTGTGGCTCTCAAAATGAATCTGAAATCAAAGTGGATTATTTTGCAGCTGCTTCTTTGTTTAACTTTGGCATGCGCCTTCCTGCACAATCCAATAAAGGAGTCATAAAACCCAAAAAAAGATACAGACTAAATCCAGCCTCCTTACTATTCAAAGAAAATTATATGCCAACGTTGGGAAATGATAGCTTTTCATCAGCAGGTAAGGTTTCAGCAGGGATGCCTATCAGTCTTTTATCTGGATGAATCAGTCCTTTAAACATCACAAGTCTTGAGGAACTGTATGCAAATCAATAGCCTGAACACAATGGCTGCAAAAGCAACTCAGGTTCGGTTTGTTTAAATCAAATTTGATACGTAAAAGTACTTCTGTTCACCTTATGTAATAAAAACATTAATAAAAGAGCGTGATTCTGTTGCTTAGGGAGACCTGGACCCTGTACTATATGGACAACTTTTATTATAGCCCATTTTTTATGAGTAAGTATAGATAAATATCCCCCAAAGTCAAAAAAAAAACCCCCATTTGTTTCACAGGCTATTCATGTCTAGCTTTGTGTTAAGAAAACAGAACCAAAACCCCAAAGGAAATAATACATAAACTAGCTTTTTTTTTTAATCCACAAATGCAAAACAGTTCAATTCACATACCAAAGCAAATATTACTATGATAATAATTTTTACAGGGGGACAAAAAACAAACCGTTGCATAAAGACACCCCAGTAGTGTTGTTCCAGCATTAATAAAGACCCCACTTGCAAATAATTTGATTTATTTCAGTTGAAAACCCATTTATACCTATTTCACCTTAGCTTGAACCATAACATAATTTTACGTAAGTAGGACGCATGCTCTCTCTTTATGCAGTGATCAGCAAAGGTTCTCAGATACAAAGAGACGTTGTATTTAAACATGAAAGAGAATGTGAATGCAGCCAGTATTAAAGAGAGACTTTCTGAATAATTTACACACACACTTCCAGCTCCTGCGTATGCTTAGACTATAAAGCAGGCGTTTATAATAATAGATGCAAAGTAGTTCCTTTTCCTCTGTCACTGAAAGTAGAACTGACAGAAAGCAAGAGAAGCAGAAATAGAAATCACGATTTTAATGATTTTACCCTGCTGACAGTGCCCCATTGGCACCCACAAGCTGCGCCGGCCCCAGGTTTGACCATGGGGTCACTGGTGGCTCACTGGTGCCTGCTGAGGGCAACAGCACAGTCAAGGACTGACTGCACAGGACAATTCAGGACAAAGACTTACAGGTTAACAATCCTCTAGGTTTTATCTGTGAAGGGAAACTAAAGGCTTCGTCCATATCCATTTTGCCTGAAAACAAGGATTCTGCCAATCCTTTGGAAACCAACAGAACAAGAGGTGGGAGTATTTCAAGAAGTACCAAAAAAAGCAATCCCACCAGTGATTGAGTCCAGCAAGAAATATCTTTTAATATGACCAGTAGAAGTGGTTTTTTTTTCCAAAGGAAAAAAAAAATTTCTGGTGTAGGGACAATTTAAAATTTTACAGCAGAAGGAATGAATAAATAGATTTCAAGTCCCTAGCACTGACATTAAAAAAGGTAATACCCTATATCGCTTTCTTTATCAAAGGCTGAATTCTGGAAGACCTTCCTTCCAGTGACAGAGAAATTATCAGGACTTGGAATTTGGCTCAATGATCTGTCAGAGCCTGGCACGCAGAGATTATTACATATGTCTATGTAAACTCCACTAACCAGCCACCTTATCAACTTCAGCGCCATGTGAACTTGGATTAGAAATAAATCTCGGTTCCTAAAAGCCTGTGTTTAGAGACAGACCTATATTCTTCCTTAGTATCTCATCCAAGCACGTGACTCAGAAGTTGAATCAGATTTTGCCCTCAAATAAAAAGTAATTTCTAGAGTAGGCAGCGCTGATGACAGGCACTGCTACACTTCCAAAGCCACCCTCAGCCCCAAAGGAAATTCTCTGCCTTTCAGGAACACGAGCACAACGCAGTTTGCTCACACTGTTGTAAACGAAGGCTGTGCTAACTACAGCGACACTACATCGAACCACAGGTCAGCGTCAAAGTGCCTTCAGCTTCCACCGTACGCCTCGTTCTTGGCTTTCCCATCGAGGAACACGAACCCACAGAAAAGACTCAGTAATGCTCTCTAAGGCGGAAAAGGCGGAAAATCCTAAACTGGATTCAGTGTCTCAATTCTTCAACTGCCACTTCAGCAGCAAGAACGTTTTTCCTACTCCTGAGCTCCCTTTTTTCCTAAAGGATTAGTCTGAATATTTGGCTTCAGTGCTCTAATAAACAATTCCCTTCTACACATTTTGTTGATACGGGAAATTTCAGGGAACCCCCTGCTAATACTCTAGCACTGATATTAACACCGAATTTCACAAGGTTGATAAGCCATGGCTTGAGAAACATCCCTGGATCATCTTTTGAAAGAACGAAGGGAAGAACACGTACCTCAGTGTAATGACCCAATGTATCATTAAGGAAGGACAAAAGAAAAGACATTTTGAGCAAGAAAACCATGTGTAGGTTCTGCTTTTAAAAGAGAACTAGCTCAGTAACAGCTGCAGAAAGCAAAAATTTAATCAAACAACAGGCTTTTCCATTCATCTATGTGAGAAGGAAAATCCCCAAGCAGCATATGAACTTTTATGAACACATTCCTTCTCCTTCCCGAGGCAGTGCCTCTTTCTTGGTGTCTCCAATGGATACACTGAGAAGCAAAAAGCACAGATGGAAGGCTATTACTCTAAAGGGAGCTGTTTTGCTGAAAGAGTTGAGGAACAAATAAACACAGTGGGTCCCCCCGCTGAAGCCGTGTGCTGCCTTTTGTACGCTCAGATCACATAAAACCACGGACTGAAGATTTTCAGCGTATTTGGAAATAATTCTAATATCGCTTATTCTTTTTAAAACTAGCTGCAGCTAGTAGCAGGTGTGCGTTAAGGTGAGACATTTGAGAAGTGGAGCCAACACTTACAGAGCTGAAACAATATAAGGATAGAGTGAAAAAGTGAGATTTATGGTGCTCTGTGGGCTGGCGAACACAAGCTGCCTCAAACTGCAGAGGCTGCAGACAGTTATCAGTCCTGGGGCTCGGTCTCTGCTGTAAGAGCAGGCTGGGAGAAGTCAAACGCTTCTTCCTTCTGCCTGAAAAGATGCCAAGAAAGTCAGTTTGATTTACCGTGTAGAGTTCATTCAAGACCTTCATCAAGTCTTCCTGGAGCTGCAATCCCACTTCCTTGCTCTGCAACAAAACAGAGAAATGAAAGTTAATTGGGGAAGACGGTAGAAAGGCGGAGGAAGTGAACATGCTCCGCATCTACAAATAATTTAGGCTCAATTAAGCACTGCTATTTATGCTAGCAAATCCAATAACTGCTCAGCCCAGAGCCACTTATGGTCAAATTGCACAAACAGTATTAATAAATTGAAATGTTATACATGCACAGTCAGAAAAGCCTCACAGTACGGCGACAGGGATATTTCCAGAGATTGTGCGATTTTCAACATTACAAACCTGGAAACACGTAGGTTTGCCCACTTTAGCAGGACCAAGCAAGACTATGACTATAGGACAGCTTGGTGTGGAAGCTGAAGAAGTGCAGGCTGAGAAAGCCACCAGGAATGATCTTCCTTTATTGAACACCACATCACAAAACAGGCGATACTTCAGTTTTGCCAATGTAAGGTACCTCCTTGACAAAGCCGGACTCGGAGGCTGTGATGACCGCGGGCCACCACCTCCTTCACGCTCCCATCTCTCCAGGCAGTCCTGCTGCTCTTTCCTTCGAGCTCGCATCTCACTCCCTGCCAGCCCCTCCCAGCATTATTCCTTGGCCCTTGACCACACGCACATCACGAGTTGCCAGTGCCACCCCATCATAACGAGTCTCAAGAAAACGAGGTTGCTCAGATGGGGCCGGCAAGGTGTCACAACTTCCGGAGACACATCCAGGAGGGAAACCTTACTGCAGTGTCTGGCAGCTCTCGCTTGAGAAGCCTTGTGCGCAGATTATTAAATCTATATCCTGTATTTACTAGGGAAACAGTCACTCCTGGATATTTTTATATACCAGAGTGGAACCGGCTCACTGAAGCAGCGGCGTTTGTCACAGAGAAGTTTGGAGGAGCAGGGAGATGTGTTTGACAGCGGGTCCTTTTGCCTGTTGGTACTGCAGGAGATGCTTTGATTCAACTGGAGTTTGTGCTGACTGTATTTGAAAGATTATACATAGCCACAGTCTATTTTTGAGCACAGTGTTAATGTCAATGTATTTATTTTTTTAGTTTTGTATGATAAAGCCAGAGTCAAAAAAAAAAAAAAAAAAA